>JAWNNH010000568.1:0-273670 GCA_035043045.1 Hirtodrosophila alboralis | reverse complement strand
CGCCTACAATATTACTATCTTTTATCTGCCAGCTTAAACAAGTTGTATAAGAATAATTTCTTGGAATTTCAATAAAATTCAAATTAAATTAAATTAATAAAAGAAAAATTCAGCAATTCAAAGTGCAGCTAAGAGCACTTTGAGTTAAAACAAATAATGAAAATAATTTTAAATAAATTGCCAATACTTACCTTTCCTAATTGTTCTTGCAAACGTAGCGCATTGTCAGTCTTGAATGCCGATGCACAATTTCATTGTTAGCTTGCTTTTATGTGTCACGTTGTCCTGTGTTTTTGTTGTTGTTGCTGGTGTGTTTTCCATGCTTCAGCAGCCTTCCCGTATCCCAGCATCCGTCGCTGCTCTCTTCATCACTTTGTATTTTTGTTGGCGTCGTTTCAGTAATTTTGATAACTGCCGCACTGCGTGGCCACTATGAGCAAAGCCACTCCGCGGAGCAGTTTACAATTGTGCCATCTACGAAGGAGTGTGAACATTTTCGGCAATGCTACTAACCTATCCCTCCCTAACTACCCCCTACTCGCCGCCCAATTCACACATTAAACACAGGGAGTAGAATAAAAGCAAATATTATTTTAGCCTGCTTCAGGTTTGTGTACATCTTTTGCATCTCTCATTTTGTTTTGAAGATTTGGACTAAGAAGTTATGGTTCCATTTGCATTGTGCGCCATTAATGACATCTTTACGGGTACAACGTGGCGTATGCGCAATGCTAATGATGCGCTTTGCGGACTGCTTCATTTGGCAAAATCTTTACGCCGTTTCATTATCTTGGTAATGCCAGCCACCATAGCCACCTCAGGCAACGCCAATTTGGCATCCTCCTGGAAGTCACAGCGACGAGTTAAATGCAACCAGGTCCGCTCCGGATTTAAGGACAGCGGCATTTGCAACCAGCTGATATAGTCGATTTTTAATGAGCCTGTTAGTAGCTGATCGAAGGGTGTATTGCCTATAAAGAACATTGACTTCAGTACCGATGTTTTGGCTTCCTTTATGTTCTGCCCAAGTACACCCTGAAAGGGACTTGGCTCATTATCGCCCGTGCCCAGCTGCTCCAGCAGCCAATCCTTGTTGAATTTTAAATAATTATAGAGCACTTTAAGTGCCTGTTTGCCAATGTTGGTGGTCAATACATCGCTGGCCAGCACCTCGGCTATATAATCGGCAATGCCAACATCTAACTCCATGGCATAATTGGCCGGTGGACTATGACTCAAACGCTCCGATTCTGCATTCGTTAAAGCCAGGTCATCCATTTTGACAGTGCTCACAGCACTCATTCCACCAGCGCCACGACCGCAGCTGCTACCGAAATCCGTATCCAGATTGATGCTCTCCTTGGCCTGTTTAAGAAACAGCTCGATTTGATCCGTGTGCTTATCGTCCTCGTCTATGGAGCAAATTGCTTCAGATAGGGAGTAACAAATGGCAGCTTTGCCCTCATTTTTTGCTGAAATAAAAACATTTAATTATTAAAATCTCATACGGAAGCAACGAAGCTTACCTTGCTCCTGCAGATCGGCGGTCTTAACCAACTCAGTGTATAAGGCTGCAAAGACCACCTGTAGCAGCACCGAATCGCCCAGAGGACGCGTCGAAACAGGTATTATATCCTGCAGCAGCGCTGTAATCTTATACAATCCCTCGGGCATGCAATCCCAAATCTCGGAAACGCACGTCAGAGCCAAAGACATGGCCTGATACATGCTGGCACCGTTCTCCACGGCATTGATGAGCATCTCCACCACACAGTCGAGCACAGGATAAACGAAATGCATAATAGCCTCCAGCCAGGGAGTACGCTTCTGATTCCACACCTGACGCTTGTCCAGGCAGTCGCTCCAACCACTGACAGCATGCTCCTCTAGTGTCTTAATCAGACAGGACTTAATATCAACAGCCTTGCCCACAGCCACCACTAAATAGGTGAGGGATAAAACAATCTGATAGTTCGATTGTCCCACAGGATCTATTGACATTTGGATTTTAGAATTGGATTTTAATAAAGATATTGATCTACTCACCTATATCAGCCGCAATTGAGTCAGTGACATTGAAGCACTCGCCACGACATAGAAACGCTTCGCATTTCAATGGCGCACCCTCCGCGCTGGTAAACGAATGTTTGGCCACATTCTTAAAGTTCTCGGAGGAAGGCAAATACTGCATCAGATGACGCATAATAATGCCAGTTAAATAAGCATCCCTCATCAATAAAATTTTCAGCAGATACGACCAATGTGCCTCGGGAAAGGCCAGCAAGACACGTAAGTCTAATGATATGGCAGTGTTTGTGGTAAGATCAGCAAACTCCGTTACCCACTGGCAGGATTGCTCTTTGGGAAAGTATCGAGGCAGCGTAAAGATAATCCAAGCACTGGGCAGTCCATGACGCGAGCTAAACATTTCCATGTTGTCTAGACCCTTGCGGAAAACCTTGAAAGTGAATTAGATATTTTAATTATAAATAAATTAATTAAATTATTTTTTTGATGGTTTACACACCTTAGAAAGGACACCCAAGGGCGCACCACGCATCAATAGACAGTAGAAGAGTTCCCTGCATTTGGCATGAATGTCCCTTACAATAACACTTTGATTGCTTAACTGAAGTCCAACATAAGCCTCGCCACTCTCACAGACATGAGGCAGCAGCTCAGAGATGCATAGAAGCATATTACAGATATCTACCAGATGAAGTTGGGATCTGGCCACGCTGGTAATGATCTGCGTATAGCGGACAGTTAAAACACTGAGCGTTTCATTTAACATTCCGGCAAAGATTTTTTGTGCCATCTTTGGTGGTACAGAGTTCCAAAGATCAGCCTTTGTGCCACGCATGTAGTGCCACCACATCTGCACCGTATACGAGCCACGCTCCGATTCAAAGAAGGGCTGCGTATCCTCCCAATGAAGGCAATCTGCATCCTGAATGATATACAATAAAAGCAGACGACAGTGGAGATCCAAAAGACGTTCAGCCAATGCCTCAGACATCTGTGAGTACTGCTTGAAGCTTAACTTCAGGGCGCCACCTTTCTCATCACCCTTGGGTGGACAAATTGTTGTTGTGGCTGCCTGCATATAGACACTTAATGAATTCTTCACCAATGCAGCAGCTCCAATCGTAGCCGTAAGTACTGAGAGATCTGCATGATCCAAAGATTCCTGCGACAGGCGATGTATGTGCTCCAATAAAAGATCCGCTGATTTTGTTACCAAATTCACAAACTTATCCGGATCAGAGGTTTTTACCGTAACGCTGCTCTGTTGTGATTAGTGTAAGAAAGATTAGGAAAGGGATTACTAATGATTTCAGGAGTATACTCACAAAATCACCCTCGTTTAGTTCCTTTTCGGTATGCAACAAGCCCGAATGCTTGCGATAGGAGGCAAAGTATTCGTCCTCCCACCTGAATTAAACTGAATTGAGTTACAAAAGAAATTCCTGCTTTGAACTGAACGCATAACCCACCAACGAATCAATTTAATTGAGGCAAACGATGCATAGCGTGGAAAGTCCAGCTTACCACCCACAACTCCTGGACAAATGGGCTCCTGCAATACGCGCTGATGCGTCTATATGCACAATGAAAAAGTGAACACAATTGTAAGAATGGGTAAAAATGTATTCAAAGGTCTTTTCTCTCCTTTCGCATTGCGGTCATTTTTTATGCAGTCGCACCTGATAAAACTCCAAATCGCGTTGCAGCAAAATGGGCACGCGGTCCATTAAATTGCCTTCCTCTAGCACCTCCATCTTTTGTCTTTATCTTTAATCCTTTCAACGGCCACTGCAAAACTGATTTGCTTAATATTTAATATTGAACAAACAGTTTGAGTTTTAGGCGTTGTTAAGGTAACAGGCATAAAAGAGGACTAAGAAAAGCTAGAAATTTAAACAATGATTAATTACATGGAGTCAAAACAAATATTCCAAAATTATTAGAAATTATAAAATAATTAGAAAAACATATAAAAATTTTAGCCAAAAATTAAAAACAATTTTAAATGCATACATTTTTTGATTTTTGATTAGTACACGATGCATTACTCTACTTCCAAAAAGTCTACGTTATTAAAGTATGAGCTAAATTAAATATTTTTCAAAACTAAATTCAGAATATTTTTCTGTTTTTGTGTTCAGTTTGTCTTTGTTTTTTTTTTAATTGGCAATCTCTACTTAGTTCTTGTCGTCGATCTGTTTATTTTGCTTATCATTTGGAATATTTGTTTATTAAATGCCATATCATAAACCTGTTCTTAAAACAAATTTCGTTAAGAACAGTTTAAATGTCTATAAAAAGATCAACTAATACATATATCAAATGCAGAGAGACAACGTTGATAATGGCCAACTTTCGCTCTCTGTACATTGTACATATGTACATATTAAATATTAAATACATACATATATAAATATTTTGTTAAACATGCGATAAGCGGCATTTGGTGCTCCCAGTTGCCTCCAGATTTCGAGCGCCTCAGTTGATAATTGAGCGGTGCAGGGAGCACATCAGCAAGCAGCGTACTTAAGTGGACAACAAAAGTAAGTACGTGACATTTATTTGAAATTGTTGCCCGTTGGGGATGCACTGCTAATCAGTAAAAGTAACGTCGCGGGGGGGTAAAGGCAAGGAATTAATACAAGTATAAAAATTTAACGCCCATGTGAAACAACAACTGTGTGCTTATCGAGGTGATATGGTGCGCGTATCAGTCGTATCAGTAATCCATAAATCTGATTACTTCTCTCTTATACTTTGGCAGAACATGATCGCACATTTGAGACATTTGACGAGGCAGCTGCCTTTGCGGCGTGGCCTGAGCGTATCAGCGCAATTGCAGCAGTTGCGTAGTGCCTCGTATCTGATTGATCAGCCGGAGTACAGTTTCTTAAAGGATCTGGGTCTGGAGCGTGACAATCCTGGCGTCTTTTCGGGTCAATGGCAAGGCCGCGGTCCTGCTATTACTAGCTACGATCCTGGCACTGGCCAGGCCATAGCCACAGTGCGTCAGGGCAATGTCCAGGAGCTGCATCAAGCCGTAGGCCTAACCGTCGAGGCCTACAAACAGTGGCGTCAAGTGCCTGCTCCACTGCGTGGCGAAATTGTGCGTCAAATTGGCGATGAATTACGCAAATACAAAGAGCCATTGGGCAAGCTTGTCTCCCTGGAGGTGGGCAAGATCTACAGCGAGGGTCAGGGCGAGGTTCAGGAGTTTATTGATATTTGTGACTATGCCGTGGGCTTGTCACGCATTTACTCTGGCCAGCTCATCAATTCAGAGCGTGAACAGCACACAATTCTGGAAGCTTGGCGACCACTTGGCGTGGTAGGTGTTATATCCGCTTATAACTTTCCAAACGCTGTCTTTGGATGGAATGCAGCCATTGCACTTATAACAGGCAATGGTGTACTATGGAAGGGTGCGCCGAGTACACCTCTGGTATCTGTGGCCACAACTAAAATTGTTGCAGAGGTTTTGCGACGCAACAATTTGCCACCTGTGGTCAGTCTCTGCCAGGGTGGAACTGATGTGGGCGCCGCTTTAGTTGCCGACAAGCGCGTCAATCTGCTAAGTTTCACCGGCAGCTGTCAAACAGGCCGCGATGTGGGCGTGGAAGTGCAGCGTCGCTTTGGCAAAGTCATACTGGAGCTGGGCGGCAACAATGCACTGATTATTGATGAGTCGGCCAATGTAAAAATGGCTTTGGATGCGGCACTTTTCGGTTGTATTGGCACCAGTGGACAGCGCTGCACAACTACAAGACGCATCATTGTACACGAGAAATTGCACGATAGATTTGTCGAGGCGTTGACAGCTAAATATGCTCAGCTATTGCCTCGCATTGGCCACCAGCTGGAGCCACAAACACTTGTGGGTCCTGTGCACACACAGCAAAATGTAGATATGTTTAAGGCGACCATAGACGAGGCGAAGCTGCTTGGTGGAACTGTGGCATTTGGTGGACGTGTCTTGGAGCGTACTGGCCACTATGTGGAGCCAACAATTATTACCGGTCTGCCACATGATGCGACCGTTGTGCATCGTGAAACCTTTGCGCCTATTGTTTATGTACTCAAAACACGTAATGTGGACGAGGCTATTGCCTGGAACAATGAGGTGGAACAGGGTCTGTCCTCAGCCATCTTTACTGAGAACATCGGTCAGGCCTTTAAGTGGATTGGTGCCCAGGGTTCCGACTGTGGCATTGTCAATATCAACACCACAACAAACGGTGCTGAAATTGGTGGCGCCTTTGGTGGCGAGAAGGCTACGGGAGGTGGTCGCGAATCAGGCTCAGATGCGTGGAAACAATACTGCAAACGTGCCACCATCACAGTCAATCACTCGGGTGAACTAGCCTGTGCCCAGGGTGTTGTGTTCAATGTGGAGTAATTTAGCTGTTGGAACAAAATTTGAATTTTATATTGTTAAATGCTTTTTTTCTTGTAATTTGTATTATTAAAATTTGTAAAAATGCAATTATTTTAATTTACTAAACTAATGCCACAGCTTCATCATAGCTCGCTAACATCAAAGCGCCAAAAGTCCACTTCAATATCCTTGGACCTTTGCTTGTGAAATTTGTAGCTGGCTTCGATGTTGTAGCGCAGCTCGGCAATAACATTACCTCGAATGCCCCACTCCTTTGACTTCTTTTGAATGTAGGTGCTGTAAGAGAAATAGAATTTAGATAATTTACATGTTTATACAGGCATTTTAAGTTAAAGAGGAAGCGGCAAACGGAATTATTACACATACAAGGTGTGACAATTAAATAACGAGAAATAAGGGTATACAAACACAGATTATAATAAGTAGGGTTCATTTAACGTAATGGACATTTTAGCACCATAAATTAATCATCATTACATATTTTTAATATATGGTAAGGAAATACTTTTAGTACCTGTGTCATAGCAGCTTGAATGGCTGAAATATCATCATTAAACGGTCTTTTCATAGATTTCAGTTTAGGATAAAGAATTAGCTTCACGCTGATATATCAATGTGTCAGATATTTTTTTACCTCTTCTGTGGCGGTGCATTTGAATACAATAAGAGCAATTGTGCTGGATATTCAGCTCATAAATCTAGAATTCTTGATTACAAACGCCAGAAAAGTGGTTAGTAATATTCCCTATTGACTGTTTTACTTTTTGGAATACATTATATAAATTATACAATTAAGATTTTCTAGATTCTTGACTTTTAAATTCATAAATTAATTTAATTCCTTATTGATATGTCACTTGGTGTATGTTTAATAAGTCAAAGCATTAACATACTGTACTGCAGTTATAAATATTATAGATAAGCTTCTGTATAAATTTATTTCATTTATACATAAATAAAAGCATATTGTTAATTTTGCTTAACGCTCCGTTCAATTTTGTTCATCAAGAGCTTGGGAAATCCTTATTCTAGCTTGTAAAATTTAAATTTCTTCTTTAATAAACAACCAATTTTATTTTATTAATATTTTTTGATTGCCTGTAGTCGATACTATTAAAAATTTAATATTTTCAACTCTTTATCTGCTGTTTACTCACCGCGTGGACGTTTTGTGCAAGGTGTAGACAGCTCCTGTGGCCAGTTGTGTGGCCACCTCCAGAAAACGCATATCCATGCCTGCATTGTGCTTAGTACCGAAAGGCGGATTCATAACAACCGTATCGAATGCATTATCCCAATTACTGCCTGGCAATTGCAGTACATTCGCAAGCACACAGTCCACATTAGACAAGTCCATTTCCTGTACATTTTGTCGGTAAATATTCACAGCAGAGTCGTCCAATTCAAAGCCAATTGTGTGCTGAGCTCCTAGCAAGGCAGCGCCAATGCTAAGCATACCACAACCGCAGCCCAAATCGGCCAAGAACTTGCCTTCAATATCCTCGTGTTGCGCTTGAATGTGATGGGTCATGCAAGCGGCTATGTGTGGCGGCGTTGGGTACTGTTCCAACAGAATCTTGGGCTGCTCAAAGCCATCGACGGTCTGCAGATACTCCTCCAGCTTCTTAAGCTTCAGAAGCGCCATATTGAGAGCGGCGTGTTGTGTGGACTAAATGATTACTTGGTGGTGGGCGTTGGTGTCGACGGCACTGGTTCCAGACGCGGCAGCACGGGTATGAAACTATTTCCAAAATACGAATCCTGCGGTATAAAGAACCCCAGAGTTGTAGAGCTCGTTGGATTAAATGCAGATCGCGGCGCGGCAACGGCTCCTCCGGCATTAGTTGTAACGCCTAGGCTCTGTGGGAATTCTGCTGTCACTGTCGGCTGGCCAAGAAGTTGCTGTGCGGGCATCTGCAATGCAAAAAACACATTGATCAGTGGCTCAAGGGTAATCAGATCAACCTGCATATATTTTTTTACCTGATTCGTGGTACTGCCCAGACCTCCTATAAGCAATTGCTTCTTCGTCTGTATTTCCTCAAGTATCTTACGGGTGGTTTCTGCTTGCTGGGCACTGGATGTTGGAAAAGCCATCAAAAACAGGCGAAATTTTGTTGTAAAAACTTAATAAAAACAAAATCAAATAACACAACACGCGCTTCTAGTTTTATTCTTTGCATTAGATTGGTAACAAATCGCTTGGAATAAGTTCGTGAGCGAGTCACTAAAGTGAACGAACTAGGTATTGTCGCTCATCTAGTTCGTGCGCTATTTATCTTATGTATTAGAGATGGGAGCACGATTCAGACATTAATTTATGAACATGCCTAATAGAACGAACGGAATATAATATAATATAAAAATACAAATATATGAATGCTAAAAATTTACCGACTTTTGTATGAAAGCACTTTTTACCTTGAAGTTTTAGAAGGTATCGCTGATCTCGCAGCACAGACGACATGAATTAATAATATTTGGTATTTTAGCGATTGTCGTTCACTGTCACACTGTGCGGTAACCAAAACGTGCGCTGGCAAACAAAATAAATAACACGCACCAAGAGAGCGAGACGCTTAGATAAAACATCAACAAACATTTGCGACGCCCAAAAATCGCTAATAATTAATCTTGTGTTTAACGTTTTAAAAGTTAATATCAATTTCAAGATGAGCATGAGCGACGACGACCGAGATATTGACATCGAGAGTGACGTAAGCGTGAACCCTGAAACAAAATTGACGACACAAGTGCATAATATAAATACATATTTCGTTTCCAGGACGACGGTGATTCCGATAACGGACTAGGCTCCTCGCGACACACAAGTACTGCAAATTTTACGCAGGTACGCAAACAGCAAAAGTATGGGAGAGATAATTACGATAGACGTACACGTTGTCTTTGTTTGTAAACAGACGCACGCTTCATTGTTGTTGTTGCTGTTGGCTGACTGGCAAGGTAGTGAATTTTGTTTGTTTATTTATATATTTCAAGGCCGAAAAACGAGCACATCATAACGCATTAGAGCGTCGGCGACGAGATCACATTAAGGAGAGTTTTACTAATCTACGTGAAGCAGTCCCCACGCTTAAAGGTGAAAAGGTGAGTAAACAAATTTTAATAAATAAATTATAATCAAATGTTTAATTAATTGCTCTATTTTTAATAATTATAGGCCAGTCGCGCTCAGATACTCAAAAAGACCACCGAATGCATACAAACATTGCGACGTAAAATAAGTGAGAATCAGAAAGATATCGAGGAAATTAAGAAACAGAATAGTATGCTAGATGAACAGAGTAAGCTCAAAATATAAAATCACAAATGTATTCTATGTTAAACTTAACTAACTTCCCAAATACAGTACGTCGGTTAGAAGGCAACTCTTCCAATGGAATAGATGTTCTAAGCGGTGATGAACTCAGCAGTGATGTTGAAGACGCTCTGGAACATTCAGACTTCAGCAGGCGCAGTAAAAAGATGAAGACTTTTCATGCATAGCAACTTAATGGAGAACCTTTATAATGCTTACGCGGTGCAGTAAGCGAACCAATCAAACAAAACACCAATGTCATTGACATTGTCATAACCATTTTAATCTAAGTCCAAAGTATAACCCTATCCCCACCAAATATTTTCCTCTCGTCTACCTTAATGTGTGGGTAGTTTTGTACTCTCACATACTAATAAAATTTGTAAGCATATGTGTAATAATTAATATCATGTACATTTGATTTTTTGGTATTAGAAATATTCCCTAGAAGATTAGTCAACATTTGTAGGTATGTATCTAAAAATATATTTAAAAAAAAAACGGCCAGACTATTTAAACTTGAGCGTCAGCCACAGCAATACAAAAACAAACAGCACAAAGAGGAACATGTAGCACATTTGTTTGGAACCGCCTCCCTGTTTGGCTAAACGCACGACGCGCGTCATTGTGTTACCCAGAAATCCGCCAGTTCGGTCCATGTCATCGTCAATGCCGCGCAAGAGCTTATCCTGATATCGTACCTCATTGCCTATATCAATTGTCAGCGACTTGAGGGCGCCAATCTTCTGTTGCAGCTCTTCAGCAGCGCGTTCATTTTCCGCCTCCAGTGTATCAGGACCACTGGTCGCTGGCTGCTGATTTAGCGGCTGGTAGGGATAGTTGTTGCGTCGCATGCTGCTGCTCCCGGTGTGCGCCAGATTTGCATTAATTTAGCTATAATAATAATAATAATATATTAATTATTATAAGAATAAACAAACTGCAAGTGACACGTAAACCAATAGAAAGTCTCGTACCCAAAGGCAAAGCAGCTACTGCGATTGTTGTAATTGGTATGTTGTTTTGTTGTTCTGACCTCAGACTCATCCAACTGTTAGCGGATTATGTTCTATAATTAATTTAATAATAGTTGCCTATAAGTAATAATTGTATTTATTTAATGTTTTTTAAAGTAGTTCAACGTTTGAACTAGTTCGATCGATGTACTTTGGATTATACCATGCAGGTATGACACATTCAAAATTTGTTGACGAAATTATCACATGGTTTTAAAGCACACTGATGAAATTATAATAATAATAATAATAAAATTATTATAATAAGAATTATAATAATAATAATTTAATAAACAATTTAGAATGAAACCAATCAATTGATCTGTAAATTAATATAAATTGTTTTGCTTATTATACTAATTGTTTTAACTTAAACTAATTTTGTGTTCATTATTTAATGATATTTTTTTATAAAGATCAACAGCTATCCTCTAAATAAAATACTTTAGTTGAAAATAAGGCTAAATAAATGAAACCGTTTATGTTACGTTGGAACGATAACATTACTAAATTGAACTAGTTTTCGCAATCGAACTGGTACTTATTAAATTATCGACAAACAGCTGAGCGGGCATAACCTAACGGCGTGTGTTTGCCTTATTCGATTTGCCATAGCAACTTTTAAATAGTATATTATAAATTATGTGAAGTGTCTAATTCGGCTAAAATTCGGACATTTGATTGCTTAACTTACCTTAAATATTTAGCATTTGGCCTGTCATTGCACAACTTAAATATTGTAATTGTAACCATTCTAATTAGGTAACGCCAAAGTTCGAGTTAATAAGTTTAATATTTGCATTGACCTTGCAAAACCAATACTTAAATATGAAGCTACCTACATAACTAGAGTATATACTAAGGTGTGCATCACCGAATTTCGTCATGACCCAGTCGGACTTACTATGTCGTTGACCCTGACTGATTTTTTCAAATGCGTAATAATGTTTAAGAGCTGCAAAATATCTGCATGCTTTACCCTTCTACGAGATAGTGAAACAGCATAACACTGCTACAGATAAGAGCGCGTAAAGTCATCGCGCATTGAACCGTAGCACATGCAAAATTACTGATAAGCCTTACTTTCCGCCCTCTCCACAGCAGCATCATTACGATGATAACAGCATTGGCCAACAAAGTTAATGTGTCGGAGGAGGCACTTCGTTTGCTGCTCACACTTCTGGCTGGTAAGTACATATACATATATATAATTTAAATATTTATGGTCTTTTACTAATGAGTTATGCTTACATAGGATATCCCGTTGCGGCGATTTATCGTAAATATATTGTCGATTTACCGTCCAAGGCGTTGCATCATTTATTCTTTGCATTATGCGGCCTGAGCTTCTGCTATTTCAATTACGGCGTGGATACTTACCACTCTCTTGTGGCCATAGGTACTACCTATGTGATAGTTAGTCTGCTGCGTGGAGCTCCCCTAATACTACTTGGAGTCAATTTTGTATTTCACATGAGCTACCTGTTACTGGGCTACTGGGCTACGGCCAGTGATGATTATGACATATTGTGGACGATGCCGCATTGCATACTGACGCTGCGCATGATAGGCTTTGGTTTTGATGTGACCGATGGACTAATGCCTGAGGAGAAACTATCCAAAGATCAAAAAGAAACGGCTCTGCGTCAGCCGCCCAATTTTCTGGAATTGTTAGCATTTGCGTACTTTCCCGGCGGTTTTTTGGTTGGACCTCAGTTTCCCTATCGTCGCTATAACAGCTTCATAAATGGCGAGTATCGTCAATACGATGGTTGCGTGGAAGCTGGTCTTAAGCGTCTAGGTGCCGGTGTGCTTTATCTTACAATATGCCAAATTGGCTTGTCCTATCTACCGGATGAATATTTCCTGACGTCCGAGTTTGCGGATCAGTCTTTCATTAAACGTATCTACTTCTTGGGCTTCTGGGCCAAGTTTTCGCTGTACAAGTACATCGCGTGTTGGCTGTTTACAGAAGGTGCCCTAATGTGCATTGGATTTACGTACAAGGGAAAAGATGAACTTGGCAATCCGGACTGGTCTGGTTGCAGCAATGTAAAACTAAGATTGCTGGAGTCGGGCAATACCATGCAGCACTATGTACAAAGCTTCAATGTGAATACCAATCAATGGGTCGGTCACTATATTTTCAAGCGTCTTAAGTTCCTCAACAATCGCAATATCAGCTATGGCGCTGCGCTGGGTTTTCTGGCCGTCTGGCATGGCTATCACAGTGGCTACTACATGGCATTCGTCATGGAATTCATGATTGTCAGTGTTGAAAAGCAGGTGAGTGTTCGATTTATTTAAATTTGACTTTAATTAACTTATATATTTTTTCCATTAACAGATTGAAAGTGTTTATACCAAACAGGTGTTGCCTAAATACGGCGAAACACTTAATAACTCAAAGATCTATGCAATCTTTTATTTCTTTTGCTTAAAATCGTACAACATCATCTACATGGGCTGGTGTCTCACCTCATTTGTATTCCTCAAATACGAACGCTGGATTACCGTTTTTCGTGCTGTCAATTATTTTGGCTTCATATATATGATCATCTGGGCGGTCATGTATAACGGCTATCGTTACTATCGAAAGACATTGGCCAAGGAGCGCAAAGAAGTGCCTACTTTAAGAAATGCCACAGATTAGGTTAAGCAGCGAGCGGTGAATCCATTTGAAATGCTTTAACCAATTTGATTTCTATTAATTACTTTTCTCAACAAATCGTTACCAAAATAATAGATATATAGAACGAAATGTAAATTGAGATTCTTGCATTGTGTAGCTTGTAAACTCTTTTAAAAATCGTTTGCCGTTGTAAGCAATGCCTAGTCAGTGAAAATAGTATCGTTGCATTCTGAAATCGAACAGCAAAGCGGCGTCCAGACTTATATACTTAGCTATAAAGACATTTTTATACCATACTTAAGTAAATACATTATATATTTTGATATAATCAAGGAATGTCTTAACAGAACTACACATAGAAAGTGCAAATTTAAATAAAAATTAAAGGAATGAAAATATATTATATTACAATATATATATTTCAGATACTCTTTGATATTTCTTAATCGCTGCAAATATCTTACAATCACTAATATTATGTACTATGTAAGCGTATGCAGTCTTCGGCCTGCCAAAGATTTAACTACTTGTAGTATACTTATAAAGGAATTTGCTCCTATGGAAGCTATTTGATATAGCAGTCCGATCTCAAAATACTTATACATAATCCAAATTTGCAGGGACCGTAAAAAACAATTAATAGGTTTTTTTTTGGTTCGACTTTATGGAAAAAAAAGAGGACTGCACCAATGTGATCCTGGCGGTAATCTACGCATATCCTTCATTATTATTCACATTTTAAAACTGAATCGTTACAGTCCCTGCAAAATTAATGCAATTTAATGTAGCATTTTATCAAACGACTTCATTTTTAAAATTGGTCGTTGCTCGAAAAATTCCATGTTTTAGTAATATATACAGCAAGAAAAACAATATTTAATATTCCTTGCAGGATCGCAGATTTGTTCTACAAAAATTAAGAATAACATTGGTTTGCCAAGGATTATAACATGTACGAGTACTAAGAGAGCTATAATTTTAATTTCAAATAAAATGTGTAAAATAGTTTAATACGCTATAAACCAAAATAAATTCAAAACATTCAATTGGTTTTATTTTTAGGAATAATGCATTTGTAAACATATTTTTATTGGGGCTCATACAATTATATTGAGAATGAATGTATGATTTCTAAAATCTAATGATCCATGGGCTGCGCATCGCCGTCGCCGGTGTCCATGCGACGCTTAGCGCCTCCACCAGGTGCAGCAGCAACAGTGGCATCTTCCTCATGTTCATTGATCTCACTAAACATGTAATCATCCTGATACTCCTTCAGTATTTTGCTTGAGCGATTCTCGTCCAGAAATAGCGAGTAGACCTTCTTAACGTCTTCGGTATTGACTTCGGTGGCTTTGCGACGACGGCAAACTAAATTAGCCGTGGTAATCAATTGTATAGCATAGCGCAGACTTGTGTCTGTGGCGATGCGAGTTAAAATTGTCAAAGCATCGGGATGCATGATGCAGTCCTCCTCCTCGCAGCGTATCTTAAGGATTTCCTTGACTTCCTTTTCTGAATATGGAATAGTACGTATTATGATCATACGATCAAGCAAATCGATGGGAATGCCGTGTGGACTGCGATAGTTGGTGCCACGGATACGGGTAATGCCACGATTGGTGGCCATAACAACCACCGGTGCCATATCCGACTCCAAGGCACGATTTAGAAAAGAGAAGCACTCAATGTCCAGCATATGCACCTCATCAATAAAGAGGACACCCGGGTTGATCTCAGCTTTGCCCTCCTCACGCCACTCCAGTACCTTGTTGTTAATCTGATCACGTACCTCCTGTTTGATCTCACCAGTATCCCCTGAGAACAAGGCCAGAAAGCCATGGGTGCGACTGTTGATAACATCGATCTCGTGTAGTGTAACTGTGTGCACCACTTCCTTGCGCTTCTGCAACTCTCCCTCCGGACACTGTACAAAGCGTGTCTGGGCCCCAGTTGCATCGTAGTCACGAGCACGTGTAAAGCTGCGTCCCAGCTTGTTAACCTTGCCGGATGCTTTGTCAATGGTAATAACATCACCAGCTTGAATCTTCTCTTTCATAAAGCATTCGATTATCTTGTTTCCCAGATCATAATTGGTTTCCATCTCGGTGGTTTTGAGTGTAACTTTGCCCACCTTTTGCCCCGTGCCGGTTGCGGGACGTTCAATTTGTATTTCGACTACTTCGCCTTCAATAATCTCAGTCTCCTCCTTGATGCGTACGCCAATGCTTTTGCGCAGCGCCTGTGATAGCGCCTCAGTTTTGCTCATCTCAAGTGAATAAATCTCAGAGCCAGACATGCTAGTAAATGGTGTCTCAGTGCCCAGTGCTTGGGCCATGCCAACGGCAATTGCAGTTTTTCCAGTACTCGGCTCACCAGCAAGCAAAATACAGCGTCCAGCAATTTTACCCTCGCGCACCATTTGCACTACGACTCCGGCGGCACGGCGTGCATCCTTTTGGCCCACCATGCCCTGTGAAACAGCACGCGCCTCCAACACATCGTCCAGTCCAAGACCGCGTATGTGCGAATGGGCGCCAATACGCTCAATGCGAGTTATATCGCGTACCTCGATTTTCTCAGTTTCGCCCATGATTTGCTGATTATTTAAATTTTTATTTTGTAAATCTGACTTTTTCGTTCCCCGTTGACAGTCGCTCTGACTTGTTTGGAATGATTCAGTAAATTGAAATGGATTTTATATATTTTGTTGCTCGGCAACTAAAAACAAAACGCCGGCTCGATAAATTTCACATGTGTTTCACATAAGTATCGATAGGTATAAGATTAAATGTGGTCGCATTCAATAACTATTGATTAAAGTATCGATCGCCTAAGGAACGATGAATCGATATTATTTTTGTGCCGCGCTTTGACTAACAAGTTTCTGTGAATAGTATACTTAAAAATTTAACAAGGATGCTTTAGTAGATTCATTGGTCATTTTGGTCTTATTTATTCCTGACCAGTACCACTATCAGTTTTTCATTTAATTGTTTTAATTTTTATTGAGTAGAGGGTGTTTATACACACTCACAATATAATTCTTAGTGCGACACAATTTTAGTTTTAAATATGTATGTAAAGAAGTTTTATTATACAGTTATTTAGTTTTGGTATGCATCTAGCCTATTATTGTGGCTTACATAAGACCGCGTCTCATTTTATAAAATTCAAATCAAGTGAAATACATATTTTTTGGTCGTTTGGTAAACGTGTTTCGGCAGTGTAAGTGTATGTTTATTATTATAACATCTTATTAACAATTTTAAAATGTGAACGATATATGAAAGGACAGTAAAGCTTTAAATAATTAGCAAAACTCTTAAATGCCTAAGAACGTATGGAAAATACAAACAGGTTAGTGGTTAGCTATAGCTGATTATAATTGTAATTACAATTTGAGCCCCATTTTTCAGATGATGTATCCCTAGCACTTGCCATTCGATGGCGCCTTGGGGCGACAGATTTTGCTGCGGCCATTTGCACCATACACAATGTTGCAGGAGAAGGTAAAGTAGCCGCATGTCGATGACTTTGTATAATATGTGGACTGAAAGTTTTTATTTTCCTGTGGCGGGTTCTTAGAATTATCCATGCTACCAGTCACTGACTTAGTAACTGTTACATAACTATCAGGGGCCCGCGGCTTATGGGCTGCCACGTTAGATGCCTTAGTATCATCGTCTTCGGCACTGATACTAACCTTCTCGGTATTGTGCAGCTCTAAGGCTTTTGTGTGAAACTTCTTTTCTACATTTACTGTGCCTTGGAAACCGGGTGGAACAGATTCGGTAGTAGTCGGCACGTGATATGTATTGACGCGTCCGTTTTGATTTTGAACCACTTTGTACGGAGCTGTGTTAGGGGTTGCCACTACTGCCTGTTGCTTTTGATTTGGAGACGATTGCGTGAAGGTCTGTGGTGCACTTGGTTCCTGACTTTTTGTCTGACTAACAGACGATGGAGTTTCTTCGAGTTTCACAGGCTTTTCATTGTAGTAATCCTCATCTCCATATTCATCTAAGGGTTCTTCGTCATCCTCGGCTACGTCTTCATCAGATGTTGTGGTTTGCGGACCACTTGACGTGTAGTTTAGTTCACTCTCCTCTTTGCTAGTCTTTGTGGACCTTAACCGATACTCGGGTTTTCTATCTGTATCGGGTGTGCTTCCTGGGCCGCTATAGACGGTGTCAACACGATCGGTAACTCTGAAAAATATATTACACGTAAGCTTAGTCAAACTTAGTATATATATCTTGAAGAATAAATACTAACGCGTTTCCACTGTTACCAAACTGGCTGATTGTGTTAAAAAGTTCTCTGTTCTGTTCGCGATATGTGGCTACCTGTTCCTTTGTTCCTGAAGCAGATTGAGCAGCTCCATGGTAGGATACACCAAAGCTATAAAAGAAAGTATTATGCATTAGGTTATAAAATTACAAAACTCAGGTGAGCTTACCTGGATGTGCCGTGTATCTGAGACTGGCTCTGGCCTGAGTGGCTACCTGATTGCGCCGACGCTTGCCCACCACCACTTGCAGCAACCGAATTATTGTCCTGACCAGGTCGGAAACCGATTTGCGCTTGAGATGAAGTTTGGCCGGGTCCGCTGGATTGTGCATCAGCAAGACCACCCTTATCATTCGCCTGTACTTCGCTCTGGCTCTGATGTATAATACCGCCACTCTGAGATGAAGCCTTCGTGCCGCCATCCTTACCATTAAGTTGAACTTGGGCTTGAGATTGTGACGGACCGCCGGAGCCTTGGGATTGACTCATTGCGCCATCTGCGTTGCCTGTGACTTGTGCACTTGCTGCACGATCTGCGTCTGAGGTCATTGCGCTTGCACTAAACGAACTGCCCGTGCTGTAGGTGCCGGATACTTGCGTCTTGGCAGTACCTCCATTTTTCTTGCCTTGAGCGCTGGCCGATGCTTGGCCATCACCAATAGCAGACTCGGCCTGCGAGAAGGCATCGTCAACTGCACCAACAACAGGAGCTCCTGAATCACATAAAGATATAAAAATTTGAATATTAAAATTCTAGATATTACTCACCCACAACACCACCAGGTGTAAGAGCCGTCGAGCCAGTTCCGGCATCAGTGTACCGTGAAGGAGTACCTGGAATAGCAACACCAGTACCAGGTTGCCCACCAACCCCGGCTTGTGTGCCGTAGCCGTACTGACCCCCGCCAACACCAGGCTGAGGTCCGTATCCGGGCTGAGTACCTCCGGTTCCAGGCTGTCCTCCAAAACCTGATTGACCACCGCCAACTCCAGGCTGAGGTCCGTATCCGGGCTGAGTACCTCCGGTTCCAGGCTGTCCTCCAAAACCTGATTGACCACCGCCAACTCCAGGCTGAGGTCCGTATCCGGGCTGAGTACCTCCGGTTCCAGGCTGTCCTCCAAAACCTGGTTGACCACCGCCAACTCCAGGCTGAGGTCCGTATCCGGGCTGAGTACCTCCGGTTCCAGGCTGTCCTCCAACACCTGATTGACCACCGCCAACTCCAGGCTGAGGTCCGTATCCGGGCTGAGTACCTCCGATTCCAGGCTGTCCTCCAACACCTGATTGACCACCGCCAACTCCAGGTTGAGGTCCGTATCCGGGTTGAGTACCTCCGGTTCCAGGCTGTCCTCCAATACCTGGTTGACCACCGCCAACTCCAGGCTGTGGTCCGTATCCGGGATGAGTACCTCCGGTTCCAGGCTGTCCTCCAAAACCTGTTTGAGCTCCATAACCGTGCTGACCCCCGCCAACACCAGGCTGAGGTCCGTATCCGGGCTGAGTACCTCCGGTTCCAGACTGTCCTCCAAAACCTGGTTGACCACCGCCAACTCCAGGCTGAGGTCCGTATCCGGGCTGAGTACCTCCGGTTCCAGGCTGTCCTCCAACACCTGGTTGACCACCGCCAACTCCAGGCTGAGGTCCGTATCCGGGCTGAGTACCTCCGGTTCCAGGCTGTCCTCCAAAACCTGGTTGACCACCGCCAACTCCAGGCTGAGGTCCGTATCCGGGTTGAGTACCTCCGGTTCCAGGCTGTCCTCCAATACCTGGTTGACCACCGCCAACTCCAGGCTGTGGTCCATATCCGGGCTGAAAACCTCCTGTTCCAGGCTGTCCTCCAACACCTGTTTGAGCTCCATAGCCGTGCTGACCCCCGCCAACACCAGGCTGAGGTCCGTATCCGGGCTGAGTGCCTCCGGTTCCAGCCTGTCCTTCAAAACCTGGTTGACCACCGCCAACTCCAGGCTGAGGTCCGTATCCGGGCTGAGTACCTCCAGTTCCAGGCTGTCTTCCAAAACCTTGTTGACCCCCGCCAACTCCAGGCTGGGGTCCGTATCCGGGCTGAAAACCTCCGGTTCCAGGCTGTCCCCCAACACCTGGTTGACCACCGCTAACTCCAGGGTGCGGTCCGTATCCGGGCTGAGTACCTCCGGCTCCAGGCTGTCCTCCAACACCTGTTTGAGCTCCATAGCCGTGCTGACCCCCGCCAACACCAGGCTGAGGTCCGTATCCGGGCTGAGTACCTCCGGTTCCAGGCTGTCCTCCAAAACCTGGTTGACCACCGCCAAGTCCAGGCTGAGGTCCGTATCCGGGCTGAGTACCTCCGGTTCCAGGCTGTCCTCCAAAACCTGGTTGACCACCGCCAACTCCAGGCTGTGGTCCGTATCCGGGCTGAGTACCTCCGGTTCCAGGCTGTCCTCCAACACCTGTTTGAGCTCCATAGTCGTGCTGACGCCCGCCAACAGCAGGCTGAGGTCCGTATCCGAGCTGAGAACCTCCGGTTCCAGGCTGTCCTCCAAAACCTGGTTGACCCCCGCCAACACCAGGCTGAGGTCCGTATCCGGGCTGAGTGCCTCCGGTTAAAGACTGTGCTCCAAAACCTGGTTGACCACCGCCAACTCCAGGCTGAGGTCGGTATCCGAGCTGAGTACCTCCGGTTCCAGGCTGTTCTCCAACACCTGGTTGACCACTGCCAACTCCAGGCTGAGGTCCGTATCCGGGCTGAGTACCTCCGGTTGCAGGCTGTCCTCCAAAACCTGGGTGACCCCCGCCAACTCCAGGCTGTGGTCCGTATCCGGGCTGAGTACCTCCGGTTCCAGGCTGTCCTCCAACACCTGTTTGAGCTCCATAGCCGTGCTGACCCCCGCCAACACCAGGCTGAGGTCCGTATCCGGGCTGAGTACCTCCGGTTCCAGGCTGTCCTCCAAAACCTGGTTGACCACCGCCAACTCCAGGCTGTGGTCCGTATCCGGGCTGAGTACCTCCGGTTCCAGGCTGTCCTCCAAAACCTGGTTGACCACCGCCAACGCCAGACTGAGGTCCGTATCCGGGCTGAGTACCTCCGGTTCCAGGCTGCCCTCCAACACCTGGTTGACCACCGCCAACTCCAGGCTGAGGTCCGTATCTGGACTGAGTACCTCCGGTTCCAGGCTGTCCTCCAACACCTGGTTGACCACCGCTAACTCCAGGCTGAGATCCGTATCCGGGCTGAGTACCTCCGGTTCCAGGCTGTCCTCCAAAACCTAGTTGACCCCCGCCAACTCCAGGCTGTGGTCCGTATCCGGGCTGAGTACCTCCGGTTACAGGCTGCCCTCCAACACCTGGTTGACCACCGCCAACTCCAGGCTGAGGTCCGTATCCGGGCTGAGTACCTCCGGTTCCAGGCTGTCCTCCAACACCTGATTGACCACCGCCAACTCCAGGCTGAGGTCCGTATCCGGGCTGAAAACCTCCGGTTCCAGGCTGTCCTCCAACACCTGGTTGACCACCGCCAACTCCAGGCTGTGGTCCGTATCCGGGCTGAGTACCTCCGGTTCCAGGCTGTCCTCCAAAACCTGGTTGACCACCGCCAACTCCAGGCTGAGGTCCGTATCCGGGCTGAGTACCTCCGGTTCCAGGCTGTCCTCCAACACCTGGTTGACCACCGCCAACGCCAGACTGAGGTCCGTATCCGGGCTGAGTACCTCCGGTTCCAGGCTGTCCTCCAACACCTGTTTGAGCTCCATAGCCGTGCTGACCCCCGCCAACACCAGGCTGAGGTCCGTATCCGGGCTGAGTACCTCCGGTTCCAGACTGTCCTCCAAAACCTGGTTGACCACCGCCAACTCCAGGCTGAGGTCCGTATCCGGGCTGAGTACCTCCGGTTCCAGGCTGTCCTCCAACACCTGGTTGATCACCGCCAACGCCAGACTGAGGTCCGTATCCGGGCTGAGTACCTCCGGTTCCAGGCTGCCCTCCAACACCTGGTTGAGCACCACCAACTCCAGGCTGAGTTCCGTAGACAGGCTGACCGCCGCCAACTCCAGGCTGGTTTCCATAGCCGGGCTGTCCACCACCAACTTCAGCTTGTCCTCCAACCCCTGTTGGAGAACCGTGGCCTTGTTGAGCACCACCATCTCCGGGCTGAGGTCCGTAACCAGGCTGCCCACCACCAACTCCAGGCTGTCCACCACCAACTCCAGGCTGTCCACCACCAACTCCAGGCTGTCCACCACCAAGCCCAGGCTGTCCACCACCAACTCCAGGCTGTACTCCAGGCTGATGTCCGAAGCCGGGATGACCACCACCAATTCCAGGATGTGCGCCTGCTCCAGGTTGATAGCCATATCCGGTCTGACCACCACCAGTTCCTGGCTGTCCTCCCGCTCTAGCTGCAGTTTCTCCTATTTTCCAACATATAAATTTGGTTAGTTTCTAGTTTTTGAAGCTACTAAAATTTTACTAACCAACTCCAGGTAGGCTTATTATAGCATCGGGTCTACCGACGCGGCCATCTAGACCAGGACCAGTGGAATACTGCCCTACGCCTGTACCGCCTGGATATGAGGAACAGTCACTACAATCTCCTGAAGAAAATTGACTCTGAGCTTGTCCCATGCCATGAGTTCCAGCTAAATAAATTATTAAGATAATCGAGTCAGTGTGAAGATTATTTGTATTTAATAATTTACTTACAAACAATTGAACGTGAACCATTTTCGTTAGCCTCTGCCTCAGCCTTGCCATCCTGTTCGGGCTTGCCGAAGTTTAAGTACTGAGACTGTGTCTGTCCTCGGACACTGAAAGTTAAATAAAGATGAAATTAGATGGTGAAGAAAATCTACTTAAATTATCATCTGTATAGCTACTTACTAGCCTCTGCCACTTCTTTTAGTTCGTTCTAATTCAGTCTGAGGATTCAGCTCAGCTTCATCATTAACAGATGATTGTTCCTGTAAGTGATAAAAGTTAAGTTCAACGCCAATATCAGCTTTATCTCAATTCAGGTAGTATTTTAGTCTAAAACTGACCTTGGTCACAATACTACCAATTAATGGTTCCTATCACATTTTATTAGGGACTGAGTTCATGTTCATTGAACTACTTTACATTCAACAATATATTATATATGTGTATGTTTATATAAGTATGTAATCAATAGTTCTTTCTGTATATATTTTTTTTTCTATTTCACACACACACAATTCATTAAGTTTCATTGACAACTTTAACACTTACTATGGCCGCTCCATTTGTGTATGCTATAAGCAGCATCATGCCAAGCAGCATGCCCCATCGAAAGGGCAACATTTCAATAAATCTAATTTGAATCCAATAGAAACGCGTGCTCGAAGTGGACACAACCAGCAAACTGTAAAATAAATTTTAATTGTATTATCAACACAGTTTCTTGATTATATTTTTATAATAAGTTGCCGTTTTGTCCTTCAATTGTGGCTCGTTGCCCTTCTCAGTGTCTGTCACAAGGGGTTATCTCTAAAGACAATTTGTTGAAATGAGCACACATATGCCAAAAAAAAAAAAAAATCTATGATCGTTCTTGGACTCGATTATAGTTTGAAACATGACGTAATTATATGAGATGATAATTTTTTTTTTTTAAATTTATATAATTCGGTTTTTATATTAATAAAATCAAAATCATTTATAAATATCGTTGTTTAAAATTATAAAATTATTAATATAAAAATAATGCTGTTAAGTGTTTCTTAATTTTCATACAAAATTTACTAGAATTGACTTATTTTATTTTTCCTTTATTTTACCACTCTCTCGCTTTTAATGATTTGAAAAATGTTATATCGTTGTATATTTCACACTTTTTAACACATCTGCTCAAAATTATCCTTGGAAAATATTTTTTATATTTTAATATTTATTAAAATATTGTACCACTAATTTTTTTTTTACATAAATTTTTCTTATCGCTTGCAAACGTTTTAAGGCACTATTTTTCAAACCAACATAATTTAATTAAAACGAATTTCAATTCTCATTCAGTTATCGATGGAACACTGATAATATTGTGTAATCCCATTCACTTAATCTTCGTTTATGAGAAGATAACAATTCGAACATCACATATCCTTTTTACTATGAATACAGCAATTATATAAATCTTTCACAATGTAATTTAATTGGCACATACTTCTTCGCCTTGCGTCTAAGATCCAAATTTAAGTTCCGATCTGCAGCCGAACGCGACAACTGCTGAATTGCGAATAACGTAACGTCGCTAGAGCATGGAAACGTAAAGCTCTCGAGCTGGAGCTCAATTCATTGAAAACAAGCAATTTCAATACATTTGCATGGGCCAGCATGAATATTTATTTAGGATTCACACTCAGACACTGACAGCACGGCTTCGCCTGGCTATGGCTCTGCCTTATCTTGTGTGTATACTTACATACTACATTATATGCATACATACATACATACAGAGACAAACCACTTAGAGGCTATACTGAGCTGAGCTGTGGCGCGTCGCAAGTGCCATTCATTTGAGTCTATGTCTATTGCATTACATATCAACACTTTGATCGTGTCAATCGATCACTTTGGCTTGGGGCGCTCCATTGAGTGTGTCTGCGTTACAACATCATCGCAGAAGGGGAGACTTTTGACCCATTTTAGGGAAATGTACTGCCATTTATTAGCATATAAAGATACGCAATTGTGTATCTCTTGGATACTTACACTATACTTCTTCCTCCACATGCTCATCCATTTTCAAGTGTGTCCCCGCGGACGGCTCATTAAATAATGCATATGGTTTTGTTTTCTCTGTGTTGCAATTGTCCGTACAATGACTGTGATACTTGGTAGGCACTTAAATTCCGGCGTAGGTTTTGTTGTGGATTCTTTAAAAAAATTTTAGCGGAACTGCGTCCGATAACCTTTGTGCCTCCTTGCTTTAAGAATCATATCTATTTATAGTTCATACTATTCTCTCTTAGCAATCCAATGTTAAATTCGATTTGGTCTTATCTATGGTTTTTTTTTTTTTAATGGAATCCGAGACTTTACGAGTGTTCGTAAGAATACATAAATTTAAAGGCTTGAGCGTTTGCTGGGTTTGTTTCAAGGCTACCAATATTTTTAATTAATACGTTCTCAGAGAGCAACATCAACCTAGTTTGATAAGATCAACAAGAAGCAAACTTTTCATTAATAACAAATTGCCTAGGCCTGTTAAAATAAATTTGCATGCACCCAAAAAATCTATTTAGAGCATCTTTAAATTAAAAGCCAATTTTTTTCCAGTTTAAAATGTTAAGTAAAAACAGTAATAAATTGCTATTATGACCCTAGTTTATTGGGCGCAAATAAACTACTTATAAGTACAAAATATTATTCTGATTATTATACTCTCTTTGCAATTATTATAACTCAACAGACTTTAGAAATATTGTCAAAAAAATATCAAACAAATTTGCGCTCAAATTTGAATTTGTGCTAGCTCAACTGGAATCACCCTGTGTTGTTGCGCCCAACTTAACGTTTTTGGCATTTCTAGCTCCCGTAGAAAATGCAAAAGCCGGTCACACTTTATATCAACTAGTTACAATTTTGTTTACATTTTTGAATGCAAATTTATTTCGATTTTAAAATAACATAAAACACATTCAATGGCTAACGGAGATTGGATGCCTGTGTTATTCTGTGGCCTTTCCATACCCATCTCGCTGTTCATGTGGCTGGGCAATGTGGCATTCTCAAAATTCTGGACCTACGACTATGAAGGTAAATATTGTTTCACATTTACTTATAAACTGATGCATATATGGAGCCTTGAAAACAGAACCTCTCATCATACCTCCCACCCGTTGGCTGTTTTCTACATTGGCACCGCTGGCGTTGATGACGGTAGCGTTGCGTCGCCGCTCAGTGAGCAAATCAGGCGCCGCATTGGGTGTGGTCGTGGCATTCACTCTGTCGATTGCGAGTCATCCGTTCTTTGGAAGTCTCGTGGTTTTCTTCTTCAGCTCATCACGTGCGACCAAGTTTCGGGCGCAATTGAAACGGAAATTCGAGCATGACTTTAAGGAGGGCGAGGGACAGCGTAATTGGGTTCAGGTGTTGTGCAATGGCGGCATGGCAACACAGCTGGCGCTGCTTTATCTGATTGACTGTGGCAGTGGAGAGCGTGCCATTGACTTTGCTAAGGAGTATCGCTCTAGTTGGCTGGGAATTGCGGTGATGAGCTCATTCGCTTGCTGCAATGGAGACACGTGGAGCAGTGAACTAGGCAGCGTGCTCTCTACACGCGATCCCATATCCATTATTAGCTGGCGACGCGTGCCACGTGGCACCAACGGAGGCATTTCACTCGTTGGCGTTGTGGTTAGCCTGCTTGGTGGCCTGCTCGTTGGATTTGGTTATTTTGTCACCGTGCGTTATACAGTTGATGCAAAAATGCTGCTCGTCAGTCCACCGCAGTGGCCCATTATATTGTTTGGTGGCCTGGCTGGGCTTTTTGGCTCTCTACTTGACTCGGTGCTGGGAGGACTGCTGCAGTATTCCGGCATTAATAATCAGGGTAAAATTGTGGATACACCTGGCAAGGGTGTGCGGCATGTTAGCGGACTTCGCATCTTGGACAATCACAGCGTCAATCTTATCTCCACAATTGCCATTGGGGTGACAATGCCGCTGCTTGCTCTCAAGTTTTGGCCCGTGCGTTAAAAGCGTGCTTAGCTGCTGTGCACTTTGTGCTGAACTAAATGTTTCCTGTTATACATAGGAGCGAATATTTTTGTAATCCTTTTATGCTATAAGCAAAAAATTGACTTGTATGTATCTAATGCAAACGAAGACTCGAAAACAACGATTAGGACAATTGTACCGCTTTTACTATTTATATGAATTGGCTTACGGAACTTAAATTTCGACTCGGTCTTTCGAAGACGTCTATTCCTTTCAGTCTCGGATTTTTTCCTCTTTTCGTACTCCATTTGTATCAAATTCATTGTCAGGCTAGTCTTTATATAGTTCTGTTCCTCGAAAGTTCACGGATGGCATTGCTATCTCGTTGAATTAGCTCTAAAGCATTTGTTATATCACGGTTTTCAAGCCAGAATTTCCGCAAACAATTTAAATGTTTACATTTTGTGTGCAGAATTGGTTTATTTATGTTTAAATCAAAATTAATTTGTTTAATTTTATGTGTACGACTTGAAACCTGATGTTGAACTGCTAATACTACTAATAGTTTAAGTTATTTCATGCTGGAAACCTTCATATATCAAATACACAACATACCGAATACAACGATTAGAACAATTGTACCACTGATACTACTATTAGTTTAAGTATATTCATGTTGTAAGCCTATGTATCAAAGACAGTAACATTTTTGTGTAAATAAAAATAATGTACTTTCTATATTTCTTATATCTGTATGTTCAAAAATTAAGCTGGGCTTATAAGTATCAGAAATTTGTCATTTGTTAAAGAATATATCTCGCCAATAGTTATGTGAGAAGCAAATGTATAAATACATATATCATGTGTAAGCTCAGTTTTCGGTGTTAATAATTTCATAAATTTGTGTAAATTATATTTGTCATGAATAACTAAAAATGTAATTGTTCTTGAATTTTTTCTTCTCAAGTCACTGATTTTCAGTTATTGCTCACTTTAAAACATAAAAACTAGATCAAATCTCAAAGGAGGCATCTCCGGCCCTATAAAGTATATATATCCTTATTAAGTTAGTACTTAAATTTGAATCGAGCTTAACCCCACTGACATTTTAGAAATGTTTGTGTAATATTGATAAATTTATTAATCTTTTTGCACTTTGTTATTTCTTTTTAACTTTTGCAATTCTATGTTACGCAGTAAATTATTAGAAAGAACACGCAACGCTTCGCTGGAAGGTGTTGCCACACTCTGAGCTGGCTTAGCAAAGCCTATGGAGAATTTAATCATAAGATCACCAATGGGAGAGTTAACGAACTGTGATCCTGTTGAGATTGTCTTGAAAATGATGCGACGTTTGTGCTGATAGATTTGTGGATCGTGTGGCAAGCTGTTGCCTGGATTGCCTTTGGTGTTTGTGTTGGGTCGAGGCTTGTGGCTCGAAGCGGAAGGTGGCACTGTGGTGCTAGGTAGATCAGTGTAATTTACTGCACTTGGTGTAGTGTCGCTCTGTTTCGATTGTGAGTTGGTTTTGTTTCGAATCCCTTTGGGAATTGCTGTTGTAGTGCGTCTGCGTTGGGGACGATTTCGTATTGTGGTGCTGGAGCTGTTTGGCGCCTTGGTAGTGATACTATCCGTTGGCTTATCGCTGCTGGTTGTCAACTGCGGCGCCTGGTAGCCAGTATTGGGTAACACCTCTTCAACTGCTGCTGCATCTGGTTTCTCTGAGTCTGTATAACCTTGTTCTGACTCCGGCGCAGTCTCATTTATATAGTCATCATCTGATTCGGCTTCATTGTTGCCGACAAAGAGCGGTTTTTTAGGTGCTTGCGGCAGGCCCGGACGCTTGGACTTATTATCCTCATAGATGGGAACATCGGGTCCTGTAGCGGCAAGTACTTGTTCCATTTGCTTTTGAAGTATTTCGTATAGCGGAGCATTCTGTTCATCATCGATTAGCTCGACGGGCTCACTGGGCACAAACTGATTATTGATATACGCGCTGCGTCCATCCAAATCTTCATCTACATCTAAAATATCCTGATCCTGTTTCTCAGCACGCGCTTCAGCAACTAGTTGCTCTGATGATGCATTGGTTAACGTTTCAGTAGAAGCTGCTGGAATGCTGAGCATCACTGGAAGGGATATCTGTTAAATTGTTGCACAATAGTTGTTTTTTACTCACCTCCACTTAGTACCAGTAGCAACCAGAGAGTTCCAAGTCTTTCAGTTCCGTTTGTCATTGCAGTCGTTTGGGTTCTGTGTGCAGTGGATGCATTCGTAGCATCTTTTATAGGTCGCCAGAGGAGCGACCTGTTGCATTGGCAACCCACACGCAATCAACGATGTTTAGTGTTTTGAATTTAATGATTTGTGCCCTATTGAATTGTTGATATATGTTGCTGTCAATCAGCTTATAGAACTTGTTTGGCAGTTCAATGAACTGTGCATATGCAGATGATGCTGTAAAATTAGCTTAAATGTCCCAGCCCAATGCATTTTGTAGCCTTTCTTTTTTTTATAGAACATGTTGAACCGCCCACATATAATTTATAAATTAAAGATAAGCGATTTTTATTTCTTGTTTTGCTTTGTTATTTCTTCTTTGCTTATTAGATTTTGATGGACACCGTTTTCTATAAAGAAAGAAAAATGTGTTATGTACCATCCCTACAGTACTGCGAACTAGTTCTTAACTGGTGAAATCTTTACTTACTAGGGAACCACCACTACTTACTTGGCTAATTCTTAGCAATGCGTTTCATCATTTCCTTTTTTGTTAAACACCAATAAATCGTCAAAGTATAAAATAAAGATAAATTATTTTTCATTTTGGAAAGTAACTTTTCCTCTGTGGACAGCACCAGAGCTACCCCCATGTCAAGTGCTGTGCATTATTTAAATACGTACAATAGAAGTCAGAGGTGCACAAATTTGCTTACGGCAGAGCAGTCACCAATACATTTAAATGAATACACAAATGCATAGAATGATCAATTCCTTTTATTTCGTTTTGCGCAACAACAAATCATATAAAAGTGTTGTTGCTAAACTCGACGGCAATAGGCAAAGAATGAAGATGGGAAACGAAAAGCGCGAAATTGTTCTTGTATTTTGCATTGGACTATGCTGGAAGGCTTCCAGGTATTCCATGCATTCACATGCATTGCTTCACCTATACTAAAAGCAAATACAAAAACAAATGAGAGCAAAAAGCAATGAGCTTGGGCACTTCTAATATAAATTATGTTTATATTGGTATTTTCTGTATTTTTTTTTTGAATAAATGTTTTCTTACATAGGTTAGGTTGAGCCGGTAAACCATCGTGGTGGTTACACATAGGTTTTTTTACATAATTTTAAATAAATATTAATTACTAGATTTTGCTAAAGTAACCTCATACTTAAGTTTATCCTTATCAGCCTTGGGTTTGTTCTGTTCCTTGTTTATAGCAGCAACAATTTTCTCAGCATCGTTAACTTTACCGGCGACTTGATCCATAGCCGAGGATAAGACAACTTCTAGAGGTTTCGGTGTTGACTTTTCAATTGGTTGGGGCTGGACGGGAACTACAGTTGATTTTACGGGCATTGGGGGAAGAGCAATCGCCTCGATAAACACTGGTACTGTTTTATCTACAGTTTTTTCTTGTAGAGCCAGCGTAATAGGCTCAATTTTCTCTACCTTCTGCTTATTCTTGCTTTTGTTTTGATCCATTTGTTCTTCGCTACTTTCATTGCTGTCTTTGTCATTCTCAGTTTCAGTTTTTTTTGCAGGTGTTTCAATCTTGGAATCATCTCGAAAGTATGGCGAAGATTTAAATTTCATATCGGCGTATGCTATATCTTTGGGATATTTTTGCTGACACTGTTCATAGGGCAGGTCAGTCCACATACCATGGGTGCGACACTTTGCCACATTAAGCTTGCATTTATTGTAGAATATGGCCACCTCGTCGTATGTCTTTCCACAGATGGGCTCATAGCCATCAACACAATCATCGTCGCACAGGTAACCCTCGCTTAAGGCATGTGCAGCGCTGTTTGTAACTCCCCAAATACTGACGTCAATGCAGCCGGTCTTACCCGGGTCGCAGCCAAACCAGATAATAGGTATGCCCAGGGAGGGTGGACTCTTACGCTTGCCATCGTTGTCTGTATGTGGCGGGAAGGTACGCTTTACATAGTAATCATGTTCTTCACTGGAAACTTGAGTATTGGCACCGCTCAAATCCGTCGAACTGGACCATTTTGTTTTTGTCTTGCTTCTATGTGAATCGTCATCATTGTATTTGTGCTTGCGTCGTCTTGCCTCAATGGTGGCAGGTTCTAGTAAGAGCAAAGCGGCCACTGCAACAACAAATGTAATGTAACGGTATGGAAATTCCTGTGAATTAATATCAGAACTTACCTACAATGCAGACAGCCTGGTATGGTCTCATCTTAGTATTTATTTTTTCTATCTTAACAGCTGCTCGTTTGGACTACAACTGATCGCATCTTGTCGTGTGGAGCGGCTTAAGTATCACAGCATTTGGCTGTTTTGTATTGGAAGGGGGATTCTTTTTGCCTTGTTTGTGGATCGTGTGGCAAGCTGTTGCTTGGATTGCCTTTGGTGTTTGTGTTGGGTCGAGGCTTGTGGCTCGAAGAGGAAGGTGGCACTATGGTGCTAGGTAGCTCAGTGTAGTTTACTGCACTTGGTGTAGTGTCACTCTGTTTCGATTTTGAGTTGGTTTTGTTTCGAATCCCTTTGGAAATTGCTGTTGTAGTGCGTCTGCGTTGGGGACGATTTCGTATTGTGGTGCTGGAGCTGTTTGGCGACTTGGTAGTGATTCTATCCGTTGGCTTATCGCTGCTGGTAGTCAACTGCGGCGCCTGGTAGCCAGTATTGGGTAACACCTCTTCAACTGCTGCTGCATCTGGTTTCTCTGAGTCTGTATAACCCTGTTCCGACTCTGGTGCAGCCTCATTTATATAGTCATCGTCTGATTCGGCTTCATTGTTGCTGACAAAGAGCGGTTTTTTAGGTGCTTGCGGCACGCCCTGTCGCTTGGACTAATTATCCTCATAGATGGGAACATCGGGTCCTGTAGCGGCAAGTACTTGTTCCACTTGCTTTTAAAGTATTTCGTATAGCGGAGCATTTTGTTCATCATCGATTAGCTCGACGGGTTCACTGGGCACAAACTGATTATTGATATACGCACTGCGTCCATCCAAATCTTCATCTACATCTAAAATATCCTGATCCTGTTTGTCAGCACGCGCTTCAGCAACTAGTTGCTCTGATGATGCATTAGTTAACGTTTCAGTAGAAGCTGCTGGAATGCTGAGCAACACTGCAAGGAATATCTGTTAAATTGTTGCACAATTAGTTGGTTTTTACTCACCTCCACTTAGTAGCAGTAGCAACCAGAGAGTTCCAAGTCTTTCAGTTCCGTTTGTCATTGCATTCGTTTGGGTTCTGTGTGCAGTGGATGCATTCGTAGCATCTTTTATAGGTCGCCAGAGGAGCGACCTGTTGCATTGGCAATGATGATTTGTGCCCTATTGAATTGTTGATATCTGTTGCTGTCAATCAGCTTATAGAACTTGTTTGGCAGTTCAATGAACTGTGCATATGCAGATGATGCTGTAAAATTAGCTTAAATATCCCCGACCAATGCATTTTGTAGCCTTTCTTTTTTTAATAGAACTAGTTGAACCGCCCACATATAATTTATAAAGATAAACAATTTGAATTTCTTGTTTTGTTTTGTTCTTCTTTGCTTATTAGATTTTGATGGACACCGTTTTCTATAAAGAAAGAAAAATGTGTTATGTACCATCCCTACAGTACTGCGAACTAGTTCTTAACTGGTGAAATCACTACTTACTAGAGAACCACCACTACTTACTTTGCTAATCCTTAGCAATACGTTTCATCATTTCCTTTTTTGTTAACCACCAGAAAAAATAAAATAATTTATATTAAATTATGTAAATTATAACTTGTTTTGATATTCTCAGAGTTTACATCGAGGAGAAGCTGCGTTAATTTTTTTACTAAGAATAATTGAGAGCAAAATATAATAAAAAAAAAAAGATTAATTGTTTTTCATTTTGGAAAGTAACTTTTCCTCTGTGGACAGCACCAGCGCTACCCCATGTCAAGTGCTGTGCAATAGAAGTCAGCGGTACCCAAAAGTTTCTTACGGCAGAGCAGTCATCAATACATTTAACTGAATACACAAATGCATAGAATGATCAATTCCTTTTATTTCGTTTTGCACAACAACAAAGCATATGAAAGTGTTGTTGCTAACTCGACGGCAATAGGCAAAGAATGAAGATGGGAAACGAAAAGCGCGAAATTGTTCTTGTATTTTGCATTGGACTATGCTGGAAGGCTTCCAGGTATTCCATGCATTCACATGCATTGCTTCATCTATGCTAAAAGCAAATACGAAAACAAATACGAAAACAAATGAGCGCAAAGAGCAATGGGCTTGGGCACTTCTGATATGTATATGTAAGTAATGTTTATATTGGTATTTTCCGTATTTTTTTTTTAATAAATGTTTTCTTACATAATTTTGCATAAATATTAATTACTAGATTTTGCTAAAGTAACCTCATACTTAAGTTTATCCTTATCAGCCTTGGGTTTGTTCTGTTCCTTGTTTATAGCAGCAACAATTTTCTCAGCATCGTTAACTTTACCGGCGACTTGATCCATAGCCGAGGATAAGACAACTTCTAGAGGTTTCGGTGTTGACTTTTCAATTGGTTGGGGCTGGACGGGAACTACAGTTGATTTTACGGGCATTGGGGGAAGAGCAATCGCCTCGATAGACACTGGTACTGTTTTATCTACGGTTTTTTCTTGTAGAGCCAGCGTAATAGGCTCAATTTTCTCTACCTTCTGCTTATTCTTGCTTTTGTTTTGATCCACCTGTTCCTCGCTACTTTCATTGCTGTCTTTATCTTTATCATTATCATTCTCAGTTTCAGTTTTTTTTGCAGGTGTTTCAATCTTGAAATTATCTTGATAGTATTGCGAAGATTTAAATTTCTTATCGGTGTATGCTGTTTCCTTGGGATATGTTTGGCAACACTGTTCATAGGGCAGATCAGTCCACATACCATGGGTGCGACACTTTGCCACATTTAGCTTGCATTTATTGTAGAATACGGCCACCTCATTGGGTGTCTGTCCACAGATGGGCTCATAGCCTTCCACACAATCATCGTCGCACAGGTAACCCTCGATCAAGGCATATGCAGGGCTGTTTATGTCTCCCGGATTGCTGACCTGTCTGCAGCCAGTCTTTCCCGATTCGCTGTCAAACCAGGCAATGGGTATGCCCAGGTAGGGTGGACTCTTACGCTTGCCATCGTTGTCTGTATGTGGCGAGAAGGTACGCTTTACATAGTAACCATGTTCTTCACTGGAAACTTGAGTATTGGCACCCCGCAAATCAGTCGAACTGGACCATTTTGTTTTTGTCTTGCTTCTGTGTGAATCGTCATCATTGTATTTGTGCTTGCGTCGTCTTGCCTCAATGGTGGCAGGTTCTAGTAAGAGCAAAGCGGCCACTGCAACAACAAATGTAATGTAACGGTATGGAAATTCCTGTGAATTAATATCAGAACTTACCTACAATGCAGACAGCCTGGTATGGTCTCATCTTAGTATTTATTTTTTCTATCTTAACAGCTGCTCGTTTGGACTACAACTGATCGCATCTTGTCGTGTGGAGCGGCTTAAGTATCACAGCATTTGGCTGCTTTGTATTGGAAGGGGGATTCTTTTTGCCTTTACCGGTTTTCTTGGTTATCTCTTAAAGCGTTTTCTTCAGTTTCTGTTTTGTCCGCAACGAAAGTACGCAAAGTCTTTTTTTTTCGTGGTGAAACTTTTATGCACACTCATGGGGCGATGTGCTCGTATATACCCTTTTAGCTTCTGGTTGATAGCCATCTAGAATGTTGATCTCGAACTGGTTATATGTTTAACACCTCACCCACCTTACCTGGTGCCTGGTGCCTCTGGCCACTTGACTGCGTCTAAAGCCGGTTCAAAATTGGGTCATTCTGAAAGGTTTACTGATCTTGATTTATGGGAGCATACAATTCTTTAGCTGAAGATCTCAGGAGATCGTACACAACATTGCCAGCAGCTGTGCATAATGATTTGAAATTATCATCCAATCAAGCTGTTTATTATCACTATCTACAAGTTATTATTGTTAAAATTAATCCACACAATGTAGTCTTCAATTTGTCTGTAAACAACGTAATTACTATACAAACTACAGAGTTTTGTGAATAGAGTTCCATCGAATATTATTTGTTATCTGCAATATTTGAATTGTTGTCAGTTTTATGACTAATGACCCAATTCGTAGCCCATAGACTTCCTATGAATTTTTTAATAAACACAATATTTTTATTCCACATAGGAATAGTGGTAAATGCAATGTAATATATTTAAAATTTGTAGGAGAATTTTTTTGTAAAATATGTCTGTTTAAATATCAGAATAAAAAGCAACAATGAAGTTAGAAAATATATTTAATATTATTATAAAGAAACAAAATGTGTCTTAATAAAGTAATTCAACATTTTTTTAAATTATTTTAGCTAAACATGCTGGACTTGGAGATACCGAAAATACAGCTCTGGCATCCTTAAACACCTCTTGAGCATCAAGCAGTGCAATATTTGTACTTCAAGCAGTTCAACATCAGCGCAAGAAAACACAATTTTTCAGGTAAGAGTAGATCAAGAGTGATTTAAAAGTCTTATAATCCTTAAATTAAGTTTTCATATTTGCAGAGAACTAGATTTGCCTAAACCTATATATCCAGGTGGCAATTTTGGCCTTTATAGTTATATAGTCTCCAAGATTGATGCCGACAATCCAAGGGATTAACTCTGCTTTTCGGTGTTACCAGCATCTGTCTGTTACATAAATTACACATTTTTAATGGATACAGGGTGCTATTGATATTTTCTTCTAATAACAATGTACGGAATCAATTGCTTTCTCTAGGCTATATCAGTTTCATGTGTTCCACTCGTGATCGCCTAATGCTGCCATTGTTATCAGCTGCATTTGATTTTCAAATTAAAGCATTACGGAAAAGTTTTTGATATGCTCAAAATGCATTAGAAAGTTCAGACCTCTGACGCATACACATTGAAAAAAATAAACAAAAACAATAATAATAGCAACAGTCAATAAATAGTGTGGGATCTTCAATTATTACATAATTAAGTATGGAAATAAAATGACTGATTGCCAGAAGAAATTTAATCAGTCAATTAAATGTGTCATGCTGCTTTAAAAAAATTGCTTTTCAATAATAAACTTATGTATATCTTCTGAAGTCTAAACATATTTGCATTTAACAATAATAACAACAATGAAAAGAGTTTGCCTCGTAACTCCCGCAACTGGCAAATGTCTGTTAATGTGTTAGCCAAACAGGCGAGAGGCGTCCCAAAGTTTGGGCATAAATAAACAAATTTATGAAAGAAGTGACCAAAAGCCAAAAATTTAAATAAATGATTTCGGTTTCTTTTGTTGTATAGAAAAAAAAAAGACGACGAGGTAAACAAAAGAAGTAAAAAGAAAGAGCGCTGAGAGCTTCGTTGCAGTAAAAGCGGCTGGGTTTTTGGACGATACTTTGCCCCGACGAGAGACCAGAGACCAGAGACCAGAGACCGGACTCCCCCCCAGTGCGGAAAGAGCTCGCTCAGCGCCTGCCTCATGGTTCATGTTTACTTTCATTTTGGACAACAAAAAAAAAGCCACAGCCGTCGCATGACTATAAAAAGCGAAAGCAAAGCGCTGGATTCGCTCATAAAGACCGCAAAACTGCAAAAGTCAACTGTGCCCTGTTTCTATAGCGACCCAGAAGGATTAGACAAATATGGTTAAGCACATTTACCTGATGTTTGGTGAGTATTTCAGTAAAAGCACTTTTGAGTTTAAAATAATTCTGAATTTTCCATTTACACACAGCTGCTGTGCTAGTCTTGGCCATTGCGGTGAACGCTGCACCCGCCAAAGTGGAGTATGATGAAGTTAAAGCTGGTGATTTCCCAGCATCGAGGAAAACAAAAGAAGCGCAAAACTCTAGCGCAGACAGCGACGAGGATGATGATGATGATGACGATGAAGTGAAGCAAAAGCAGGAAAATGGAGTAAAGAACGAATCAGCTGAAGACGATGATGATGACGACGATGATGTGTCGTTTATAAGAAGACGCCGCGAGGCAGCTGAGGAACCAGCTAAGGAACCTGCCAAAGTTGAGACTGCACCCGAAACTCCCCCTGCAGCTGAGCAAAGCGCTGAGGCTGTCACCACAATCCCAACCAGCAGCACAGTATCAACCACCCGTAAACCAGTGCTTGTCCTAATACGTGATGCACTCAAAAAGGTCACCACGGAGCTACCCACGGAGCAGGTGGCCAACAATGCATTGCAGTATTTCCAGCTATTCCAACACTTCATACAGCAAACCATAGAGCAGGTTATTGATGCCGCTGATGATGATGAGGAGGAACCAGCAGCAGCTGTTGTCCCAGCATCTGCTACAGAGGAGGATATTAAACCCGAAACCGAGGAGAAACAACCCGAAAAGCCCACGGAGGAAGCTGCAGCATCAGCTCCTGTGGAAAATACAGTCAAGCCCTCGGAACCTGCAGTGGCCAAGAATTAAAGCTAGGGAAACTCATGGAAAACCTCAATAACTTATTGTTACTATTTATTGCTAGCTTTTAAATTTTCCAATATATAAATTTTTATTTATTAACATTTTGTAGTGTTAAATTTTTGACTTAGTTTAGTTTAGCTTTCATTTAGCTGTGAAGAATTGTTTTTCTTGAACGCTTGAATCTTGCTACGACTCTGACTGCGATGTCTATTTGTATTACGTCTCTTCGTTGGCTCAATGCGTTCCAGCAATCGATTAAAATACGAGTTGGGCGACTTGGTGGAGGGATTCTTTTTGTGCGGCGAGCTGCGTCTTTGCGGATGCAGTGGCACTTCCTGATCGCCAATAGTCAAGCTGATTGGCAATTTGCCAGCAGTATTTATATAGATTGGTATGGTAATATAGATGGGTGCACCAGCAGCGGACTCTGATTTTATTTCCTGGATATAGAATTGGAAAGTCCGATTAGGTAAAAATTAAATTAGATAAAAGACAATTATACATGTATATATGAAAAAGATGAGTTGCAAGCAGATAAATGAATAATATATGAAAATTAAATGATCAGAGATCAATAAAATAGTTAAGGGTTAGGTAAACTAGAGTTAAGTTGTAAAATTATATAGTTTAGAAAGTTATAGGGAAAGATATTGAAGGATAAACACTCGACAATGTGAAAATCACAGTCCAGGTATTTTAAATGGATTTTCTTAGATTAAGAGAGTTAAATCAATGGCTTAACTACCTGTGGCTTAGATAATTCCGACAGCTGTTTAAGAAAATGTAAAGGATTAGCATCATGGCTCAAGGTGTTAAAATCATCATCGGATAACGCAGGTAAACGATCATTTTGAAAATTATAGTCATGAGTCTCAATAGAAGGGTTGTGTCCGTCTAAATTTAAGTCAGGCTTAGATGTGGAGCTACTGTTTGGCTTCTGAGTTGTGCTGAGCTCTGGAGCTTGCAACAAGGCTTCCAATTTGTGTGCCTCTTCGATATCTTTCAGCACTAACTCTTCGGCCACACAGAGTGTGATGCAGAGCAGCACAACTGCAAGTTTTAAAATAAAGTTGAAAAAATCGTAGATAATAATTTAAATGTGCTCGTCATATTTTATTTGATAAAATATTACACTCTAAATGTTAAAACTAACTTAACTTAAATGCCCAGCCCTAGCCTAAGCTATATGACCATTTTAATAACTCTAGAGTGCCGTCTTCTTGCCATTAAGGACCACATCGGTGAGGCCTAGTTCCTGGAACTGTTCCAGGCGCTCCACTTGATTGATCAGTCGCTTCTTGAACTGCACTTCGCGGCTGAGCATCTTGAGATCATCCACGCTGCACATCTTATTATAGCTTCCAATATTCCTGGCAATTAGCTCTGATGTCAACATGATCTTGGCTCGGGATAGACGTAAATAGGAGAAGTCCGTGTTGGATCGCCGCAGCTCCTGGCGATACAGGAAAAGCCGATAGTCGAAGGTAATGTTGCCCGTTGATTTCTTTAGAAGCTTCTTTGTATATTTCTTGATTTTATCCTGCTGATGCTTCGCTTTGGTGTGCTTGTTCAACACTTTCTGTTTTTTCTTTTCCGATTTATTTTTGTGATCCTTGCTGCCCATTTTGAGTTGTTCACTCTATGAGATTCTGTGCGTATTTGAAGCCAGGACCTGAGCAGTGCATCCTTATAAAGCAAGCAGGTAGCAATGTCAACGGATTTGCAAAACGCTATCAGGTAGATTATCTCATTAACGCGGGTTACCCGGGCGCGTGTAGATAATAAACATTGTTTTTCGGGCTTTTCATTTGGTTTTTCTTCTCCTCGGCTGTCTGGATATTTCCACGGTTTATTTATGGCTTTATGACGGGGACAGTGGTTATCTGCTCTGTAGATATACCCAACGCATTGCCGGCTGTGTCCCGTTTTAAGCCTCAATTAAGGCTAAGCGCCGAAGTCGGGCTAAAATCCACGTAGATTTTGTGGCGTTTTTCGTTTTTGAGTTTTCGCGAAAATTCTGTGAAACACATTTCTAGGAATTTATGGTTGGTTCTGGCAAACACATTTATGGGAATTCGCAGCTAAAATTCGTTTTTCATATCCCCATTTTTCACATTTTTAAGAATGTCAAAGAACTTCTGAGTATCGGATATTTTCAGTTTTTAACTATTGTATTGTATTCAGGCAAAGATTGATCTAGCTATATTTTTTTTCAAACTTCTACTATCAAACGGGAGCTTCACTTATAAATCAAGGAAATTATTCGATATGATATATATACAGGCCGATATTAGACTCCCTATATATTAGATATTACACTCCCTCGACTCCTCTTCCTGACATGGCTATAATCCAGTTGAAAACGGGAAGTCTTAATATCGAATTAGGTTTTTGCCGCAGAATTATGATATTTGGTTTAAAAAAAAGTGCAAAAAAAAATGGACAAAATTATAATACACTTTCAAATAATTTAATACTGAGAGTTCCACTGCACTTAACATGTTAATATTATTAAACACCAAAAGATGTGAATACTTTTTTCAATATTTCCACTTGATTCTTTTTTTTTTTTAATGCTTTAAAATTAGTTCTTACAAGTTTGTTAAACGCACCTCCGCACATAAGTTCGTTCGAAAAGTTCATCTTCGTTTCAAAAATAATACTAAAGCTGCTTTCAGCAAAGCATTTCTATTTTATAGCCAAAATCAAAGCTAAAAAATTTCACTGCATGAGAAGAACTTTGAAGTTCTTTTTGTCATTCATTTGCATATTAATTTCCAAGTCAGTCTTTTCTCTGCCATGTAAATTTAGCTTTTAAAGTAAAAATAGCATCGTCATTGATTTGTGTTTTATTTTTATTTTTTGGTTTTGAGGACCGGCCGCATACATAATGATGATGATGCCAATTCTTTTATGCTCATTTCAAGCATTTCTCATTTGTTCATTTTGCATGCAATTTGTGTTTTTTTTTTTTTTATTTGAAATTTCGAATCATCTCTCAAGCTTGGCTATTCATTGGTTACGTCTCAATGCGCAGCTGGAAAAATTTGTCCAATGCTTCTGTCAATAGAAATTAGCCCAGCCACATCCATCGATGAGTTCTATTTAAAGTTGAGCCACTGAGGACACTGTCAGGACATTTCCATTTGACTTGTCTCTCTGACTGACTTGACTTGCATAATATTTTCAGTCGTTGTCTTTTGTGGTTTGCGTTTGTCATTAGACAACGTCTAGACCAAATTTTCGAATTTGGAAGCCACTACCAGACATCGATAGCTATTGCAGACGCATGTCTTGGAACATCCTCAAACTTGGCAACACGATTTGGCCATAGGGAAATACATACAACCATATATATATATATATATTGAAATTGGCAACGTTTGTGAATGTGACTGACTGAATGCCAAAAGCGTTGAATCTCGTTCTCTCCTCAACGTTCTGTCTGCCTGTCTGTCTGTCTGTCTGCTGTTGACTTACTTTTATGTTAAGCAGGGCGAATATTTTGGCAACATACTTTTATCTACTATTTACTTGAATACCCTAACCAGAGAGTAGCTAAGTTTAAAACTGTGTGTTTATTTTTATATGGCCAAAAATGTAGTTTAAAATATATATAGAATTTTATTTCTTCTAATTTACTTATGTATTTAATGAATATTTTTTAATTGTGATTTGTTTCTATATAATGAATATTTTATTTATTTAATGAATATTATTTTTTTGTGCTGGGTTTCTATATAAAGAGTATTATAAATGACGGTTTATTTATTATTTCGTAATTTTCTTTTTTATATTATCTATTAAGCTGAATTTTTACAAATTTTTATATTAATATATGCAATCAAATATATATTTATTTTTTATATGCACAAAAAAGTAGTTTAAAATATATATAAAATTTTTCTTTTCACATTTACTTATGTATTTATTAAATATTTTTTATTTGTGCTTTAATTCTATATAAAAGTTATTATAAATGACGGCTTATTTATTCTGTAGTAAATGTCTTTTATACATATATTATCTACTAAACTGAATTTTTACAAACTTTTATATCAATTTTTCCAATCAAATATATATTTTTTAAATGTTAATTTTTCAATTTTCTGCACTATTTTTTATTAACTATAAAAGGTTACATTAAAATAAGAACACTTTATTCAGCAGCTAGCTAATAAAAAGCTTACATAATACATATTTAAGAGTGTTCAGTCTTCGTTAGATATTTTTCTGCATTTTTTTTATTGCATTTACGATGACGTTGACGACGACATCAGGGCTATAATTTTTCGACATTGTGTTTGCAATTTGTTAGCCATGAGGCCAATAAATTTCGCCAAATATGCGCCATAAAATCGAAAAAAAAATATATATATACGTATATATATGAGAGAAGTGATCCAAAACCTATGCACTTTATAATGAAATAAATTGACTTTCATGAAGGCGGCATCAATATGGAACCAAAAGCAAATAAATCGCAACTTTGTGCGCAAATTAAAATGGTTCGGACCGGTTCGGAGTGTTCCGATTGGGGGTTGGGGGGCAATAAAAGGGCAAACGCTTTGGTTCGCCGCTCAATTTACAATAATGCCGCATTGCCAGTTTCATTTCAATTGCAACAATTTCAGACAGCTACAAAAAAAAAGAAACATATAAAATATATAGACGAGTATGTATGTACATACATTTATATATAAGTATATAGTACCTATATATGGCTAAAACTCCACTTTGAGTTCGATGGCGTGCAATTTCTGTGTGTTTGTATACTCTGTTCATAAAGCAGAAGAGGGTTGATATATTGGAGCTGTGTATTTTCTAACACATTTAAAATTCTATATCTTTCGAACTCTTGTACCTATAGTTGATAAAATTGATATGAAAGCTAAATAAATTTAAATAAAAATTTTGTTTTTGTTTAATCTTGATATAGGCAAAAGCAAACAGAGTATACCGCTGCCGGGTGCTTAATTGCATTGCACTTACTTGTTTGTTGTCTGTTTTTGAGCTGTAAAATGCATTTCACATTTTATTGTGCACTCAATCAAAAATCCATTTCCGTTTGCAGACTCCGGACTTCACATCACGCGCCCCGGCCCCGACTCCGGCTCCGGTCCCGGCACGGCTCACGTTTATTTCCCAAAAATATGCCAACACGTGTAGTAGGTACTGGAGGCTGGATGAGTGAATAGCTGAACTGGAATTGGCATCCAAAGTTTGATAATTGAGTTGGAGCAGCTCCTGCGTTAAAGTCGCGTCATCAGCGACGGGCTTTTTACCAATATTGCTATAACAGAGCACCTGGATCCATATAAATCGTGTCTCTATACCAATATGTGTGATTGCAACAACAATTCCCATTTGCACTCCCATTGCTGTTGCACGTGCCAAAGCAATCCAAACCAATCCAATAGTAGTAGCGCCAGCCCATCCTCCAGCGATTGTCTGACATTTTTGAAATTGATGAAACGCCGACCACGCGGGCATCCAGAATATTGAAGTCGAATTGAAGTTAAAAGCGTTGTGCAGACAGGTACTGCAAAAAGTTTGCTGACAGCTCTTATGAGTCAGTTAGGAAGTTATCATAAATGTGCCAAAATTCCGAAATCCGTGATAAGGTAACGAAATGTCGAATTTGTCAATTTGTTTATTGCTAGAGGGGTTAAAAAGACGCAAATTGAATGAACGCACTATTGAATATGATATGGTATGTGAAATTCTACCCTTCACTTTGGGAAATAATCCAAAATTCTATATGCCGAACTACGTTAAGCTAAGCTCTTATTTCTGATCGTTAAAATCTATATTGGGAATTTTAGGCCATTTCCCATTTTCGATGGGACTTTGCGCAAGAATTTGCCAAATTTCCCCTAAATTTCCCCATAACAATATCCCACAGCGTTAGCAGTGTTAAAAACCATTCAACAGCAAAATTCTATTTCAATTTTCCTAGTTCTGTATAAATTACACAGCTTAAAGAACTCATTAATTTAACTACACGCATCTGTATAACTCGACTTGGTTTTATTTGTGCTATATTTTTGTTTTTTGTTTCTTTTCGCTCTCTTCCTTTTGTTTATTTCACTCTCATCCCAATTTCATTTTGTCAGTTTGTCCGGTCATCTTGTTGCTGACATGACATGAACTGTAGTTTATTTATTATTTGCTCTGATGCTTTTTCTTTTCTATAATTTTTTTTTTTGTTGCCTTCTCTCTTTTAATTTTATTTATATCACTAGCACATGCAAACAAACGTGCTATTTGTGTGGGCCCATATATGTAGTACATACTTTATATATGTATATATGTATATAAATATGTGTGTATATTTACCATGTATATGTCAGCATGTTTATACTTTGTCGTGTAGTTTATTGTCAATTGCTTGTGGCATTTATTTCGCAATTGCTGTTCCGTTCACACACATTGCTTTATTTTTTTTTTTTGGGCTTTTATTTATTTATTTGATTAGTTTTTATTGCATGTACATTTTTACGCATTTGATAGACAAGAATTTTTCACTTTGACTGCATTGCAGTTTGCATTTTTCAGTTTTGTGACAATTATGAAAATATTGCAATTGCCCAAAACTTTATTTTATTTTATTTTATTTTATATTTTTATTTATTACGATTTGAGCTTAAATTGATTAAAGTATGATATGAACATGCTACACACACATATATTTAATATAATTTAAAATTGTTTTATTATATGAGCATTTTTTTTAGGCTTTTAAAAGCATACAGAGTGCATTTAAATTAATGTTTTTTTTTTTAATTTTTATAATAAATTTCAACTATTGCAAAAGTTTCTATAAAATTACATTTTTCTTTGACATATTGTTTTTGTTATTTTTAATAAATTGAAGCGAAATTGAAATAATATTTTTAATAGCTATATAGCTAGGAATTTTAATATTGAACTTAACTGGATTTTTTAAGCAAAATATTGGCATTTTCCGGCTATATATATTCACAAAAATTAGCTAAAAATCACGCATATATTTGGCCATAATTTGTAGGTTTCCTGTAATGCATGAATCATGAGCTTTGTCGGGGGTTTTTCTCCTACTTAATTTCTGCTTCATTTATCTGTAAATCTCTGGGGGCACAAATCAAAATATTCCTGCTGTATATTGCATACATATATTCCATATGAGCTGAGTTCGTGCTTCCGCCAGCGAGAATTGAGATTCATTTGGTCGCTTATCTATCCAGATGTGGAAATTGAATTTTGGCCGCAACGGCGCACATGTGTGCGAAAAGGCGGAGAGATGGAGAGACTGAGACTGAGACGAGTCTATAGAGATAATTGCATGATAACAGGCTAATTTTCAATTAGCGCCATTTTGATAAGCGCACATAAATTAAGCATTTTCTTCTTTTTTTTTGGGACAACAAATTGCAAATGGCTTTTTGTTTTGTAGCGAAACAGAAGCGCTTCCGGTTTTGGTATTGTGTTTCCGGCTTGATGCTAAACTCCGGTTGCTGCGAAAAACGTGACTAGTTTATTGATTTGATCGAAAACCTACGCCACACATAAATTAATAATAATACGACCATTGAGCAAGTAACAATTTGCTTTGCTCTGCAAAATGCTTTTAAGCTGTCTACGAATCACAAAAAATCCAACCAACTAAAAGTCAAACACTTGAGCTTGACTCCTCGTCCTGCCTCCTGCCATTTTGCTACGTGTTGGCCATTTTGACGTCGTCGCTGAGGTCCTTCGAACCTGCGCCATATATAAAATTCCAATCATACTTGACCAAAAGCAAAACACTGGAGAATTCATATAGCACCTCCCCCCCAAAAAAAGAAAAAAAAAGTTAACTGAAGTGCGACGCTTAAGCCAAAGGCATTCAAAGGGTGGCTGCTTAGTTTAGGGGTGAGTTGCCATTTTTTTTGGATTCAAAGTCTCTTTACCTCCTTTTTTTTTTAATAATTTGCCTTAGCTCAATGTTAGATTCTGTTAATACGCTTGCCAAACAGAGAAGTTTAAGTTATTTATTAATTATGTTAGCTCAACTAATTTGCATCAATTAACACGGGCAGCAAACTTTTAGGAAAGAATTTTTATAAGAAATTTATTATTTTGCAAGTTTCTTAAAAGCAGGGGTATTTGATCTACTTTAACTGTTCTAAAGAAATTCATAATTTTTTATAAGTAATACAATAAGGTTGTACAGAGTATAATAATTGATTTTATCTAATTTGATTCCAAATGTTACAAACTAATTGAAATTACTTAATAGAATTATGCAATGATTTTGTAAAAACGATATTTTTTCTAGATAATTTTTCAGATCGTAATTATCTATATATTGTATATAAAACTGATAAACCTGACTGATTGGCGATACACGAGCAGGCCAAACGGTAGAAGCTAGAAACATGAAATTTGTGGCAATAGCTTCCTATTATATCGTAGGTTGTAACTCTGAAAAATTTTCATTAAAAGTATCTCGGGAAGTGGGTGGAAAATCCATTTTAAAATTAGATATAAAAATCTCAGTAAGCTACAATAAAAGTGACATTATAGAATATAATTAGTTTGTTTTTTTTCCTATTTTATTTTTTTTGAGAACGGTAGCGAAGAGTAGCAACGCACGCCGGGATAATCTAGTACTATTTTTGCAATTAATTCCAAACTTTGATTAATTTTATTGCTGGAATATTTTTTGGTCGCTTTTAAATGAAGATAAAAAAACCGGATTGTCAAATGATGTCGTAAATTTGGGAATTATGTCTTCAGTGCACAATTTTCGACAGATTTTTAAATTAACCTCCATTGCATAGGTAAAATGCAGCTCAGGACTAAGCTGAGGTTTTCCCTGCTCCCAGCTCTACAATTTGCAATTGTTGCTGCTTTGCCTTGGGGGCAATTTTTTTGGTAAAATTCTTTTCACTTTTCAAACGTTAAAGTTAAACACTTTGTGAAGGGCGTAGGGATTGTCACAGCTTAATCGATTTGTAAGAAAGTTTCATATCGTTTTCAACCTCTTCATGCTACTTTATTTTTACGCCCCATTTATTTGGAAGCGCACTCGGAAAATTGCAAAAGAAAATCAGATGTAAGTATATATATATGTATATATGTTGCTGTTGTTGGATGCCACGGCAGCAATGATAAACTTTCGACACATTTTTCATTTATTTTCAACACCTTTGATTGATATATTGAACACTTGGCGCACAACTTAAGCAACAGTCTTTGGATGGAATGGCTCATCCTTGGTGCCTTTACTTACTCCTTACTCCCAACTCCTACCCGGCACTTTCAGGGTGTTTATTCGACGGAAGCTCGCATCAGCTGGCAGGCATTGTGCAAGCATTTCCGCCGGATGTCAAGCACGAGCCATGAGCCTGAGCCATGAGCCATGAGCCATAAGAATGGGCATGGCAGGACGAGCAGGGAGCCGAGAGTTGCTTCCATGTCAAATGCTGTGACAAAGGTTAAGTCTCTGTTCTATCGGAAAACTGAAGTGGCTTATAGTTTAAATTGAAGTGTGTGTCCTTTAGGTTTCCTTGATCATATTTGCTATTTAATTAAATAAAGTATTGCCCTCTGAATATTTAAATTCTATGCTGGTTATTGTTTAACAGGCCCAGCATTATAGCACAAAAGTTTCGCTTATAAAAAGTCATAAATAAACCAATATCATTATACTTAAGTAACTGCCTGGTCCCAGTCCTTTGCCGTCCCTATCGATCTCATAACAAATATATAAAATGCTTGCCATTCAGGGCAATTGCCCAACTATATAGTAAGAAAAGTCTGAGCCAACAACAGCAACAGCAATTGCTGACGGTAACAGGCAAAAAGGGAAATAAGACAGTCAACTAAACAAAACCAAAAGATGTGCCAAACTATAGCCAAAGTGGCAATGGAGGACGATGCCGCTGCGATGGGGCAACTTTTCATAAACATTATTAACAATTATTGTTGTTAGCAGAAGTTGCCTGAATGGCTGGATGGTGTTGCTTGTGTCGCGTGCAGCCAACAAAGTCCTTTTGGTCACACACACACACACTTACACAGACAGCCCCTTACATATACATACATACAGGCGAAGTTATAAGCACGGCAAAAGTTGATAAGAATGAGCCATAGACGTCGTAAGGCAGCCACTTTTAGCATCCAGCCAAGTTCTTAACACGGCAGCTTTGTGCATTTTTTATAAACTAACGCGACGACGACGACGATGGCGATGACGAGTCCCGAGTCCCGAGTTTGTTGCAAGTTTGCCTCATCTTTAAGATACTTAGTTGCACGTGAAATATAACAGGGCGTATACGTGTCTGTTAAAAAAAAATATTATAGTATAATAAAATACATAAATGTAAATATGTAATAATATTGAATGGACATTATTATTTAATATGCAAATAAGTTACATTTTTTAATTAATATAAACAAAAGACAACAATTAAACAAATTTATTTACAACAAAATATTTAATATGAAATTTTTATATTTATTATAATTTTTTTTAATTTTCTGGCCATTTTATGTGTGTTTCATGTGAGAAAATTATTTATAGAAACTTATTATTATTATTTGCACATCATTTTTAAACACAAAATAAATCACTTAAAAAAAAAAATTTTTTTTTGGTGGCGAATTCTTTGTGCCTTATATACTGTCAGCCAAGACCAGTCAAGCATTATAGGCGCGCAAGTGCGCAAAAGTAGGGCCTAAAAATATGCAACATTTTTTTTTTTTTTTTTTAAATTTATTTTTATTTATTTAATGCTGACAAGCGAACTGAAACCTTATTTTAGCTGAAATATTTTATGGTTTTATTTTAATTAAGAAATATGTTTTTATTTAAATATTATTTTTAATTTACAGGAAATATGTAGCAGAATAATTAACTGCAATTTTATATATATGTCTGTTAACTGTATCGCTTCTTTACTATGCCCTTGAAAAGTATATTCTGTTAACATAAGTTGCGGTATATAATAGTCGGGAATCATTTTTAAAAAGTTACTTTTTTTTCCTACTACTAAGCAGACTATAACAAAATTGGAAAACGGCAGCTACAGACAGTTATTGTTGTTATTGTTGTTATTGTTGCTGCCTGTACATACTTCAAATAGTCCTGCAGAAGCTGCCGCCGTTGTAAAGTTCATAAACTTGCCACGAATAACGCCCACAGGTTGGCCACGTTCAACGGCGGTTTTATTTAGCCATACGCCATGTTGGACGCAATAGAATAAAGTAGGAAAAGAGAAGGGGTAGGGGAACGGGCAGGCAGATATATATATAGATATGGATTGGGCAAAACTTGGCGAGTGCGTTTTTTGCTTCAGCTGCGTCTGAGACTAGCCTGAGACTGCTGCGAGGGTAACTTGAAAGCATTGCAGGAAAGTTTAATTGAGAAAGTTAAGGAATTTCAATTAACTGTGGATATTTGTTATTTTTATTTCGGCACCGCCAGTAGCCTCGTCCTTGCCTCTGGTCTAGCCGGCTCTGAGCTCATAGCAATTTTCCCAAGGATTTCGTGTGTTGAGTCATGTGTGCTATTGGCTGGCAAGTTTTTTTTTTCTTCACTTTGATTCCCCCTCGGCCTTATATCCCATTAGGCAGCAGCCGCAGTGTATTAGCTGAAAGCGTTTAACTCATTTAACACAAAAGTGTGTTGCTATAAAAAATTGGTAACAAAATGTGAGCCACTGTGCACAGTTGGTATGCTCTACAAAAGTTTACTAAAGTTTAGTTTGTTAATTTAAAAAATTAAACTTATTTACAGTGTTTGATATAATATAAATTTTACAAGTTTTAGCTTTAAGTGAGAATGGTTTTTATACTCTTAAAAGATTCTTAATAGAATTTGCTTGGAAAAGTGTCTTCTTATGTTTTTGATGTAAATTAAGACAAGCGAATTTTATGGTTAAATTTAATTTTATTTTTTATTTTAGTATATTTTGAACTATTTTTTTCTCTTTGTTTTTTTTTTAACAACAACAATAACAACTGAATTTTGAATAGCCATCAAATATATACAATTTTGGGAGATGAATCTAATTAAATCTAAATGATTCTGCTCCCAATTATTATACTTTAATATGTCACAAATTGCCTATCATAAAATATATGCCCCATGTATGAGCACCCTTTAGAAAATTGGATTTTATGTTGTTATATATTGTGCACTTGGCCATGTGCCAGACATCCTTTTTTTGCCGTTAGTCAACCAGGCAGCAGACAACAAAAATTTGGAATTTGTTTGCGCTTTAGTTAATAGCATTAATTTCACTTAATTGAAACTACAAGTTTGCAGACTAAGTAATCTCTGTTCTTGAGCTCACTTTGGCCAAGATTTGTGGCAGATACCATTCAATCATCAATCAATCAATCAATTGCAAATCAGGTGGCTGCTTGCTGCTTCTATTTGTAGCAAAAACACCTGAGCTGTTAGGCGACAAGTCATTGAATTCATGTGTTGTTATACCCTGTAATTTCAGTGAAAAGGGTTTATTGTTAAGTTGTGCAAATAACAGACAGTAAAGATGTTTTTTTGTCAATCTGAAATGCCTAATCGAGAGGGCTAAAACAATTAAACTTGAATGCCAAAAAAGTTGTTTAAAATGTTATTTTATAAACTTAATTAAAAATATGTATGTATATGATTTAAAGCTTATTTAAAACTGTGTACAGGGTATCTCAGAGTCAAGTATTGTTGACTGAAATTCTCTGACTTGTTTAATTATTGTGCGCTTGTCTGTTGGCTTACCAATATAGCGTTAACCGCTAACGAGTTAAGTGCTTTTGTATGCCGCTGAGCCTTGACCGCGGCCGCAGGAGCAACGATTCGGTGCGACAGGAGCCGACAGTGCTGACATATCCTTGATGAGTTGTTGACCAAAGTCATTACATGAATGGCGGTTACTGTGGAATGGTGAATGTTTTTCTCTTGACCTGTAACAGACTTAAATGGTCTTTAAGTTGTTCTAAATGTTATAAATGGAAATTGTTAAGTGATCGTCAATTAGAGACAGAATTGTGATTTCAAGAGTTTATGTGGTTTTTTGAGAAATAGACAAAAGTCGATCGTAGATCCTTATGTTAGAAAAAATCACTTAATTTTATTTTCAAAGGGAAATTTCGAGCTTTTAATTATTTTTGGCAATGTTGGTAACAAATATTCCGAACAATTGAAAAATTTGCTAAAAATTGGGACATTCTCCAAATATTTTTTAATAATTGGGAAATTTTTTTATATATATTTTTTTTTATATTTTCAAATATTTATTTAATCACTAAATCTTATTTTAAAAGGGAAATTTCAAGCTTTTTATAATTTTTAGCAATGTTGGTAAAAAATTTTCCGATTAATTAAAACATTTGCTAATAATTGAGACATTCGGTATATGATGATATTTTTTAATAATTTATAATATTTCGCTGACTTTAATTATTTTAAAATATTTATTTAATTAATTAAATTAAAATTTATTTGTAATTCTTAAAATAAAGATGAAATACATACTATACAGTTTAATTTCCCACAAAAATTTTATTTCATTTTGAAAAAAAAAACATTTTTTTTTTGTCTTTTGAACCTAGGTTCATACATTATATTAAGCAAACTTTTGACCTTTTTTGTGCATACAAAGACAAATTAAATCAAATACACACACAATTTTGTAGTATAATCCAAAATTTATTTGGCCAAATACAACTCATTAAATTTAGATAGAATTTGCACACAAAACAAATCCGATTCCGATACCGATCAGTGGCTATCCACAAATGAGTTTGATTTAAATGCCACAAAATGGGGCAAACAAATTCTATGAAATGCTGCCGAAATATACCGAAAGTTGCAGTTTAAATACATTTTAAGCGATTTACAATTATTGCCAGACTCACATTACAATGAAAGCCTAATTTTAAATGAATTGTAATAGGCGTAAAATTCTGAAAAATAAATAAATACTTAGTATTTCCATTCATTGGCTAATGCAATTAGTGATGCACACTATTTCTATATATAAACCCATAATAATATTAAATTGCCCTGAGGTTGGTGAGGTATAGGGTTAATAGGGTTGGGGTTTCAATGGAGGTTGACTGGTTTTGTGGCATTTAAATATGCAAGCAAACAAAGGCGTTTTGCAATTGAAATAATGCAAATATGAATGAAATAATGAGAAAGGCGCAAATTTAAGAGAATGCTGAATGAATAAATCAGGGGAAAGAGCCAAAGTTTGTTTATTTTGCATATAAGTAATTCAATAAACAGAACAACACGTGATGAAGTCAAAGTGAAATACTCAAATATACATACATACATACAGAGTATATTCAAAATAGTTGGCAACGCGGACTGAGGCTCCTATTGGGCGTGTTTGCTGCATTTGTCACGTTTATTTGTTTCACTGTGATTTTGTTTTGTTTGCTTTGTATTGCATTTCATATAATTTGCTTAATAACATTATGCAGACAAAGGGTTGATACGTAGATGGAATATAAAGGACAATATTAATGAGGTTTCTAAAGGAGTGAAAAGTGTAAATTGAATTTTTTTTTAATTTGCCAAAGTTCTATTCTTAAATAGAACTACAACTTACATACGCTTATAGTAAATTAAATCATTAACATCGGCTGGGTTTGCTTTATGTCTTTATCGTTTTGTTAAACTCACAAAATGTTCTTAAACCTGTCTCATGCTAACTGTAATAGTTGCTTAATGTCAACTCGACTGCATGTAGCCGCAAATCCCAGGCGTAAGGGGCAGTAAAGTCGCGTCGCAGTCGACATCAGGTGTAAGGGCGACAGAGGGCGATAGAGGGGGTACATGCAATCACGTTGACAGACTCTTTTAAGTAGAAAATGTGCAGCTAAAGAAGAGAAAATAATCTCTGCACAGCCAGAGTGCAAGCTCTAAGTAAAGCACACACTCACATACACATACTCCTGATGACACACATAGAGATTTTTTGATCCACGCTACTTAAGAAAAACTAAGTGAAGCATATAAGTAGCAACTAATTTTCAAGCTGATGTAACAGCAGTAAAGACGTTGACGAAGACGCAGACGAAGACGAGGACAATGACAATGATGAGAATAAAGATGCCGGCAGCGACAATAACGAAGAGAACAAGAGCAAAGGAAAAAGGGTAAACAAAAGAGACTATCAACAGCTGTCTCTTTCTTCGTTAAACCGACTGGCCTCTTGTGTGAGTGGGAGTGTGAGTGTGTGCGTGTGTGCGTGCATGTGCTGCCAGCTGCGCTTAATTTGAGCGCATTGCTCGGCAACGCGTAATGGAAAGAAATAACAAAGCGCATTGTGCATAGTTAGGTGGGAGCAACGTCAAAGCCAAAAGACGAACTTCAAAACCAAAAGCTCTGTGCAAAGAGGCTGCCAGGGATGGGCGTGGCAGTGCCTTGAGTGTGTCTCGCAATTGCTATACGAAGAAATTGCCCAAAACAATTTAAAATTACCTCACGTACGTGCGAAATTGCAAACGTATTGTGGGCGTGGCTGCAGATGCAGCACACACAGACACCACACTCCCTATCAAACGGTCTCTCTCTCTCTCTGGCTCTCAACAATAAATGGCAGCTTATAAGTCAAGTGAAAAGCAAAGCAAACAGAGAAACTGAAGCCAAAGCTGAAAGACTACTACAATTTTCGGGTCTGACTCAACCTTTAGCTTCGACTTCTGGCAGCCAAAAGAAAAATAATAGTAGTAGTAACAGATTGCAAAATGTTTCATTGTGTGCGATTGGGTGTGGCACATGAGTGGGCGTGTGTAGCTTTGGCATTTTAAGTACAATTTTATAGTAGAGCAATTCTAACGGTTGATTCAAACAATAATGCGGCCCATTCACGGCAATCATAAGCGTGATCATTTTAAATACGTGTTTGTATGAAACGTTCACAGGCGACATGCATAAGTTTTTCTTTCAATTGGACGCATATAATGATGATTGAGCGTAGTTTTGATGTATCGTGAATGGGCAGCATAAGTAAGTGAAATGGAGAGAGCGCGAGAGTGTGGGTGTGAGTGCGCTCTGATGAAAAAAGTATTGTGTGCAAGGTGCAAGTGTGTGAATTGGATTTACTCAGAATGGACAGTACACAGAACCACTCACAGATCCTGAACTGTAAAAAATACAATTTAAAAACATTTTTAATAAGTATATGCGACTCGGTTTGATCACTTTTTTCCTTTTTAAAAACTGGGAAAAAATATTTATAGTTTGTTAAATTTAGTAAAAATATTTTCGCAATGCTTGATATATTTTGTCGCCTGTACTACATGCTGTATATATAGAAAATTCTCTGTTATTTTGTCTGCTGCTTCGTTGAACTCGAATTTTTGTTGCTTCCTTAGTGCAGGAAATGCATTATCCACTTAAAAGTCTGGCAAAAAGTGCTTGGTTTGGTGCGTTGAGTTAGCAGCTACTTAACGTATTAGATACAAAGCCAGAATGCAGACAATTGTAGACAGTTTGAAGTGTTGGAAATTGAGATTGGGAATGGGAATATGAATGGGGTTAAGGAACCCTTATAGAGTTCATCAGATTTTAGCTAATTTTCAACACCTTTTTGGGCTCATAAAAGGTTATTGGCACGCACATTTGGCCAGCTACGGATGGAGATACATTGCATGCCAGGTATAGATACATTGGGGCATATCTAAACACACTCACAAAACACTTCAACTCTAATGAGGCAACTTTAAGTGTGCTACAGTGTTACCTGGGGTGTGGTGGCATCGTATGTGTGATTTCAGCCATAAAGATAAAATACACACACAAGTTTTGTGGCATAGTTTGGGGGTTGGTATGATTTTGAGAATTGGGTATTAGACAGATTGCGGGCTTTTGGGTTTGGCGGCAATGGCAATCACTTTGGCAGTCACGTGCAGCTGCTTAGCATCCAACTCCAACTCCACCTCCAACTCCACCTCCAACTCCAACTCCACCAAACAACGACCCGCTTCATTTGCCCCATTATCAATAGTCGCTGCTACGATATCAAACGACTTTGGTTTTTGGACTCCTATCTCAGTGATTGACATGCGGGTTGCAGGATTTCGAATCATTCAAGCATTGGGCGCTTTAACCGTCAGACAAAAATTCCCAATGATGGACTTTAATATGCCAAGTTGAAGGACTAAAGTTTTAAATATATTCGGCACTTAAAATAACTTTAATTTTATTTAAATTTAATTAAAAAATCTGCCTGCATATACTGTATTTATAATAGCAGCTATACCTTTTAAAAAAGCCTTAAAAATGTGATATAGGTTTATTTACCGCACCCTACAATTTATTTTTCAAAAATCGTATATTTTGTTTGTCTCTCCAAATTTTTATATTCCTCGAATTATATATTAAAGCATAAGAATGTCTTTTCTTACTATTCCAATAAATCCAAAATAATATCACGTCTATAGCACTAAGGCAATCCAAAGCCCAGCCACAAATATTCATATTATTTTTATTATTATGATAGAAACACTTGAATCGACTTGACAGTTGGTCTGTCCTTTAGTCTGTCGACTCTCTGTGTCTGGGATCAACAAAATAAATATATTTGCCTGCAGAAATATTGTATTTCAATTGACAATTGAACAGTGCAACGGGCAACGAAATCAAAAACCTAATCAAATCATATGAAAACCCCAAATCGAAGATGAAATCGAAATCGACAATGCGGCGACTTCAACGTCAACGTCAACGTCAACGTCAACGTCAACATCGACGTCGACGTCGATTTGCAGTTTGAAGAAAAGCTATAAAAGTCTTTGCATACTTTTAGGGCTGGCGGATTTGCGCAACTAATGCGCCTGTTGTTGTTTGTGGCTTGTCAATGGTTATTGATTGTCTGGTATCATGTATGCCAGGGATGAGGGTGGGGGTCGTCAACGCTTAAGCCGGAATGTAAAGCAAGGCGGAAGCTTTTAAGGCATTTTACTCAACCCCTCATCCCTTTTATCAAGCTTCAAACATTTGAATGTTAGCGACGTGTGTGTGTGTGTGTATTTCCGCATTTACATTACAACAAAAAGGTTTCATTTTTTTTCCTCAGAAATCTGCGCATGAAAAGCAAACGCATTTTCAAATATTCAAACATGAAAACGGCTTGGCAAATCCTCAAGAACTAAGCAGCGTATCACAAACGGCTCAGTCGCCCGAGCCAATGCAGTAAAAGAGAAAGATATATAAAGGGAGATGGAGGAGTACAGCGCACAGTGGGCAAAATAAATAATTTATAATATTTTTTTTACATTTTTGGTAACTTAGGGAACAATTTGGGTATAAGTAAAAATGTGTATTAAAATAAAAAAAAAAAATAAAAAAAAAATTGTATCTCGTCTATTTATATGGCCTGCTGGGCTGCTGACTGTTTCCGAAGGTAATAGGATTGATAAAAGAGTTTAAATATCGTTTTTAATAATAATTTTAATTAATTCTTGCTTACTTTGCCCCACTGTGCGTCATTGAAAGGCATCTAGCTGACATTTGAACATGCGGGAGCGTAAAAACTTTACGAAAACTTTGTCATAACTTGCTGAATTAAATTTGTAAAAGTCAGGCGTATTGAGCGTAGTATAACGATGGAACCTTTATCTTACTGCAACCACCCCTCCAATTCCCCGTACAATTCACGTTATTTCATCAACTTTGGCAAATGGACATTGTAGAGTTTTTAGCGTCGATTGCAATATGACAGCGCAGTTGGTTGCACTTTTAGGGTTCTATACAGTTCCCTAAAACTATTGAAGCTTAGGGGGGTTTTGAGGGGTGGGGATAAAGTTTTAAAACAATATTGCATAGTTGGGATCTGACATTACTAAAAGTGCTAAATGGACAGAAGAATGTCGGCCTTGTAAGCTCAAAATCACATATGCTGTTTGCTGTAGACAACAAAAGTTGGACTTTATAAATAGCATAAAAAGCATTTATAGTCATTAATATAAAAGAAAATTAAATTAAGAGTTGACTCATTGATTTATGGTGTTTGGAGAGTGTAAAAGATAAGAAGTATATATATAGATATATATAATGCAGAAGAATACAGATTCGCAGTTAAAATCAGGCGGAAACCAAAAAAGAAACTTTAAAGGTATTGTAGTTGCTGCAGGACTAAATTACAAAAAAAAAAAAAAAAATGTTTTAATACTTTTCAAAATCAAGTTCAAGCTAGGACCTACAACTTTTAATAGCTAGATAAAGTTGCTTTTTTTTTTGTATTAAAGCCTTTGAGTCGTCAGATGGAAGGATGCGACTGGTAGGTTTAAGTACTAAGATCTTGGTACTTGGGTGTTCAGGAGTGACTTTTGGGGTGCTCAACCGTATCCGTGTTGATTTGCAGTCGTACCCATAACCATTCCGAAACCCCAATGCCAATGCCAATGGCACTGACAGCAACTGCGCGGTTCCTTTATTCTGCAGCCGTTTGGCATGAATATGCATGAGCAGTCAGAAACCATCAAAACATGCCACGCACTTGCAGCAGACGAGCACAGTGTTGCTAAAACTAAAAAAAGCTAGATTTTATAAAAGTTAAAACTAAAAAACTGTTGTTTTTAGCGGTGTAAATAAATTCTGTAAATAAATTCTAATGATCGCTGAAAAAATATTTAAATGGGAGAGTAAATATCGTAAATTCATTCACTTGTTTTGTAAATAATAATAAAGCTTTTCGAAGGACTAAACTATATATTCTATTCTCACATTACGCACAAATAAAATGGCTACAAAATTTTATTGAAAAATTTACAAAGTTTTATAAATTGAGACAAAAGAATTAAGATCAAATGGTTCATAGTTTCTTTATTAATTAATTAATTTATTTATTTATTTTATTATGGATGACAAACAATGCTCTTCGGTAAAAGAAAACCTTAAAATATTTTTTAATTTTAGATAAAGTCCAAAAAAAGCCTAATGAAATTAAATACTTTCAAATATTATTGTTACAGACACAGGGGAATTTTATTTGTCAGTCCGGCGAGCTATGCAGCATAATTCATAATAACTATTTAAAAAATAAAATTCAAAGCGTTCTAAATATCAGAAACGCTGTCGAAATAAATTGTTTAATTAAATAAGGCTACAATGCTGCTAAAAAGCCAAATTGACAACACTGTTGATGGCAAGTTGGGGGGCCAGCTTTAATACTAAAAGCTGCGCTGCGATTTCTGTGAGTTTGCCATATGAAATTTAACCGCGTGACTAACGAGTATTTCGTTAGAAGCGACCAGACCACTCCATGCCACATTTTCAAACATCTCAGCCAACACAACATCTGAACGCCACAGTTAACTAAACCGATGCCAATGGCAGCCAGCATGGCGTATACTTGACGTCCGACGTTAGCGTTAGCGTTGTCGTTGCCGTTGTCGTTGGCTCTGTTATTGTTGCTGTTGTTTGACGTGTTGAGTTTAATTGGAACACTCGACGACGTTGGTGATGGTAACGACGACGTCGACGGTTGCTTTTGATGTTACCATTTCTGTGGGTCGTCATTCGCTGGATTCGCTGCGTCCGTGCTGTTGCATTAATTCATGCAGTTTCAAAAGCCCCAACATAACACAACACCACACACACACACACACACAACACACACACACACACAACACACACACACACACACACATACAGCCATATTCATTTTTCGCTTTTTTTTTGCACAGAAATGGCAGCGCTCTGGTGTTTTAGTTATATTTTTCTTCTCTTTTTTTTTTGGATCCCTTGCAACAATGCCTGTGTGCAACATCATTAAAGCTGTTGAGGGGCGGCCACAGAGCGTTGCACTCTCTGTTTTCAAATCAGAAGTTCATGGCAGACTTTTTTGTTTATTTCTTTGCATACTCATAAACTGAATGCGTTGGCACTAACTCATAATGTTCATTTAAAGTGGACACCAACTAGTTTTTTTAACAGCTACAACAAAATCTTTGTTGAATTAACTAATTTAGGGTTTTTTATTTTTAAAATTTAAATTACAAAAAAACAGCTAAATTTGGTGTGCCGAAGATAAATAGTCTACCGAAATTTTCTATATTAAAAATATGATATATATATTAAATATCATTATTTAATTTTAACACAATTTGGCCAACTTGAATAGTGCATAGTAAAACCATGATGTGATGAGAATAAATTTAATAATTGTAACTGACAATTATATAAAATATAATATATAATAATATAAAGACTTAATTTTATCTTCGCTGATTTTATCAATTTTCAAATCATTTATTAATGTTACTCAATTAAAACTGTTACAAGAATAAATAAATAATGCTACAAATTTTTAAATAAAATGTTTTTAATAAAAGGTTCTGTATTATTTTTTTTATTTTAATAATTAAAACAACAATAAATAAATAATAAAAATATTTTTAAATAAAATATCTTTTATATTCTTTGTTATTTAATAAATTAAAACTGTTACAAGAAAAAATAAACAATGCTACAAATTTTTCAATAAAATGACTTTAATAAAATGTTCTTTAATATTTTTGTTGTTAATTAATTAAATAAAACTATAACAAGAATAAATAAAACGTGATACAAATTTTTAATTAAAATGTTTTTAATAAAAGGTTCTTTAATTTTTGTTTGTTAATTAATTAAATAAAACTGTTGCAAAATTAAATATATAAAAATACAAATTTTAAATAAAATGTCTTTAATGAAAGGTTCTGTAATATTTATTGTTTACATGTAAATGCAGCTTGTGGCATGTATCCGTGTTGTATTGAATAAATCCGAAACGCGCCCATCTTTCACTTTGAATAAGATACATATATCTAATAGATATTTCTACTTATATCCCTACTCTCACTCTCCTTTCAAATGTTAAATCCTTTCGATATATATACGCATTTAAAATGCATTACAATGCACAAAACACATGAAGAAACAGAAAACTTAAATAGTTGTTGCAAGTAAATGTGTCTGTGTGCGCTATTTGTGTGTGTGTGAGTGTGTGTATCTGTGTGTGTGTGTGTGTGTGTGTGTGTGTGTGTGTGTGTGTGTGTGTGTGTGTGTGTGTGTGTGTGTTGATGCTGTTGTTGGGCATTATGTTGCATTTGCAATGCAAATGGTTTTTGTCCTTTTTGTTGCTGTCGTTGTCAACAACAACAAGGACGACAAGGCGAAAGCTTATGCTGTTGTTGTTGTTGTTGCTATTGTTGAGCCTTTTATTTCTTTATTGCGGCTACCAGTGTGTGTATGTGTGTGTGCGTATGTTTGTTGTGTGCAACTTGCATTTGCTTTCTGCTGTTTATATTTCTAATAAAAATTTTACATCATTTTATGGCTCGGTGCATAACATTAGGCTCACACGCATACACAACACAGACATCAGAGGCGTCCGCAGTATCCTTTTTTCTTTGTGTGGAGGGGGGGTTTATTAAAACATTAATTTATGTGAATTCTATGTAGACTTCTTGGTTGTAATTTATTACGGCTTTTAATTTTGTATAAAATACACGATATTTTTAAAGTTGATCTATAAAAAAATATATATTTTGAATAATATTATCATATATATTTTTTTCCAATGATTTGCAATTGGTCTAGAGTCTATATAGAATCGATGAGATATATATTATGTTTTGGTGCTGTAAATATCGATTATTTATTTGAAGATTGACATAATTTAAAAAAAATGAAAACAATATCGATTGTTATTCACCTTACACAAAGATGGGCTCACTTTTGCTTCTCTAACGCATAGAGTGTTTAAAATAGATAAATGAAATTTTTGCAGAATTTAAATTATAATGCAATGAACATTTCTGCATAATTAACTCATTTACATTAAAAATTAAATTCTACAGAAAACGCTGTCAAATGGCATCCATCTAACATAAAAAAGAGTTAATTTTTCTGCTCTCATGCGGAAAATATTTAAGTTTGGTTGATGAAAATTTTACACAATATAAATAATCATATAAGGAATATTTCTGTATAATTAATGTTTGAGAAGGGCTGCTTATTAAAGCACCTTTACCCATATTAAGTTCTCAGCTAACCAGTAGATAAGAACTACATTAATATATATTTTACTTTTACTTTTTGCTCTAGAAGAATAAACTTTTCATCTTTACAGGTATATTCCAAATTATTAAATAATTGCTATTTATTTTATTTAAGCTATAACTTTTACGTTAAGCATATGTTGCAGTTACATATTTTCACATTTTTAGCTTTTGATTCCATTTTTCTCTACCCAAATGCATTGCTAAAGTAAAGCCGTGTTTTGGTTCGAGCTCATTTTTTTTATGACAATGCTACGGGATAATAAACATACAACAGCTGTAAAATAGCTGCTGATGTAGTTGCAAGTTGTTGTTGTTGTTATTGTTGCTGCTGCTGCTGCTGCTGTTGTCGTTGCATTCCATTAACATTACAAATGTATTCATTGTTCGCATCTGCAGCAACTGCAAAAACAACAACAACAATGATGCTATTTTACGCCGCATTATGCGAAAATGTGGCAAGTGATAGAAAGGATAATGCCGGGTTTCAACACGCACACGCAGTTAGAAAACCAACAACAGCAACAACAACAACAATGAAACAATGTACCCAAAGCTGTAGAGAAAACTATTTTTTTTTTTGCTTCTTCTGTGAAAGTGGAAAAGTGGCTTTATTATTTGTGTATAGTATATGTATTTGTGCGTGTGTGCATATATGTGTGTACATATGTACTGTATTGCCGTTGACAGTTTGTTTGACTGCAGCCAAAGCAACAGCAACAAGAACAACAACAACAACAACAACAACAACCACAACAATCTTAACAAAGAATCAAAGCTCACAAAGCTTAGCCGTAGATTCTTCACCCTTACAAGACTGAGTTTGCAATTCTGCATTTATTTAGTGAGTATTTACTATTGCCTACTAAGCACACTTGAATATTTTCAATTCAGCTCTGTTTAAATATCATTGAGTATAAAGTTAATCATACTCAATGATTTATATATATATTGTATACATACATATTATAAATATTATTATTAATTTATTGTCCAGAACAGTCAGCATTTTTATTTATTTATATATATTTATATATTTATTTATTTATATTTATATTTATTTTATTTATATATTAAGGAAAACTTTTCTGTGCGCCTTAAAGTATGCAATACTTCTTCGACGGTATATTTGTCAGCTTGCGAGCAAAAGTTTTTAACCAAAATATATAAAAATAATAATAAAAATTAAAAATTATTAATGATTATTATAAATTCTATCCAACCAATTACTGTTAGCAGGTAAAGTTTTTTGTATATTTTAAACTTTACTCTTTATTTACAAATCGATAAAAATCGATTTACAATTTTTTTTTTTTTTTTTGGTAAAAGGAAAAACAATTTTTGGTAAACATTTTTTTAATGATCCTCTTAATCGGCTGTGAAAATTTAATAGCCATTAAATAAAAACAAGTATAAAAGGCCAAAGTCGAGTATATCCGACTGCGATACACTCTGTAAGCAAGCAGAATTATAGCTTACTTGGGCTTAACAGCCAGCACAGCGCCGCAGTGGCGTAGAGAAGAAATTTTTTTTTTTTATAATTTCGATTTTTTTTTATTAAAAAAATTTCAATAAATTTTAAATTTTCGCAGCATATTAAGATTTTCTTGTTTGTTTTTATTTAACTATATTTACATCTGCCTATATTAAGATGATCGTAAAAATTAACTATGTCAAAATTAAATTAAATTAAATTAATATGTATGACTGCAAAGCATATTTATTAATTTTGGAGTGCAATAGAAATTTGAATTTAATTTTATATAAGTCTAGCTCTTGTAGCAAGCAGTCAGATGAACGAATCGACTGATAAGACTCGACTTAAAAAAGAGTATAAAAAGCAACAACAAATGCAAAATCACAGCATGTCAAATTGTTTTTCTATTATTGTTGCCATTGTTGTCGCTAGAACATGGGTGTTAGCTTTTGTTGTTGTTGGTGTTGTACTAGTTGAGCTTATCGTTATTTAAATTAGCATTACAATGCATTCACACACACACACACACACATGCGCACCCAGACTTTGTCTGCCATATTGTTTTGGCTGGCGTATTGCATTTTTATTTTTTTTTGTTGTTGTTAAAGCCAATAATAAACTGGGTTAAGCTTTTGTCTGCATCTTTTCCACTTTTAGCGTGTTTGTGCCGCAGCATTTATTAAATTTTTAATTAAATTCGAATTGTTGTACAGGCAATTGACAAGCAGAGTAAATGAAAATGACTGCGATGCGTATACATGGCAATTGTGTGATTTATTTAAAGTGCATTTCGTATTATGTTATTTGCACATACAATACAACAAAAAAAATAAAAAAACAATTTGAAAGCAAGTTTTAAATATTCAATTGTGCCAGAAGCGTGTAAATGCAACTAAAAGCATTTTTCCAAGAAAACGAATAATATACAATACAAAGTGCAAGTTTTAAGAGCATAAAGAAGTTAATCTACATTTTAGAATTTTTATAATATTTGTAACAAATATAAAAGTTGTCAAACAATAGGAATTTAATGTTAGTGTCAGATTTAATTCAAAAAAATTTTTTTAAAATTTATTTTCAAGAGACAACAAGCTCTAAAATATACTCAAAATTCAACTAACTGATTTCAGTTGTATCTCTAATTAACTATGACTATTAACTTGACTTTCTTGGCATTGTAAAAAAACAAAGTATTTTTCTAGATTCAGCTATTTAATATTTAAAAGCATAGCTAATCAAAGAGCATGGAAAAGTACGCAGGGAGTAGCTACGACTTAGACTAAATAGAATCTTAAATTAATGCAAACAAAAGTCGAATTTTTAAGTAAACAATTTCTTATGATGTTTAAAAATATTAACTTTAATTTATAGTAAATTTAATACATACACTTAGCTGCTTATTTAGCTTCTTTTAATACTATTTAAAATATTTCTTTTATTTTATATGCTTGTCTAATATATTTGTTTGATTGTCTAACTAAGAATTTAGAGGTAAATCGAAGCATTTATAACTTTCCACCAAAAAGTACATATATGCCAATGCCTGAATTTTTGAAACTCTGTTTTATTTATTTTATTTTTTTTTGAGCACATTTTTTTGCTTTGCCAAGTTAAAAATTATACACTTGAATGGGAAAAAGAAATCCACTTTGATGTTATGCAATCGTGCGAGGCTGAAGCGAATGGATGACATCGATCCTTAACACACACACATATATATACCAATTCAAATATTCATTGTACATTATTCAAGTCTTGGCCATATATATATATAGCTTTTACCTGGCTCTTTCAGTGTTCAGACAGGTGTGCAAAATAACTGGGAAATATTTTACAGCTGTCACCTTTTCGTGCATGTCATTTTGCACTTACATATTTGTTTGGCTTGGCAAATTACAACAGCATAAAATAAGGAAAGGGTATTTGTAAAATGTTTGGCATTTATTTCCGTAAGTACACAATGGATTTTTGACTTTTTTGTGTACATTTTTCGATGGCGTGTTTATTCTTATCAAACGCGGCCACAGCATACGATTATATAATTTTTGATTTAAATATAAATAAATGTGAAAGAATAATAATTTAGAGCGCTGCTTATCATGGGCTGGGGTCAGAAATGGAACGGCTAAGAATTAATTAAATAATACAAAATAAAAAATAAATAAAATAAAAAATAAATAGACAAAATAAAAAAGCGTTTGTATACTACAAATTTGGCAATGTTTTTTTTAAGTAACATTTAAATAGAATATAGGAGAAATACAAGCAAATTTTTACCGCCTAGAGCTTGCCTAATTGCTTGAATAATTCTAAGAATTATAACTATGGGCATACAATTTTTTCAGCCTTAGAATATTTCAAAAAATCATAGATTTCTTTGATCTAAGCATCTAAGACATCAGAACACATAAATCAAAAATCTACACACTCTGAACGCAATCAACAAAACGAAAAAAACAATTATTTTTTAATGCAAACGCAATACACGCAGTAACATTAAACAAAAGACAATAAACAAACACAATCAAACTGCAGGTAGCTATAATTCTGAGCAGTATCTATATAAATCGAAATAATGTTGAAGTATAATTCCCACAGTATGTTCAATAATAAAGAAGATTCCGAGAGATCCCGCAAGCGGCTACGTAGAAATTCAGAAACGGAATCAAATGTTGCAGCTAATACACAAGAGGAGCCTGGCTGTTCACAGATTGTTGCACGTACTGAAGCCGAGCTGAGTGAACGTTTGCGGCAAATAATGCTGTGCTGTGTATGCTTGGACTTGCCACATCCGCAAGAGAGCTATCAGTGTAGACTGGGTCACATTGTGTGTGAACCTTGCATTACGCGTTTGCTGGCGGAAGCACAAATAGATAACCTAAATGCCCACTGTCCACATTGTCGCACCTTTATCAGCTGGCGGGATATAACACAGAATCTGGTTGTGGAACAGACACTTTGGGAGCTGCCCAAAGCCTGTCCCGACTGTGAAATGCAAATCAAATACAGATCCCTTGTTAATCATCAAAAAATGGAGTGTGTCAGGCGTTTGGTACAATGCCCAAATCAATGTCTGGGCTGCAGCTGGAGGGGCCGCCAGGAGGCCAGTGTTGAGCATGAGGCCAACTGCAAGTATCTGAAAATGTCTAGCGATCAAATTCTGGCTGAACTGCATGCCATCGATGCAGTTGATCAAATGAACAATGGAGAATTGCGATATTGCCATCAGCAGCTGAGTGCTAATCGAATAAGTTGTCACGATTTGGATCTGCAATGGCCGGGAATACCAGGCACCAACTCTATGCTAAAGTTCAGGCTACCCACCATTAATGTGTTCAATGAGACGTGGCAGCTACAGGTGGCCCTAATGCCGTGTACGGATGTTGGTTGGGAGCGTCGCCTCAACTATTGTCTGAAGCTCTTGTCATCGCCAACTGTTCCAATGCAAGTGAAATTTTTTGTCACAGTGCCATTGGATGGCAAACAGGTGTTGCTGGTGAAACCAAAAGTAATTGAGCATCGTTTCACAAATGCTGGTCAGAGATGCAATCCTAAAATACTGCAAATAAGTTGCCCAACTGCCACATATCGTTTGCTGGCGATGCCACAGATCAAGCTGCGAGTCTGGCTAATGATGAACTAATTTAAATGATTAGTAAGTTACTTTTTGCAAGTTTTTAATCATTTATTAGCAAAGTCTGTTATTGTTGTGTTTATTTTGGTTGATTAGGCAACTGCACATATTCTTTAGCGCCATTCACTAGCTTTTCTCCCTCTACTTTGAACTTTTCGCCAGCTTCTTTCCATTTTTCCGCATTATCCTTTATTGACTGTTAAACGGACATTATTTATGAATCAAAGAATTTAAACAAGATGGTACTACTCACTTCTAAAAATTCGGCTGTAAAAACTTTCTGCGCTTCTACCAATAAAGCTTCACCTATTTTTTCAACGGGGGTTAACGGTGCAGGAGTTTCTGGAACATTAGCGCTATTGCAGACCTGTGAGTATAAACATATAGTGTAAATATATTTTATACACGAATATTTTAAAATAGTCACGCCTTGGAACTTACAGCAAACAATGCGACTAAGAAGAACAGAATAGCGATCTTGGCCATTTTTATTTATAAGGATCACACTTGAAGCTCTACACAGTGGAACACGAAGTTAAGAACTGACTGAACAGCTTCAAATTCATTCATAACGATACCTCGTATTGCGTCGAATGTTTTAAATTTTGAATTTTGATTGGCCCAGCGAACTGGCAGCGTTTCCTCAATATATCAAGCTAAGTTTTTGGATTTATCAGCAGCGAGCAGCGTCTGGCCATATGAGATTGGGCTGGGGCAACAATTGCCAACTCGCTTCCTCTCCCTCTCCCTCTATCTCTATCTATGATTTAATTATTGACTTTAATTATACTAGCACATGGCTAGATGCTGTATATCAGCATCAGGCTAACAAAAAAAACAAAAATATAATTTCAACTATTATTGTCATAATATATATTTTTTAAAACTAAATAAAAAAAAAAAACCAAAATATTGCTATATTATTCGCCACATTGATATATTCATTAGCTTTCTTTTTTCTACGCATAATACTATTTTTTATATATTTTTATATTTTTTATACTATATTATATTAATGCAATATTCAATTTTCAATTTTTTTTATTTAATTTTTTTATTTTTTTTTTTATTTTTTTTCAAGATAAAAGAGAACTGCCTGTTTGTACTGCCAGGGTGTCTAGTAGTCGAGCATACTCGATACTTGAGCATTCTTATTTTAATGTTTTTAGAAAAGCATACTTCCTGAATAACACAAAAAATAAATATCAAAAAATAATATAAAAATAATCATGAACCTAAATTACTGTTGGAATATGTCTGCTCATATGCTGTACATTTATACATATATGTATATGTATATATATATGTTTATACATATGTGTACATTGTACATACACTTTAGAGTCCAAGTTTAAGAGCATCAGCATTTAAGTTCCTAATAAATCATCTGAGACAATCCGATTATTGGGTGTTAGTATATAAAAAACAAAATTTTACTGGCATTTCTTTCTCGATATTTAGTATAAGATATATATATAAAGTACAATTAATTTTTATTGTAGTCACAACACTAAATGTATATTTAAAATTTCATCCTTTGATCAAAACATTAATTGATATACAGATATATTTTTTTACATTTTATTTATTATATCAAAAAAAATGAATAACACTAATTGTATCTTTTAATTTCTTCATTATTTTATAATTAGAGTTAGCCAAATATATATATTAAAAAAATAATTAAGTTAAACTCTGATCAGTGAAAGGTTAAGCATTGTTTCTTTTAGATTTACTAAGTCAACTTACCATATTTCCATTACCTTTCACTCAATTAACCGATTTAATATTCAGACTTTGCTTTTAAATAATATATAAATAAAATCATAAATACAGCGAAATACCCAGAACATTTTTATGGCATATCGCACTTATTCAATTCCCCTCGTCTGTATGCTCGTCTTAGATTTCCAAACTAGAAACACATGTGTATAGTCTTTATCATCTGAACTTTTAGCTGCATGTTGAGTTTTATTATGAATTTAATTTTGTTTTTTTTAGTATTTTTTATTGGTTTCAAGGCTAACCTTGAGCTATGATTTTGAACTGTACAGAAAATAGCACCACATGAAACATGTGAGCACTTTTAAAACATACATATTATATATTTACATAGCATTCTTTGCTTGTAATATTATTTACGCTTTCTTCTCATTAAGTTTCTCAAAGTCTGTTTGAGTATCAGCGACAAATTTCTTGCCATGCTCAGCGAATTTGTCGGCAAACTCCTGGATTTTGGCCTGGTCCACATGTGTCTTAATGAACTCCTTGATATCATTTATATGAGTATCAAAAGTGGCCTGCAGATCCTCCAATGTAGTCTTGTCCTTGGTGGCCACCTCGGCACTGCAAAACTATATTAAATGCAATACACAATTAGTAAACATATTTAAAATTTTGGAATTCAAGTTATTTAACAACTTACAGCTACAAATGCGCATAGCAAAAATACCAAAACAACTTTGCCCATTTTATAAGGATTTTTTCAAGACGATCTGTTAGCCTGCACTGGATGTGTGGAACTGAGTACTTTGTAGCTGAATCGAAAGGCTTTAAATGTGCAACGATCGATGCAGTTTACAAATTGAAAAATCAAAGTTCATTTTACATATTCAGACTGTAAATTGATATTAGTTTTATTATTTTGAAATAATCTATAATTTTACAAAATCACAGATATGCCGGGTGTAGTTGAAGGTTAAATCAAACAGTTCGCATAGTTCAATGTAAATAATTATTTAATTTCATTTGTCATTGATTGGAAAATGTTGCTAGTTTTAGCGATAGCATTTTAATTCTAGAGAAATCATCGGTTAATAAAATTGATTTAGATTAACATAAAATTATCATTGATTGAACAAAAAATTTGATTTATTTTAAGGCCATTATATAGGTTGTTTTATATACCTTAGAAAAATCATTGACAATAAATAAAAGCGTGTCTTTTGTTGTTAATATTAAATCAATTAATTGCCAATATAATTTATATTTTTTGCATAATTTTAAATGTGTTTTTAAGCATTGCTAGGCCAAAATTTAGCCAAGTAATGATTTACTAGAAAATTGTATATAGAATTGTTTTTTTTTTTGCTTTTAGTGATTTTTAATCTTTGACACGTTTTTTTATTAAAATTTATTTTTAATGTTTGCTTAGACAAGGCTACGTCAGTAAACAGTAAATGGATTTGCTTGATTTGTTGTTTTTTCTATTTAATTTTTTTTTGATAAGGTGATCTACATTTTAAATATGTTTCATAATAATAAAAAAAAAACAAAAATTTCAACACATAATCGATCCACGTCAAGCATTAGATCATCGTGAATATATTGCCTAATATGTTTGCAACTTTGTAGACTTCCTGTTACTTTATCAATTTTAATGATTTTTTCTTTTTGACCTTTTTGTTTTTATTAAATATCGAATAAATCTAAAAATATGAGTATAAAATCAGAGCTTTATATGGTTATTTCTGATATCTCTCAGCTTGACTTTCACCTTGACTTAATTTTCTTTTCCTTATAATTGTTGTTAGCCAATAAAATTGTTATAATTGGAGTTAGATTTTCAATCAAGGTCTTATAAAAAACCTTTAAAAAAATGCAGACTTTTTTTCGTTTGAGGAGAAAACATAATTAATGGTTCTTTTGTTAAGACTTTTGTTAACACTACGAGACAGCATGTACTAAGGTCTGTGATCCACAAATAAATCTTCTTACAACTTAATATATAAGTAAAATATACATAAATATGTCAAATGTCGAAAAATTGGTTTATAAAATAAAATTTATTATATCAAGGTTTCAAGCCAGAATTCTAATTTTTAACCGCAAGACGAATCAATTGCCAAAAAAAAATAAATTAGTTTATAAATAGAAAATAAACTTTCTTTTATTTAAATAAATTTCTATAACATAAAAAAAAATGTTTTAAAGAATTTAAATAAAATGAATGTATAATTTGTTCCTATATATTAATATATATTAATATAATATTTTTCTACATAAAGACTTTATTTTGTAGAAAAATATTTATAAAGCTGTATATATTCCGGATTGCCAGAAATTCTATTCTATTGTCAGTCAACACCCTGTACTTATTAAAAATAGATAAAAGGGTGTCATAAAACTGTAATAGGCAGTTGAAGGGATCACATAAAATATATATATGTATATATATATTCTCTCTCTGTCCGTCTAACTGTCTGTCTGCCTATCTGTCTCTTTTCCTGGTTTTGCATAGAATATATAATATATTACATAATTATTGTAGGCACTGATATACTCTTTATATATATATATATATATATATATATATATATATTTATGTACTGATAATTTATTTTGCCTAGTCACCGCATGGGTTCAGCTACCGGGGGCAGGGCTGCCATGTGATTTCATTAGTGTGTGTGTGTGTGTGTATTTGAGATTAAACAAAGTTTTTTTTGTTTGTTTTTGTTGTGATTAGCATTTCAAATTGACGCACTAAGCATACAAAAAGTACAGTTTGACATTTACATAAGTCAGCATTTTGTTGTTGTTGTTGTTGTTTAGAGCACAAATATTTTACATAGAAACCGCAAATATTTATATAAATATTCAAAAGGCATTTACAATTTGTATAGTGCAAACAATTGGCCATCTCTACAGCTGCAGTAAAAACACTTAAGAAACAAAGTTGCATTATTGTTTTTAACTTAAATTTAGGTATCTTTTGTATTTTATATTTTGTATAATAAAATTGCATAATATTGTAAAAAAGAAACACACAATTTTCTGTTAGTTTATGTATATTTAAACTGAGATTTATTATTTCTTTACCAAGTATATTTGACCCTCAATTACAATCAATTTGAGTTTTTTTATAAAAATATTTGCAGTTGCTGCATAAATTATTAATTAAAACACATTAAGAAAGTAAACAAGTTGACTTTTCAACAAAATGAATTTAAAATTTGTTTAACTCATTAAATAAATTTGTACATATTTATTTATATATTTTTTTTCTGAGAAATTGTTATGAGCCAGGTATAACCTATCGATTATATTTAAATTATTGATTAAATTGAATATAATTGTCAATTTAAGAATTTTGTTAAGCTAAAGCAAATTGATGACATTTGATTAAATATAATTTTATTTAATTTATTTTTTTAAATTCATTAAATAAAATTATACATATTTTTTTATATATACAAAGTGTTCTGAGAAATTGTTATGAGCCAGGTATAACCTACCGATTATATTTAAATTATTGATTAAATTGAATATAATTCTATATATATAATTAAATTGAATATAATTCTAAATTTCAAAATTTCGTAAGGCTAAAGCAAATTTATGAAATTTTATTAAATATTATTTTATTTATTTTATTTTATTGCAAATTGATGACATTTTACTAAATATTATTTTATTTATTTAATTTTTTAAATTCATTAAATAAAATTATACATTTTTATTTATATATACAAAGTGTTCTGAGAAATTATTATGAGCCAGGTATAACCTACCGATTATATTTAAATTATTGATTAACTTGAATATAATTTGATATATATAATTAAATTGAATATAATTCTAAATTTCAAAATTTCGTAAGGCTAAAGCAAATCGATGACATTTTATAAAATATTATTTTATTTATTATTTTTTTACAATATTTTTATTTTATTAAATATATGAATTTTATTAAAATAAAATTTTATATATTTTGCTTAAGCGGAATTTGAATTATCCTGCATTTCTTTTAAGGGTTTGTTTGTTAGGGTGGCTTATAAACGGGTTCGCACATAAGTATATATGCTTAACATTTATCGAATATATATGTATATATATATGTATATACACTGCTGGTCATAGGTTAGACGCACCAAATTTTTTAAAATAAAAATTGTTATAGTGACAATTTGGTATGTATTAGCTGTCCCAAATATTTTTTATATCAAAGTTCGAATCTTGTTCGAGAAGCATCTGCTCATAGTTGGTTAATTTTCGAAAACATAACTGTGCATTTGAAGACTCTAGAAAATGTCTATGCAATCAGGTGTTCTTTCGGTTGGTCATTGAAATAGACGCACTTCTCGTTTCTAAGTTTTGTGCTAACAAATGCAATTATTTTGATAAAATAATAACTAAAAACTAAGAAATTAATTGTTTTCGACCAATTATTATAGAAAAAATGGGAAAAGCTACTATATTGAGTTTGTTAGAGCGTCAGAAAATAGACTTCTTTCACTCACAAGGACTATCAAATAGAAATATTGCCAAACAGATAAAGCGCAGCTCCAGAACTGTTGACAGATATTTGAAAGATCCGGAGGCATATGGAGAACACTTCAAAGGGCGAAAAAAAGCGCTAACTTCCCGAGACGAACGTAAAATTGTTCGAATTGCTTCCAATTCGACTAAGTTAGCAGCTAAAATTAAGGAATTAGCCGGAGTAGACGCAAGCCTTTCAACTGATCAGCGTACTATTAGAAATGCAACACATCTTAAGCGTCTTAAAATCAAGAAAAAACCACCTCTGGATGCTAAACGCAAGGAAAAACGGCTTCAATATGCGAAAGAATACATGACGTGGACTGTTCAATCTGACACTCGACTTAATGATTGGCGTTCGGTTGTCTTTACTGATGAAAAGCGTTTCAATTTGGCTTTCAATACTATTTTCATGATTTGCGAAAAGACGAGCTGTATTTAAGCCGCCATCACAGCCGAGAAGGTGGAGTCATGGTGTGGGGTGCCATCACGTTTTATGGAACAATTGATTTGATTTTTATTGATCAGAAGATGAACGGTGAGCGCTTCAAAACATTGTTGGAGTCTGTTTTTCCAAAACTTAATGATCTTTTCGGACCAATACCAAGGATTTTTCAACAAGATAATGCTCCTTTTCACAACGCTCGAGTAGTAAAGTCATTTATTTCGAGTCAAAACGTTAATGTCATGACTTGGCCACCATATTCTCCAGACCTCAACGTAATTGAAAATGTTTGGGGCTGGCTTACACGGAAATTATATGAAGGGGGAAAGCAATACGAAGATAAAGAAACATTAACTGCAGCAATTAAACTTGCCTGGAGCGAGATTTCGCTGAGCTACATAGATTCCCTGTATCATTCTATGAAGGACCGAATATATGAAGTTATTACGAACAAAGGAGGCAGTACTCATTACTGAAATTATTTTTTCTTTTTTCTAATAAGTCAAATAGATACATAAATTATAAATGAAATTTTTAAATAAGTTACTTTTCTTCCAAAAAATAAAATATTTTAAGTGCGTCTATTCTAGTGACCAAGAAAAAAGTGCCTTAATTTAAATAGCTCTGAGAAAATGTTTGAAAACAGAATTTTGTTAGGTTTGTATAATTTTTCGAATAGTACACTTAAAAAATCATTGAATAACCAAGGTTTCTGCATTTCAACTTTTTTTTAATTGTGTTCAAAATAAAAGTTATAAAATATTTTGTAATGTAAATAATGCTGCGTCTAACCTATTGACCAGCAGTGTATTATGTATGTTCTGTTGCCAGCTGACGTGGCCCTTGGGGGAATACAGTCGCAGCATATGCAACTTATTGCAGAACAATGATTTACAATGCATTGTTAATGTGTTTTTAATGAGTGCTGCATATAGTACAAAAAAAAAACGAGACTAATCGACTACAAGATACCCTACACGCAGCAGTGAAAACTACGAATACAATTTTGTATTCACAAACATCATAATTAGCTCTTAAAGTATCTGAGAAATATATGATCATAAATATTGATAAATAGACAGACAGTGCTATATAGAGTCTATTGTTGCTGCTCATCAAGTATATATATATATATATTTATTTATAGAATCGAGTATGCCACATGCTGCACGCACATGGCACAACTTCTCTACTTATTTTTAGGGTATAAAAAGTTGCTGCCGCGTCTTGAAGTATGCTGCATAAAACTTGTCGCCATAGATTTGAGGCCTGCACCCAAAAAGACAAAGTTGCAATTCGGATCCTGGCGACGACGTCTTGCCACAAAGCCGCCTTAAGCGCTATAAACTTTTGCTGCACTCCGTCATTAACATTAAAGACATTCCATGTCGTCGGTTTTGGGGGTAGCTGCAAGAGAAAAAAAAAAGTTCGCCAGCACATGTGCAAATACGCCGGAGTCTGCCATCTCCGGCAACTGCAGCAACCCACGCTCAACTTGCTGCACTGCAGGGGCACATAAATAATTGAGTGGCGCCCCAAAGTAGACTTCAAAGTGTTGAGCTCGGCAGGTGCGGCAAGCGAATGCAAAAAATGTTAGGGCATGAATATGGCAAGCGGTTTAGTAATGCCAATGTTGTGTGAAAAGCCCTTAAATGTACACATAAATTAATTGAAATAAATATAAAAAAATAAACTGACACTTAAATTAAATTAAATAAATAAAATACAATTTGAAGTTGACCAAGTGTACCCTTAAATCGAGCTTAGAAATTGTTACTAAATTTAATCGAAATTCGTTTAAAAGTTATGTAAGCTATAAATGTATTTTTATTTAATCGAAGAAAATTGCAAGCACATTCTGATTGGTTATATATATATCTTATATATATATGTGTACCATAATAAATAATTCAGGCAGTTCGGAGCTTGCCACAGATACAGAAATTACTCTCCATTGGCCCAAAAAAAAAAAAATAAAGTAGCTCCACAAAAAATACAAACAAGCATTAACAATAACATTTAGGCGATAAAAATCAACAAGACGCATCAATTTTTAAATCAACAAATAAACACAGTCAACGTTGACGATAAACGAGAGAGAATATATATAAAATATATATATATATATATAATTTTTAGCATCGTTCACATCGGCGGCGTTTTATAGTCGCTTCTTGATGTTATTGTTGACTTTTGTTGCAAGTTGTCGCCTGGGAAATTCGTGCAAATTGTTTGCCACATGACGACAGTAAAGCGAATTAATCTAGAACAATTTTTAAATTTCTTATAAAAACCGAATTAATCGTTTTAACCTTACACATTCAAGTAAATTGAAGTTGCCATGACATATTGTATTTAACCATAGCAACCACTGAGTTTGTTTATTGTTCGATTTAAACGGAATAGTAAAATTTATATTAAACAGTAAACAAGTAAACTAACAAAATGAATATTAGCTCAACAATTTGGTATGTTATAGCACTGCATATTATCCTTTTGTGTATATTTATTGTTAATTTTTAGTTGGTGCAACAATTATGAAAAGGACAGCATTAATAATGTGGGACCCGATGTTCTCTGCCTGCGACAAGGCAATTTGCTTAAATTTATACAAATGTCAACAAATGCCGTCAGCTACTTTAGGGCTGAAACAGTTGCTACTGGTCTATATATAAGCGTTTTTACGGGCCATAATCGTTTTCCGCTTTTTGCATTTGCCGAAAATATTCTACGTCCAAATATTTATATATACAAATATCCAGAATTGGTCAGATTTACGACATTGCCACGTAAGTTTATTAAATGATAATGAAATTAAATTGGTATAGTAATATTAATTAATATTATTATTTGACTATAACTAAAATTTTACAAAATATATTTTCATATTTTTTATCAATTTATTGCTCCATTTTCTTTATAGGATTTTTGTAAAATTGTAAAAAATAGTTTTTCGATTTCAATTTTATGTTTTAAAGTAAAAGGAATTGTATTAAGCTTTATACTGTTTATCCTTTAAGAAGTCCTTTAAGTTTCATATAATTCAAGCATTTTTAAGCCCAATTATTCTACCTAAATTTGGGAAAATTTCTTGGTTTATAAATGGCAATTTTGCCTCGTTTCTCTTGCGATAATCTTGATTAAAATTTTTGAATATTTTTTTGCAATTGCTACGACTGTCCTAATAAAAATATTGATCGTTAAAAAGATACTTAATTGTGCCTAATCCCTATTTAATAATTTTAACATGTTTATATTTGTATAAAATTATTTTTAAAATTGTTTAAATAATTATATTTATTATATATATATTTACTTACTAGTTATCTTTATTTTTCAGCCTCATTACTTAGATATACCATTATACGTTTCTCTGAGCTCGATTTACTTATTGGCATAGGTAGTTATCCCAATTATCCGATTTGTGTGTATAATTATCGCACTGCCACAAAAATATTGGAGCATGCAACATTTATTGTTACATTGGGCTTCTCGATAACAATAAGTAATAGTAATTTGCCATCAATTGTGCAATATGATAAAAAGGAAATGCGACTGTTATGCTACGAGATTTGTTATGTTGAGAAGGATGCGTTTCTACATCAGATATCGGAGGTGAAAGTTGGCAAATATTATGTAAAGTCTGCAAATCATTTTATGTGCTTTGGCGATGATAATGGACTCTATGTGGTCAATGATTATGGTGAATTATCGGAGATTGATGTACCCACATTTTCGATCAAGTCGCGTTGGTCACCCACCTATATAACCGATCATGGCGATGAAGTATATACACGTGCACATGCTCTAATCTCTCACAGAAAGGGTTTCCTTGTCTCCAACAACTGTTCAGCCTTCTATATAAAAAAGAATGCAGGCAACTTTACTGTGGAGTGGACAATTGATCAGGGACTTGCTCACGTGAATCTGTTTATTAGCAATCAAAATGGTGAAATCTATGCGGAGCGTGAATTTGGTAGCATCGATCAGGTGATGCTCCAGGAGAATGAGGGTAAACTTCAGCAGGTTGTTCCCACTGGCAAACCCATTCTGGCATTTCGCACATTTTCATGCTTTAAGGAGGAATGCATTGCGGTCTTGTATAGTGATGGAGTTGCCATGGTCGATTTGCCTACGGGCAAAACGATCTCTCAGGTGCCCATTGAATTGGCCTGTTCCATAATGTCGCATCGTATAAATCCGTATGTTGTTGTGGGCACCATCGATGGAAGCCTGATTCTAATATATTTTGAAAAGCCAGCGGTGGCAAATGTTGTCTATAAATTGGATTGTGGCTCTGCAGCTGTATTTGCTTTGGATTATCACGATACCTGCATCGTGTTTCAGGATCAAGCCAAGATTTTTCACATTGTGAATGTGGAGTATCGACCGATAAAGATGATACACTACTTTACCATTGCGGATGATCTGCTTGTCAAGGAAGTTTTTGTACAGGGCTTCCTGTTGGTCGAGGGACCGCGTCTTTTAGTTCTGATTTCGCGTGATAAAAATATCAAGCTGCCGGGACATGCAGATGAAATGTGGATCTTCAATTGGACAAAGGAGCGAAAACTGCATAGACGTGAATTCACATTGCCCAACAGTTATTCGGCATTCTTTGTACAGCCACCCATGGGTCGTTGGATACAAATTGAGATTGTGGCCGCCGTCAAGGACAGCACTGTCTTCGATCAGTTTATGCTCAATGAGAGTAGCGACTTACAGTGGGTCGCATCGATCAAATCGGCACATTTTGGCCACATTGTTGGCGTCGGTATGACCAAACATTTGCTTACCTGGGGCGTTGATGGCATCATGGTTCACTTCCGTCAGCACAAGCGTTCCAAGAAGGCTTTCATGATGTCACGATTTGTTGCGCTTTTCTTTACTCCACAATATATATTACGTGCCAGGGAGTGCTATAATTCGAAGTGAGTATTCAAATTTAATAATGATTAAATAATAAATGAAAATAAATTATTAAATAATAGTAACAACTGGTTAATAACACTGAGCATTAGAATTTTGTAGCCCGAATATCGGCGGGTTCATTTTCTATAATATTTAAATATTTTTTTAGCCCGAATATCAGATGGTCAATTTATATAATATTTAAATTGACTTTTATAATTTAAAAAATAATATTTAATTTATTTTATAATATTAAAATAGTCTTTTTTATTTTTGATATTTATTTCTTCTTTATTTTAATTAAATAAAATATTCTTCGACTTCTTATAAAGCTAACTTTCGATAAATGTTTTAATTACATTAAATATGTTTACATTTTTTTCGTAAAGGTTTTAAAATATTCTGTTAGCTTGTCTTACAATATATTTTTTAATTTAAAAAACTCGTTAAAAAGATATTTTGCATTTAATTGAAAGTTTTGCATCGAAAAAATGCTAATTTAGAAAAACAATTTTTTCTCCAATTTATTTTACTAAAACTCGAATTTTGGCATTTTTTATTAACTGTTAAATCTGTAGTTTATCTATTTTTTGCCATAAAATAAATAAAAGCATTTAAATAACTTATCAATTATTTAACTATATAATAGGGTTATTGGAGAGACAAATAAAAGCATTATAGAGCTTATAATTTAAGTCCATTTTAAAGCCCGTAATTTCGCACTCAAACACTTCTGAATAGAGCATTCATTCAAACATTTATCTCATTATTATTTCACCTTTTCAGATACCTCGTCGTCCTCGGGGCAAACCAAGTGCTCTGGGTCAGCCGTTTGCCTTCCTTGGCCGATAATGTGCGGGAGAATACGGAATTGTTTGTGCCAGAAAGATTTCATGTACAGCAAACCAAGATGGTATCAAAGGGCTTTATGCCGCTAACAGTGAAACTGGAGGTTAAGGAAGAGTATACAACTGCGGATTTGTTTAAACGCGATAGGCTCATGCAGATGATACAAGACTTTTCGGCCAAGGTGACAGCATTAATCGATTATGATATATCCGTAACAGGCAAAACTAAAGGAATCTTTAAAAAGTTTTGTTACCACTACAAATGGCTGGAAGCCTTGACGGAGGAGGCCCACAAGCTATGCGCCTTGGAGAGGGCGTCCCTGGAGCGTGCAATTGAGGATCAGAGTCGGATACGGGATTGGATTATGAAGCTTGTGACACGAGATGCTGTCAATATTAATTATAAAGTGCGTTCCATATTTGCCGATGCGAATTTCGAGAGTTTTTCTGTGGTACGCAAGCCGCAAATGAAGGTATTTGATAAATATCGTTTCTACGATCTAGAGGACCATATGCGCATCTCTGTCATGTCTATAGATGACATGGAGGAAAAGCCAGAACAAGCAGAGCAGGGTGATGAGGGCAAGAAAGCAGTTGTTGATTTAAAGGAATATGTAGTGGAAGGAGCTAGCGTTTACGATCACATGATGGCGCCACAATTTCAGTTGCAAAATAAAAACATAAATACCACAAATCAAATATTCAATGAAAACTGCAAATATCGTTATTATATAACAGATCCTTTAAAGCAGGAGTTTAACAAGCATTTCCATGAGGCACAACAATTGAAACGCGATACAATTGACAGTGTTCTCAGTACAAATGGTGTGCTAAATAAAATCTATGATAATATGAATTGTATGCTGAGATTATTGCTAATGGATATGATTAAGCCACCAGAGTTGAGTGTGCCCTCTCTGGCCAAGGATGAGGTGATCAAGTGCATTATGGACGTGGATGATTCAGAGATCAAGGCAATTAATCGACGCAGACGCAAAACTATCGATACGGGCGGCAAACGTGGTCGACTTTTACTTTGGGCTGTGGAATTCTGGTCGCGTGCCCTGATTGTTATGATGGATGGCGTCATTGAGAAATTATGGGAGGAGGAAATCAAAAAGGATGTGCCCATGCCGGAATTTATGCTAAAGAAGCAACCGCATGAGTATTCGCTGGAGGATCAAAAAATATTTAGGGCCTACGAGGAGGCTGTGCGTCTTTTAGAATTAGATCGGCGCAAGTATTTGGGCATTCTGCACGAGAATGAGGGTAAAACACTGGCACTGAAAACAAAGCAAATTCTAAAACTGAATCAACGCGTTGCCGAGCTAATGTTGCTCAAGCTTAAATATGATTTTGCCATTAAACAAAATCGTATTCGAATGTTAAATCTCTTAACATTGAATTATACACGCGTACAGCATCGTGAGACAATCAAAGGTTTTCGCAACGATATCGATAAGCTGAATGAATATATTAAATGTTATACCAATTTGGTGGACTTTTGGGAAAGGGCCGCGGGAGAGGTGCGAACGCGTCTGGAGACACAACAGGCTCGGGATCGCGCCGTGGAGCGACAGTTTCGTAGTAATTTTCTAAATACCGTGCCACATGCCTCACACGAGATGACAAAATTGTTTAAAAAGCGACCCAAGCTATCGAACAAGCTATTCAATTCATCATTAATATGTAACGAGGCAGCACATAAAGTAAATCCCAAATCAACCAGCCGTGTTCCGTTTCCGATGCCAAAAGAAATATTCGATTTCCTGGCCTATATCGCGGATAATGATTTGCCCAAGAATTGTCCCAATCAGGTCGATGCCAAGGCCTGGGATACATTTATCAAGCTGCGTCGCCAGAAGATCGAAAGCGAATTACGACTCAAGGGAATTGGCCTACAACTGATTGATAGTCAAAATTATATGAACGAACTAACCAACGATTTAGCCAGTCTAAGAGAAACCAAAACACAAACTCAAAAGAACGTGGAGGATACAATACAGCAATATGTAAGTTTAAAATAAAGTATATTAAAGATAGAATCTTTGGTTATAATGATAACAATATTTAATAGAATCGGATATTCAGTTAGTCGAATTTTATGTGAAAAATAAGCTACAAAAAATCCATTTAATATAAATAAATAAATATAAAATATAATAAGTAAATACCTCCATAAAATTAATGGTCAAAATGTGCTAAATTTTTGTATTATTTTCTAAGAAACTTTTCACTTGTTGTACTCCTTTTTTAAGCTATTTAATTGCTGATAAATTGAAAAATAATTAAATAATAGAATTAGTTATTCAGATTTTAAGTGGAAAATAAGCTACAAAAATCCATTTAATATAAATAAATAAATATAAAATATAATAAATAAATACCTCCATAAAATTAATTTCAAAATGTGCTCAATTTTTATACAATTTTTTAAGAAACTTTTTACTTGCTCTACTCTCTTTTTCTCTAAGCTATTTAATTGCTGATTAATTTAAAAATAATTAATTAATAGAATCAGTTATTAAGTTAGTCAAATTTTAAGTAAAAAATAAAATACAAAAAATCCTTTTAATATAAATAAATAAATATATAAAATATAATAAATAAATACCTCCATAAAATTAATAGTCAAAATGTGCTAAATTTTTATACAACTTTCTAAGAAACTTTTTACTTGCTCTACTCTTTTTTTCTATAAGCTATTTAATTGCTGATCAATTGAAAAATAATTAGTTAATAGAATCAGTTATTCAGTTAGTATAATTTTAAGTAAAAAATAAGCTACAAAAAATCCATTTAATAAAAATATAACATATATAAATAATAAATAAATAAATACCTCCATAAAATTAATGTTCAAAATGTGCTAAATTATTGTACAATTTTCTAAGAAACTTTTTACGTTTCGTACTCTTTTTTTCTTTAAGGTATTTAATTGCTGATTAATTTAAAAATAATTAATTAATAGAATCAGTTATTCAGTTAGTCGAATTTTAAGTAAAAAATAAAATACAAAAAATCCATTTAATAAAAATATAACATATATAAAATATAAATAAATAAATACCTCCATAAAATTAATTGTCAAAATGTGCTACATTTTTATACAATTTTCTAAGAAATTTGTCACTTGCTGTACTCCTTTTTTAAGATATTCAACTGCTGATTAATTTAAAAATAATTAATTTTTTTTATAGTTGGAATCTATGAGAAATATGACGCTGCAATTAACATTAACATTGGGCCAAGTGGAGGTGGTCGTAATGGGCACTGCAAAATCGCTTTCGAATTGTGTTTTAATGCATGTAGAAGACATTAATGAAGTTAATCGCATGATTAAGGTAAGTAGCTAAATATTCAAAATTAATTAACAATTATTCATTATAATTTTGAATTTTATTTCTATTACTACAGGATGCTGGCAATAAAAAAATCAAAGCAATGCAACGTGTTGCAATTTTCAGGCGTCAAGTAATATTTAAAGAATGGGAGCATAAACTTTATAAAGCCAATATTGCATATCTGAAATATATGCTGGATGCTATTGAGAAATGCAAAGTAACAATAGAGTTTCTTAATATATTACGCAATTGGGAGAAAGTTAAAGCTGAACGTCAAAAATATATGGCTGCAGGTGTCATAGAGCGTATTATAGAGCAAAAAATTGCAGTATTTCGAAAGCAAATCGATCGCGTGTAAGTGCTTAGAGATATTAAGTAATTAATAAATAATTAAGTAAAATTTATTTCAGCAATATTAAAATTGATTCTGTTAAGGCAAAGACCCTAGAAATTAAACGACATAATCATACAATTGATTCCAAAATCGAACGCCTTAAAGTTGATGTCGCCTTACAGAATTCCCTGCGTGATGTCATGATGGAAGAGAGACGGGATCGGGAACAACGTGAGCGGTAAGCTAAGGTTATTTATTTTGTAATATATTCAAAATTTAATTAATTAAACAATCTTGCAGCATGGAGCAAATTAAAACTCATCGTCAGCTATTGGACAATGTGCGTAAACATTATGCCCATGTTTTGGAATTGCAAACCATTTTGGAATTATTACGTTTGCGCACTTATCCAACTCTGGGACCACCATTGCCACAATGTCATCCACCCGTTCCGGAACATATATTAAACTCTGTTTTATAGATCATTATTTAAATTATTATATTTAAAAGCTAACTGATCAATAAAAGCGAAAGAGTTGTAAAGCATATACTTGATTAAATTATTTTTAAATGTTTCGAAAATTGTGTAAATTTTAAAAATTAAAAAATTATAGTTTATATTATCGCAAAACATTGTGCAGTATTTCTTTGCAGTTTCGTCTTCTGTATAGTTTAATTTAGCAATTAGTGCAAATTAGAAAACATTAAAATACTCATTTAAAACTATAATTTTATAGATTTAATGTGAATGGAATTTTTACCTGTTATTTTATTGTGAGATTAATTACCCCGGAAACATTTAAAAAATTAAAACAACTTCATAATTTTGTGCATATCAATTAATTGACTTTTCGCACTAAGAGACTAGTTGGATTATTTTAAAATATTTTTTTTTAAATAAAGGCCAAAACAATGCTGTATTTTTTTATACAAAATTTAAGCCGCAGTTTCTTAAATGCTTGATTTATCGACTACTAACTAATTTTTCATTTAATTTCCATTTAGTTTCAATTAAACACCTAACTGAAAATTGCAATTAAATATTTTCATAGCGATAAAGTAAAAATTTATTAATGGTTTTTAGTTGTTATACCGCGTTTAACTGTGAATTTCACTTGCCAAGTCAATTTGCATCTGTATTTTGGGTTCTGTATTTGACTCCGGCTCGGGTTTTCAATTTTGAGTTCTGTCGCCACCTAATTTTATTTGTTTGTGTCTGGGCAACAGACTAGCAAGTCATCGCATTGTCTGTCTGTCTGTCTGATGAAATTCCTGCTAATTTCGACGGTTGTTTCTCTCAAGTGGAAAATAAACTTTCAGCTTGAAATGTTCACAGCTAAACTTTACACCAGACACTGCCATAACAGTCATAGGATGAAGCCAATAAGTGAGCATTTGTGAAGCTATCGCTATGTAATTTCAAGCCACGCAATTCTAAATTAAATTGCTTTAATGGATTGCACTTGAAATTAATCGCCGAAGGGCTACAAATTAGATGGTCTATGTAGCTTTATTGTCTTGTTTGGTTTGTAAGGTATAAATTAGTTATTTTTTACTCATTTAAATATAGAAAAAAGGGAGTAAAAACTTAGAAATTAAATATTTTAATATTTTTTAATATTTTTTTTGTAATAGTCATTTAAAAAGCAATAACTACCGGAGTTTTTTTTAAATTTAAGTTGACAAAGCTGCGACCAAATTTAAATTCCACATGATGCACACATTTCCTGGTTAACTTTCAATCAAGAACATTTCTTTACAATTTTGATTTTTTACATTATTTTTTTTGCTATAATAAATTTTTTATAAATTCTAGACAATAGCAAGAACCAACAAGAATAACAACAATATAGAATAAGCTGCAGGTAGCGACCTTTTTCTCCCAGCTCTTGGCATCATAAAAAAGGTAACTTTGTGCCAAAGTACAAGGATTCAGATGTGTTGAAAATTTCTTCCTTCCTTTCTGCCTGTCAGAGGAACCTCAACTAGGCCACACAATTGGCTGCCAAATGGCTAAGCGGCTGCCTGTCAACCAACAGGTTTGGGTCGTCCTTTTTAGTGCTCCTCGTGCATGTCCTTGTGTGAGGAGGGGAGACATCATACAAAATGTATGTTAATATTTTGCAGCATAGCCGCAGGGACTCGCAGCTAGTCCTGTCCTTGTGTGTGTATCTATCTCTATGAGGCTGTGTATATAAGGCTTCAGAATTTCTTTATTCATTAGCATTTTGCATGCGGGTTTTCTTGAAAGGAAATCCAACATTAATATTAACTTGCCAGCTGCTGTATTGTTGTTTTTGTGTTTTGCGGCCCTTTAAGCCAATTTGTCTGGCACAAAATACCATACAAATTTTTAAATAGTATACAACAAATTAGTTTTGCATAAACGCACAAATATATTTAGTAAAATTGTATGTAGGCTTTTATAGAAAAGTCCATTTAGTGAGCATTTCCGCTTTTAGGCCAATTATACGTATTGCAACATTTGGCCATTTGCACAGTTTATTTTGGCTTATTTTTTAATTTGATGTGCTATTTGTGCAAAGCTTTAGAAAATTTATTACAATTATACAAGAGGTGTTGCTACACAGTTTACACATTGCATTTGGTTAAATATATATGTTTAGTTAATTTGTAAGCCTTGCGGTTTCATTTTAGTTAAATATTAAAAATGATTAATGTCTCTTAAAAAGCCAGTCATTTATATGAATTTAAATAATTTGTATAATACACAATTTTGTATTTTGTATAAAATTTGTTTAAATTGTTTAAAATTTGTAAAATATTGTAGAAATTATTTTACGCTTATTTTGATACGCTCATTTATTAATTAATTAAATTAAAGTGGAATTTTTTGAGTGGCTTGAACTCAAATGATTTTTTTAAAAGCTTTTAAATTTATGCAACATTTTGAAAATTATCTTAATCGGAAAAAAGATTTCTTTACAATATCTATGCCTTGTAAAGTTAAATCTTGTTTTTAGTTAGAACATACACATTTAAAATGAATAATAAATATATTTGTTATTTTATATTTTATTATTTAAATAATTTTTTCAATTCAAATCAAGTTTTATTCACTTAAATGTTATAATTTGGAGTTAAAAGTGGGACAATTCTATATTGACCATATAGCGTACAGGAGACTTAGCCTTTTCTACTTAATAATACAACTTAAGATTTTATTAAATATAATTAATACTACAATACAATATTTCAGAGCGCGGAAATATTTCCAAAAAAAAAACCCATGAAATATATATAATTTTGTTGAACCATTAAAGCTTAAATTGCCGCTATTTTAGGCTTATATATAAATCAGGAAATATTTGAATTTGTAGAGATAAAACTATAAAATGCTCAGCAGAAGTATAGAAAAAGAAATAAATATAAATAAAAGAGTACAAAAAGAAATTAAAATATATATAACAAATTACCCTATTTAATGTGTCTAACAACACATTTAAAGTTTCAAATTCTGCCATAAAAATATCTCTAAAAAAACATTGTATATTTAATTCATTTATGGCTGTCACAAAAAATATACCCAACCTATTGAATTGATATATTGATATAAGTAATGTCACGTTATATAACCAATGAGTTGTTTATGAACATTTGGGTCCATGATCTTATATTCGTTCGCTCTTTTCCCGTATTTATTCAAGGACTGACAGCTGATTATAATGTGCTACTATGCATTATATGCTCGTGTCCTTACATTCCAAGTGTGTTGTTGTTGTAGTTGTTGTTGTTTTTGTTTTTGTCGTGCAACTCGTTAAATTTCCATCAGTGTGTGTGCGTAGAGCACCATATTGGCCCAAAATGTCACACAGAGCGAAACTTAAGCAATGAACTCTGATGTCCTCACGTATTTGTATAATATCGATTTGACTTACAAAACCCACGCACTCATATGCAACACTGTATGTGTGTGTGTGTGTGTGTGTGTGTGTGTGTATGCGAATATGTCGCCTTGCTGTCACACATGTACGTAATTGATATTTTATGAATGAAATGTAAACACTTTTTTATGTCTCGCACGACCCTGTAAGCTTTGCCAAATGTATAAGAAAAACTTTGATGCGTTGCGCCATATGCACCCTATAATTTTTATGTGCTCAGTTCATATAGAATCGGTTGAGTGATCAGGATATAATGCAGGGTTAAAGTAAAAAAGGATAATTTATCGATATTTGCAAGCAAAATAAACCACAATTGAATTCTTTAAATTAAACAAAAATAACTACAATTTGTAATAAAGAAGGTAACATAATATCAATATTTTTTTTAATAATATAATTTCCCTTTACTTTGATGTAGTTCATCTAAAATTCGTTATGATTTGTTTGCATTATCCAGCAAAGTTTCGGTCAGAGGCCCTGGCATCATAAAATGTCAACAAAGTGTCGACCGGAAGCTGCCACATAAAAAATATATTCCAAGTACTTTTTATACAAAATATAAAGTATTAAATGCGACAAGCTTAACCCATTGCAAACGAGCTGAGCGTTTTGTGTCAGTCATAAATATAAAATTTTACTCATAACATTTTTCTCTTCTTCTTCTTCTGCTGTACATATATTTTTGCTCATTGTTTTTATTTCATTTCATTTGCATTTTAAGAGGGAAAAAAAACATTAAAATTGATTGTAATTACAAAAAGCATTTCATTGCTGATGATATTTTAATCGTGTGTTCATCTATCAGAGCTTGTGTGTCTGCCTGACTTGTTATCAATCGAATTGTTGATTTTAATTATTTTAATTGTATGCAAGGATATACATATATATCTGCTGGAAATGCTTCGACTGATTGCTCACTCAATTTATGATTCATTTGCAAAAATTTGCTTTCTTTTCATTAGCTGCCACAAAATTTGTTGCAATGCTCACTTCATGAACGTATTTCTCGTTGTTGTTGTTATGGAAAACTTCGAGCTGTGCATGGGAAAAGTTTTTTGTGTTGCCAACAGTGCGTATGATTGACATGCTGCAAATTTATGTGCATTATGCTGAAATCAATCGTTTGATTTTTATTGCTTTACACACACAAAGTGGAATAACTTTATTCGAATATTATATATATATTTTTTCAACAAATTGTTATTTTATTCCTTCAGTCAATTTGCTACTTATATGAAAATTTATGTTTCACTGCTCTCTCAAAACAAAACGCTTCAGTTTTTTCCACTTTTGTTTTTACAAGTGTGATAGATACTCTGTGTTCAAGTGGCTGCCTCTGACTTATGCGGCATATCTTGTGCTTGGGCACTGGGCACTGGGCGTGGCATGTGTCAATGCCAAGCACAGTTAGTGCCACAGAAAGTTGCGCCTAAACAAAACTGTTGTTGGCATATGCAAGCCGCACTACAACATTTTGATATATGTGCTGACACAACAACCCAGAAATTTCGTACAGTAAGTCATTTACTAATATGCATTCCCGGCTCTATAAATCACTCGATGAGTGGAACAGCGCGTGTTTGTCATTAGCTTGACAAAGATATGGCCAGTTTGAGTAATGATATTGAATTGAAATTGTCAATAATATATGTTTTAAATTGTTAAATATTAGATCATTCCGGCGTGCGTTGCTACTTTCCGCTGTTGTTCCCGGAAAAACTGAAATAGGACAAAAAGGAAACTAATTATATTTTAAAATATCACTTTTATTGTAGCCTACTGCGCCACCTGAGATGCTCCAGCTGTGATTTTGATTTAAATGCATTTTCCATCCACTTTTCGATATATTTTTAATTAAATTTGTCCGGAGTGCTAAACTACGATAAAATAGGAAGCTATTGCCACAAACTTCAGGTTTCTAGCTTCTTAAGTTTGGCCTGCTCGTGAGTTACCAGTTTTACATAATAAATCGATAAAAATAACGCTAAAATGAATTATACCTCTACAAACTACACTAAAAAAACTACAACCTTATTTTTGATTTATTTCTGAATTTTTTGATCACTTATCCCAGGTATTCTCTATATAAAAACAATATTTCAAGCACAACTGCTTCTACCAAAAGGATAACGAGTTACCTGTTCAACATGGCGTATGCGTTATACGCATTTGTAAATGTTACAGAACATACATAGACAGACTAACAGGACTAGATCAAGAAGGAAATGCCTTCACACATATTTGCATGCTATAAATGCGACAACACACACAGCCTACAAAATACAAAATACGCAAATACGCAAATTCCATGCTCAATTTCAGATTTGTGCTGGCGGCATACCTGAGCACAGGCCACGCCCACTTCCTCAACACATTTGAGCCCACACACACACACACACACACACACACACACACACACACGCACGGTGTACGTGTCGCAATGATAACGTGCATATAAATTGAGAGTGGTGGGCGGGGGAACTTGCCTCATTTTGTTGGCAATTTCTGTTGCTTCCACTCAAATTGGCAGTGGAAATTGGGTGACGCAGTGCGTTAAATGATTTGAGGCAGCAACGGGGCGGTAGTGTGGCCAAAATGATGCTGATAACAACGTGCAGCAGTTGACAAGTTTGCAGCATATCAAGTATTTTTGGAAATAGTCAATAATGAAGATTCCATAAATGTCTAAGCGGACACACGGAGTGATTTTGTGGCATATTTTCGAAAATGACAATAAAGTGTTCGCAGGTAGAATATGAAATATGTAAATGAGTCGATAAAACAGCAGGAAAATAGCTACAAAAAGAAGCCTGAAGATAAGTTAAAACACGTTAGCGTAGGTTGGGTTTAGTAAGTGTAAATGCAAATGTAAATTTGCCAAGAACTTCGAGGGATTTCAAGTGAATTTAAAATATATAAAAACCAAAAAAAAATTATTTAAATAAATAATAATATCTTTGATAAACTAATTTAGGTTGCAGTAACATAAATAGTGTATACATTTTTATTTTTAATATTTTTTAGTACAATGCAATTTAATTATTATAAAAATTGATTTTTTTTTGGTTAATTTTGATACAAATAATTATAAAAATAATAATTAAATTTAAATTGTTATTTAAAAAACAAAATATTTACAGAGAATTACACAGCAATTTAGGCAAGATTGTAAACCTATCTAAAATGATTTTTATAATTGATTTTGCAGTTTTCAATTTATTTTGCACTTTATTAATATTTTTATTATTTACCTCTCTTTTAATGCCCTTTTACCATTTTTCCAAATCGCTGCCTCAATGTGCTGCATGTTGCCTCTCCGCCTATTAAAACCACATACGTTTGCTGCCCCTGTCGTGTTGTGTCTGGCACGGAAATGAACTTAATTTATGGCGCTAAAAAGGATTTGACTTTTGTGGATGCCCCACACACAATTGTTTCACATCGTTGGTTTGTTTCGTTTCATTTCGCTTTTGTTTTTAGATCCTTTTTAAAAGCCAAAACGCGAGTTGCGATTCTCGCATTCATGGCCATAATGATTTGTGTGCTTAACGCGGCGCCGCCGTCGCCATCGCTGTGATGTCGTTGTAAGCTCTAAATTATAAACTATCTGAACACTGCACAACACAAAACTTTGGCTGCAAGCATTCCACGAAATCCCCCCTCACACATGTGTGTTGTATGTGCAACTTAGTCTGCAACTTTGTTTGAATTTGTGTCTGAAAGTTATAATCATATCCAGTGGTAAGTTGCTGCGTGTTTCGCAGGACTCGCCGCCAAGCCAAATTCCAAATTAGAATATCCTTTAACATTAATTAGCTTGTCAGTTCTATGGCAAATGGCTTTTAATTTCCCTTACAGCCATTGGCATTGGCCTTGCGTTCAATTTGTAAAATATTAAATTACGGCTAAGCGGATTTATGGTGCAGAAGTAATTAATTGAAATGGAATTGTTTATTAGCTATATACATATTTAAACTAGAATAGCCTATAAACAGTTCGTTTAACTTCTTATTTATTTGCAAGGCAACATAAAGAGTATTTACTTAAGTTTACTTAGCATTCTGAGTGTTTGGAGTTACATATTAAATATTTGTTGAATTTTAATTATATTTCTTTATAAATAAATAACATAAGAAATATATATAAAACATAAGAAATATATATAAAATTGTTTTTTTAATTTTGCGTATTTATTTATAAGATATTCAGGCTTAAATACAGACAAAAATATTTATTATAGCTTCTCTGTAAAGATTTAATTATTATCTTCATTTTAAATAACAATACAAATGTAATTTTATTGCATAAATCGGTATTTAATTTAAAATAACAAAATTCAAATCAATTACTTAATATAGAACATTAAATAAATGAAATAAAATACATATTTTATATTTGTTTAAATTTCATTTAAAATATTTGTAAAAAAAATAATTAAGCTAACTCTTTTAAGCTTGGTTAGATAATAAGATAATAAATGAGTTATTAATCAATAAAAATTTAAATTTAAATTCAGCTAAAAATAAATTTATCAAATATTTTCCTATATTTTCTAACTGATTGGATATAGATTTTATTTACCAAAAATATCTTTATGGAATCTTCACAATATTCTATGCAATTTATCGTTCAACTCCCGTTCAACGTGTTGCCAGACTTTCATTAACTTGTCAGTGTGGCTTTCCAAAAAAAATGTCGAAACGACTGACAACGGCGAGGATAACGCTGTTTTTTTCCATGCCAGACAAAACAAAAGACATACTTTCCAAAAAGTTTGCTATTTTTTCAATGGCATTTTTTGGTTTTTGCATATTGGAGGAGCTGTCTGCATCTGATAAACGCGGCAGGTAGACAGACAGGTATTCGAAATGTAGACACAGGTTCAATTTACGGCCTTTGAGATGTCTGTTCGCTGAACCGCAAGTCAATTTTCATATATAGCTGACATTTACTTAAGTGACTCCACACAGAGGACTCAAAACACGGCACTTTGGTGCGCTGCAGTTATCATAACAATTAGGTATGTTGCAGGCAAAGACAATGCCACCAAATGCACCGGAGGATCCACTTCAAACAATGACATAAAACAATGCAGCATTGTAGCTTGCAAATTAAATAATTCCCAGTTACATTTCCGCGTCGACAATATTATTTTGCATTTGTTGGCTCCTCAGTAACTAGTTACCAGTTCTCCAGCTCTCCGGCTCTTCAGTTCTACAGTTATACAGTTCTCCTGTTCCCAAGCTCCCCAGCTGCTGAGTTTGTTTCCGAGTGCTAATTGTGCGGCTGTTCCCGTAGTCGTTTGCCATTGCCTTTGTTTAAGCGCGACAGCATCCAGGACAATCTCTGGAGTTATGTGACTGCAATAACACTAAATTGGCTAGATATCTCGCGGTTTTGCCGCTGTGCTGCTTCTCAGCAATTCTGTTAATCCATTGTGATCACAATAATGATTTAAATTGTGAAGATACTTTTGTTTTATAGAATTTACAATAAATAAATAGACATATAAATATAAATAAAAATAAAAGAATTTACCTGAAAAATAATATATATATGAGCAATATTAGTTAAATTTAAATGATTGGTTATAAAATGAATATTTTTGACATATGTATTTTATACCTAAAAATCTGGGCAATTAAAAGCTTAAAAATATTTAAATTCTTTGAATTTTCGTCAGAAAAATATAATTTATTTTTTCACTTTATTTATGGGCTTCATTTTTTCTATTCATCGAAAAATGAGTTTTTTTTTAAAAATGAAATTTTGCTAAAAATAGTGTGGTCATGTTTAATCAAGGTCAAATCTTTATTTAATATATATAAATTAAAGTTATTCTTTAATAATTCATGACTATATTCACGACATAATAATCCGAAATTTAATTTTTAAAATTTATCAAATAAAATAATTATAAAATAAATTTATTTTTTAATATTTCATGACTATATACACCAAATAATAAACCGTTTTTTCTTGTTTTTAAATATTTAAAATATTATTTACAAAGGTAAAAAATTATTTATCAAATTATATATTTTTTAATTAATTAAATTAAAGAAAGTTTCCTCACTTTCGTTAATTTTTAAGCGCTATTTTTAAATTTGTCGATTCGTTTGCACTTAAATGTAAATAATTTTGACAATTTGCTTTAAATATTGAACTGAATCTGCAATATATTAAAATATATTTAAATTTACAATTTTATTTTATTTAATTTTATTTATTTATAGGGAGTTAGATATAATAAAAGCCTTTGGCGCCCTTAAAACTTACAGCTGTTACTATAGGGAATACAAATTTCAGTATTTAAAAAAACATTGTTTGACAGTGTCTACATTTTTGTACAGTGAACACTCAGTGGGTTAATTGACAAAATACAACTTGACGCTATCGTCCAGTGCGTTTAGCTTTTAATTGCAGCAAAGTTTTTGGAATGCTACATTTGCATATAATTATGTAGCGAGTTTTATGCACATTTGTGCTATCTCCAACTCTTCAAACCCCGCTATCTCTGCAACTCTGCAACTCTGCATCTCTGCATCTCTCCCAGTGCCCATTTGTTGTCTCTGTGGCTGTCACTGCCACATCGCCTAACCATATGCAATGCAATTGCACAAAACTGTCCATCAACGCTGTCATTTACTGGCCAGGCACAGCACACAGGCCCCAAAACTGTCCTTCTCATCCTGCGGCTGACGGTTGGCGGCTGTTGATGCATTTCTTAAATGCTTGCAGGCTGTAAAATTTATATTTAAACTCGCTGCTGTCATACACATGACAGACGTACAGACCGGATAGACAGCAAGGCATACGCAATGCGTCATCGTCATAGCCATTCTCTGATTCTGATTTCGATTTTGAATTGTGCATTTGGCTGTCCCTTGTGGGGCCAGTTGCAAAACGAAGGCAAGGTCGCTGTTGGCTGCTTGAAAAGGGGAAAAATTTGTTTGCAACCTTGTTGCAAATTAATGCAATTTGTGTGCTGCCATTGACAGCTTTGCTCAGCAGCTGTAGTTTAATCTAGAGCCAAAAATTCTATTTTCGGGTTAATAATTTTTGTTAAAATTAATAATTATGCTAAGCTTAATTGAAAAATGAATTAAACAGGACTTACCAAAGGTATTTAAGCTTGAGCTTATAAACAGCTGTCAGAAATTGATTAATTTAATTAATTCTGATATAAGAAATAATAGTTTTTAACTGAATTAATGAGCCAACATCTGTCTGTCACCTTTAAAAGTATTTTACAAATATTTAGCTTAAATTTTTCTCAACTCAATTAACTCGCATGAATTGATGTGATATTGTTGTATTTGTAACAAATCTAGTTTCTCCTCGACAAATCCTACTATCTAGTGAATAATAAAAACCTTAACCTCATTTCCCTTTTGAGTTTCTGCATTACACATACGACAGGTGGTCCTAAATGCGAAACCAAACTCATTGCCAGAGCAAAGCGTTTGTGTGGCCTGAGCCAGGACGAGTTAGACCAGGACAGTTGTGTTACTATTTTTCGTTTATCTAGGGCGTGGAAGGATGGAAACTGGTATGACAAATAGCTTGCGGCTTATATACAATGCTGAGAAGCTGTCATTGTCTAGATTCATGTTGTTGTGCGTGTTGTGTGTGTGTTGTGTGTTGTGTATGTTTGTTGTCTTTTCATGTTGTTGTCTGCAGTTTTGCAGTTGTTCAGCTTGGGTTTTTGTTTTTCTTAACAACTTGATGATGTTGTGGCTTGGTTTGGGCCGTTGCGTCTTCTTTCACTTTTTGCTAACATTTGCGGCTTGCAGCATTTGTAAGTGTGTGTGTGTGTGTGTGTGGGCGCTGCAAGGACACGAACTGCAGCACATTCGCTTGAGTGCCATTAAAATGCGCTCAAGGCTGTTGATTGGTAAAGAAAAAAATGTAACATGTGGTTTACCTAAACTTTTACTCAGCCAAAATACAAATACAAATAGTTGAGAGAAGAGACAAGCAGCAATCTCAAAAAGGATGTCTCCTTGAAACCCTGACACCTTCAAATCAACTTGAAGCCAAGTGAAATATAGGCTGAAGTTGTGGCTCTAGTGGGTTTTGTGGTGCAAAGCAGTGTGATGTGGTGCGGTTAAGTGGTTCCAATTGATGCTGTGATGTGTTGCAGCTGTGATAACTCGGGATAATTTGTTGCCTTGCTACTTAGTAGGCAGAATAAAAAGGATATAGGAACACTATGAGAAGCAGTTGTAAGAATTTATACAATTTAGCTACAAAGTTGCCCAAATTTGAGGGTTACTGAACGTATTTAAGGGAAAAATACAATCTCATTTATTGCATTTAAATATTGAGCTCACTTATGCATTCATAATTTTAAATTTATAATTAATTTCACATATTCATCCAGTTTGCATTGCTTATAGAAATAAAATTTAATTTAATTTAAAATAACCTGTTTTATTTATAATTCTCCATTTCAAACGCAATTTGTTAAAAATACGCCTAATTCAATAGTTTATTTTGTTTAGTTTATTCACTTAAAACCGCTTAATGAATACATTTTGAATTTTGTTTAAATTATTAAATATTTAACCAACACTTAACCTTCTGCTAATATAAATTATAGCCCAAACGTGTTTATCTCTGTGTGTGTGTGTTTATACACTGCAAACATTTATGCGCTCCACATAGCTAGGCATAAATATATGTACATATATATATATATATATGTGTATATATGTGTATGTATGTATAGTATTTATATATATATGTTTATGTAGATTTTGCGCATAATTATGCAGAGTTCACTTGCGTTTTGTTTGGATAAAGCAACACTTTGAATTCGTGCAAATTCTATGTAAGAGCCAAACAGAGGCGGGTTAAACCGGATTTAGGAGGGGTCTATGAGGGTCTATTTATCAACATTTAATTATTTACATTGCCAGTTAAATTAAATTAATTATATTTGTAGTCAGCCATACGGAATATTTGTTTTTTTGAAATATAAAAAATTTTTAAGAAATTTTATTAAAAATAAATTCACGCAATCTTATTAACTTTCTACAAAAAGTACAAACCTTAGATAAAAGCTGTAACAATTTTTTACAGCATACTAGTTAAATATACTATATCCGATTTTTAATAAATTTCTTTTATTTTATTTATTTATTAACCAGCATTTCATTCGCAAAATAGCGTTCAGATTCAACCTGCTTTTGGATAGAACCTAGAATTAGGGTTTTCCCCTGACATATTACACAACCGTTGCTTTAATTAATTGTAGATTTTTTATTTAATCAGAACTCATAAATATGTAAGACTGCAAACCTAAACAACTAAGGGGATATACATCTACGCCTCTGGTTTTTCTCCCCCGGCCGCACATTTCACGCTCTGGCGTGGAAATAGTTGCCAAAGCGACCGCAAGAATTTTCTTAATGAGCTCAAACGTCACACACACACACACACATTCTAAGACACACACCCTCACACACACACAAACATATATATAAAAGTCCTAGGAACTCTAGCCTTTATTTGTAGAAACGTTATGTGCAACCACACATTTTATTATTTCTTGTTTAAAATGTGTTAAAAATTTGCTTAGTTTAGCGTGTTGAAATTCATTTCAGCCAGCAAATGCAAATGAAGTTATGCGAAGCATTCAAAAAAAGAAAAGCAGAAAGAAAAACTTTAAGGCAGACAACTTAAAGTTGCAATGCCGGGACTTTCCCGCCCTAATGTTCACATATTGCCAAGCAGCAATAGTTAAGAAATAGGCCTCTATACTATTTAAACATAATTAAAAAATTAAAAAACATTTGAAAAAGTTCAGGACTTGTTTGATCGGTTGGAGATAACCTTTACTCAAACCAGAGAATCTACTTCTATGAACTTATCCGAAAGATGAACATTCTTTTTTTTTTGGTGAATATTCTTTTTTTTCCTTTAAACCTTTTTTAATATATATTTTGTAGAATTTATTTGACAAAAATCATATCTTTAACTTTGTTCCTTGTTGTTGTTATAAAAAATTTAGAAAATATATATATAAATTCTAGGCATAAAAAATCGATTAAATTCAAAGACCTTTATTATTAATTTTATTTTTTTCTATATTAAAAATATAATTTATATATTTTTCAATAGAATTCAATAAAATAATTGATTGTTAAACTTTTTTTTTGTTTATTATTTATATCTAATTTAGATCGATTTGCTTGTTTTAATAGAATTTATTTGATAAAAAGCAAACCTTCAACTTTGTTTCTTGCATATTATTGTTATTAAGAAAAATATAGAAAATATATATAGAAATTCTAGGGATAAAAAGTCGATTAAATTCGAAGACCTTTATTTTTAATTTTATTTTTTTCTATGTTATAAATATGATTTATCTATTTTTCAATAGAGCTCAATAAAACTTTTGGTTGTTTTCCTTGTTTTATTTATTCTTTAAATATATAGAGCTCTAATTTGGATAGCATTGCTTGTCTTAATGATCATTAGAGTATACTTTGTATTATTTCAAAGCCTAACATATTTTTTGAATGAATTCAGATGCCGTATTACAGGGTATACCAAAAGAATAGTGAGCAGTAAAAAAATTATAATGGGCGCTAGTTAAATAATGAAAAGCGTGTGAATGAAGACAATCGCTAAAGTATGAAAGAGAGAGTAAGAGAGCGCTAGGAATACTTCAGTCTCTTTCTTCTCTCTCTCTCTCTCTCTCTCATTGTCTCTCTCTTGGCCTTTATTTTGTTGCTGTATTTTGGCAGCTGAGTGTTGGCAGCTGCTTCCACTCATTATGCGCTTTATTAAGCGAGATAATTAGCCGAAGCACGTAACTTGCAGTTAATTGATATTATTCCAACTCTACGCTCATTATGTTAAGTCTCGCTCAGGCTGTCTTGCTTTGTTGTTGTTGTTTCCATTGTTGCAGTCACTTAACCTTTGAACTTTTTGCAATTGTGCACAATTAAGTTTGAAAATTGTGTTATAATGTTAAGTAATTGTTTATGAGCCGATTAAGCTTGGCCAACATTTTTGGCAGCCCAAGCACTTAAAGGCCATTAAAAGCAGCCCGTGAGCGAGTGAGATTCAATTGAAAGAGTTGCAAAAACTGTTTAAAGAGCTATTTTGAGATACTTTTTAAGTTTTTTTTGAGTTTGAGGCCAAGCCTTTGCGGTTCTAGCAACTCATTTAAATCTATGAGCTGCTCATTAGCCATCTTGCAGTTTATTAATTTGATTTGAAGTCGCAAACACATAAGCCCACCTCACTATGCTGATTTAACGACTTTAATTAAGGCAAAAGTCGTTGCCAGACATTGACGTCGACTGCGACGCGTCGTCTGCTACGCACTGACCTCATTTTTTATCGTCGACTATAAATAACAGAAATTATGTGCACGCCAAACTGGACGGCACTGTAAAAGCAGGACATTTACAGCCTTTGGATCTGGAGCTGGAACTGTCTTTCGGCTTTTTTGGTTTGAGTCTTTGGCCATGTCCAGTCGCAGCTCTGGGCGCGTTTTTCAGCGCCAGTTAAATGCGCTGCCATGAATTTTAATTCGACGACACTTTGGCCGAGGGACACGCAACACGACAGTCGCCAGCGTCATTGCCACATCGCAATCGAAATATACCAAAAAGTGTAGAATAAATACAAAAAAAAGAAAGACAGAAAATTATACATAATACTCGTAGCAAAAAGAAATTTAAGTAAAATGCTCGAATATACGCTTATACAAAGGGAACAAAACAGTGGAGCAATCAGTTGATTGTAATGTGCAAAATTTTAAAAAGAAATAAATAAATATTATCAAATTATAATTTTAAATAAAATAATGAAATTTATATATCAAAATAAGTAAGTTTGATCATCTGTTGATCATCATTTTACTTAATTTTTTATTAAAGGATTTATCTGATTGAATTGATTAAATTTAAATAAAATTGGATTTAAGAGCATCGTGCCTTAAATATATATTAAGTCTAAATAATTTCAAATGTAAACTGCATTTTGGGGAATTTTTTATTTAGTAATAATGGCATTGCATTTTTCAAGTTTTAATTCAATTAGTAGCTTTATTTTTATTATACAAAAAATAAATAAATGACCAAATTCAAAGAAATTGTACATAACGTACATAAAAAAGCTTTTAATAAACTTATGTCAAGTTGTCAGTGCACTTTTATAGTTTTAAATTATCTAGTAGTTGTGCTATAATTATACGAAAAATTTAATAAATAAAAAAATTTAAAGTACTTGTTCATAAGGTACTAAAATATGGCTTAAATAAATTAATATTAAATTGTTTCTGTGTTCAAACAAGTTAAGTTCCTAAAATGGACATATTATAATATAGTAATATTATTATGAATTTTTTAGCTCTTTATTTACATTTACCAATATTATTTTCAGCTGGAAATTTTTTCAAAATTTTCCCTTGTTTATATCATGTTCAGGCAAATATGAAATCAGGATGAGTCTGGTCAAGTTGGCGACGCTGTGACGCCAACCGGCCGTACACCACAATCGGCATTAATTTAGCGGAAATAATGCGAGAAATTGTTGAAGTTTCTGCTCCGTAGACACATCACAAATGTTGTTCATTGTCTTTTCAATTGAACCAAGGCTAATTGTAACTGGGTTTTATTTTTTTTATCGTAGGCCTTATGTGTATATAAGCAAAGGGTTTGGCTCTATGTGTTTCCATATTTGTATATATATTTATTTTTATCTATTTTCTTAATTGGTTAATTTTAATGCACAGAACATTTAGTTTTATATATATATATATATATATATTTCTTGAACATTTCTTTAATTAAATAAACATGCCCATTGTTGTTTTAATGTTCGCATAAGTTTTTATCGCTTAATGTCTGACCTCTGACCTAAAGGTGCCTCTGGTTCCGGTGGTGCTAGTGGTACCTCCTGCTGCATCTGGGTTGGGTCATGGACGGGTGCGGCGGGGTTTTGGCTAATTGCCTTTTGTGTGCCCATTGAATTTATCTAATGCCGTTTATCGAAAAGCGCCACATGCTGAACTTATTTCATTGTATTATTATTATGTTAATGTCATTATAACGTGAGCTATAGAAATATATCTTTTATATTATTTATAGCCTATAAATACAATAAAACTAATGGACAATTTTTTGATGTTTCTTTGATATGTTTATCTAAATTTTAGGCGCATTTGACAAAGTGTATTTGGTAGGGAATTATAATTAAAATGCTCTTTATAATATGTGTACATTTACAAGGCTTTTTTACCAATTAAATTTTTTCTATATTTTTATAATATATTTAAATATTCAATACACTTTTCCACATCCCTGAAAACCATTTAAAAATGACACAAATGTCTCGAATTTTTTTTATAAATTTCTTGGAGTTTTTTTCACTTACCTTTACTTTGCTTTCGTTGCGGACAAATTCTCGAAACTGCAATGAATTTTCAAACATTTGTCTCGCCTCATATAATCAGAAGCCGCACCACTCAGGCTTTCAACATGAATTCGACACATATTTAAACACTCATTCACACGTCCTGCCAACTTATTTAACATCTCAACTTGGAGCTCTTTATGGGTGGTGAAGCTGTTGTACAGATCTTGTGAGATGTACATTACTTGACGACGACGGCTGCTCAGCTTGAATGCAATTTAAGTACGTACTTCAAAAGCAAATGTTTTATAGAGAGCATCCACACACACCCACACACACACACACACCCACACACACACTACAATATCTAACTAGAGAGCACTTTGCGCCCAAAAAGACACTTTGCACGGGTATGAAGCTGCCGGAATAGTTAGGAACCGACATTCTTGTCCTCGTCCTCGTCCTCGTCTTCATAGTCTTCCTGTCAGCACTCAGCGTTGCCTCAGCTTCCTATTTCTCTTTTAGTTTTTGGGTTTTACATGCTGCTTTTTGTTACATTTGTTGCTGTAGTGTATTTTATTATTTAAAAGCCTAAAATCTATAAAGTGCGGTGCAAACATTTGAAATTGTTAAGGCAACATTTGCAACTGACTCACTGACTATTGCATTTGACAAGAATATTTAATTTAACTGCTGAGAAACAGGACGAACCAAGACACACACACACACACACACACACACATGCTGAGCAGTTTGCACTTCAAGAAGTGACGCTACTTCGATTTAAGTGTTTAAGGGTATATGTATTTTGTGGTGCAGTTTGCAAGGAATGAATATTTAGATAAAAAAAATTATGTTCAAATTGCTATAATAAATATAAAAATAAATGTAGTTAGAGTACGAATTGTTTTGGAATTTTACGCTTAAATGCTTTTCGAACGTTTCAAATTAAAAAAACAGCTAACATTAATATACACACTGAAAAGATTGTTTAGCCGCAGTTCGAGTTTTTAAATTTTGAATTAAAAATTGAAAAATTAATTTTATTTCTAGCTTTTAATATATAAGTTGGCTAATTATTTTTATTATGAATTTTTATTATAAAAGTGGAAAAAATGAGTTTTTCTTTATGATTTGTTGGTGACCTTAGTTTGTTAGGAGATGAGTTTAGTCGGCTCGAGGTCAAGAGGATTTTTTTAAAATTAAAATTAAAATTAAATTTTTTTATCACTATTTTATTTTTTGGCTAAAAAATAAGTGATTTTTTTTCTCTCAATTTGTTAGAAAGTCATCAATAAATAATTCTTAATATTTATGTTTAAAAATTACAAGACTTGCTTTCCCTGGTTTTAATACAACTAAATTTATGCCCGATTGTTCCCAAGCCAGCTATATAATACAGTGATTTGATCTGGTTCTTTCACTCCAACATATGTACGACTATTTCCCGGATTCGATACGTTTGACAAATTTAAAATATCCTTTTTGCAAGAGTATTAAAACTGTAATTTCATTTCACTTGTGTTTCTTATGGTTCACCATATCGTCAATGTTTTTTTTTTCTCAATGTTTCGATGCTTCCGTTTCCGGTTTACAGTTTACAAATGTGTTGTAACTTGAAGATTGCAATTCTCTTCAAATGTTGCACAGCTTGAGGCCAATGCAAACTCATTCCCTGATTTTAATTCAACGAACGCTAAAAAGCCCACGCAAGCCAGGTCAGCTCCATTTATATTTTAATATTTAAAACGTTCTATTTACCGTAAATATTTTCAGGGTAATTTACGCAAATTTACATAAATAAACGCATTGAAAGCCACCTGAACATACAACCTACACTATACAACATACAGCAGAAACCATGCACAACATGGCCAACTGTTTTGGTTCGACGTAACCTCATTTGAAAAATGTCAAAAGCAGTCCGGCCATTTATTGCTAGAACCAGGAAAACAGGACTCTCGTATGGCCAGGACACACGCGCACCATCGTTTGTTTGGACTAATAGCTTTTCTATAATTTATCATGGAATATTTATGGCACGCTCTTTTATATATCTAGGAATTATGCATATATTATTCAAAACGCTTTTGATGCCCTTTCCTCTTTGAATGGCACAGAGTCGCCTCCCCCAATAAACGTTGTCAACATTTTGTTTAGTTTTAGAATAATTGTCATATTTACAATGTTCTGCTCTGTTCTGGCCAAGTTAATTGGCAAATTTAAATTGAATAAATATTTAATGATAGTGCAATGGACTTTGCCCAACGATTTTAGTTAGCAGCTGCATTTGTTTTTGTGTTCATATGTCATCATTACGAATAAATTGTTGTTATTTTTATTTTTATTTTTATGTTGTTGTTTGGTTTTGTTTATGCTTTTGTTGTTTGAGCGAGTTAAGCCGTTAAATTTTATGTTCGCGATTTATATGGCTCAAGCGTAATTGGCAACTAAATTGGCTGAAACTAAACTGTACTTTTGATTGGTTGTGTGCACAATAGATGTGGCTTAAATATACTATATATACGTTAGTTTCTGTGGGTTATAAAACAGGCTACAATATTAAAGTTGACAGAGACGAGATTAAAAGCATTTATACAATATATTTTAGTTCAATTTTAGAAATTGGTCAAGCTGATTAAAACCGCTTCATTAAACTAAATAGCTGTCATAGGAATATTTAGAATTAGGTTTAGGCTACATTTAGAAGGTTGTTAGCTATCTCTTCTATTTAAGCAAAGTCTCGCTTAATTTCAAATTGATTTCCTGTACTTTGTGAACTTTCCAACTACCTTAAACATTTCTCACCTAAGTAACCGCATCAAGCAACACTACTTAACAAACTTTAAGGGTTGCATGCACCAAGTCCAACGCCGTAAATGTCAATAGACCGAAAACCATTATGCATAATATGGCAAGTTGAAGTCGCGCCACATGCAGCATCCACAGGCAGCTGTTGGGGATGCCAGCTTCATCTGCATTGGCTTCTTTAGCTCCTTCAGCGCTGCAGTCTAAACAATACTTCTCCATTACGAAACAATGGACCGTTTGTATACCCTGTTCCCCTCCACATCGAGACACGGCTCCTCTGTCGTGGACAAGTAGCACCTTTTACTTGTGGCATTCGTTGTCAGTGAAAACTTTTGCTTTTTCTTCTTGGCTTTTTATGTTAGCGCGTTGCAGTGCAACATGGCACAGCCCCGCTTAACTATAGCCTCTCCCCCCTGCACTATGGGACCAATGACCGATTTCGTGGCCTAAACCCAAAATTTCAATTTACGTAATTTATCATAAATTTTGTTGTTTATATATAAGAAATACACCAAAGTATCGTGTTGCGTACCAAAAATGTTAACCAGGAGTACCACTGTTAAGATAACAGCTGTTAAACACAGCTGTTAACAACCATAAGCGCGTGGTTTTTAGTAAGCAAATTTGCTTGTCAAATTCAGTAAATTATAGTTAAATAAGACTAAGCGTATGTGAACAACTTTATAATGGATTATAAGCAGTGAGGCTTGTACTATATATTGGTAAAGCTCGTTTGTAGAAATTTAATGTGTTTTCCTTATTTTTATGTAAGTTAAAAAAGTGTCTCATGCAACAATTTTTTTAACAAAATTTGACTTTGGAAAGGAATTCAAAATTTTGGCAGCATTTGGCAGCAATGCGACTTTTTTAACTTGGTGCTGTCATTAATTGTGATTGTAGATCAGTTTTTATAATTGTCAATTTTTGTCAATTTCTTACAGAAATCAAATTTTTAGCAAACGACCTCATTTTTAGAACGACCTCACTTTTAGGATATATTTAAAGTTTGGAAAAAGGTGAAGGGGCAAGTTGATCGGTAAAATGCTATTGTTAAATATAACCTACTATAAATATCAGTAAGCAATATCTAATTTTGCCGTTTTAGGTTAAATGTTAGGAAAAATGCTCAATTGTAATAAAAAAAAAATGGTTACAAATAGTGGGAAAAGTGCCACGCCCACTTTTCATCAAAACCACTTATAATCATTATTTTAAATGTTATCCAATAAACTAGAGCCAAAATACTTGCCAAATCATTGCATTATTAATTTAGGCCACGAAATCGGTCATTGGTCCCATAGTGCCCTGGCCGTACAGTTATATGCAGCTGCCGTTCCAACTTTTCGTTGCCTACTTTTGTGCTGTGGCAAGTTGGTGTGGCACGCTCGCTTATTGTCCAGCGCAGAAAACTTTGCCTGTTTGTTTCTAAATTGAATGCGACTTGCTGAGCAGTGTCCTTGTTAACGCTCTGCAGAAGTCCTTGGAGGTGTAAATTGTAAAATATATGTATAAACGAACGCGATCGCCCTGGGAATGGCTATTAAGGTTATGTTAGAAATAATCAAATGAAAATTTTGGTATAAGCTTTACTAAAAATAAATATTCGGTATTTTATATATCAATATTATTATAAAATAAGGTTTGATTCATTTTAAAAAATCAAATATATTTAATTAAAAATTAAGAATGAATTTTTAACAATTTTTTTTGCAATTATTAAACCATTTTCTATTATTATTATAACAGTCGCAGTTTCTACATCAATAACAGTTTCTAAAATTTGTCATTAATATATTTAAGCACTTGATTTATTCAATTCAAATACTTAATAATAAATTGTAATAAAAACCGTATATAATTTTACTTTCTATGCGTAAAACTTATCTTTCCTTCAACTTTTCGAGTAAAAATGGTATATAAAATAACTATTTCAATTGTAGCTCACCGAGTTGTGTGTGGTGACTGCAATTTCATTTAGAAGTAAAATCAACAACACAGAAAAACTACCGACAATTTGAAAAGTTTTAGTGGCCCTCCACTTTGATTGCTTTCTCCTTAGATATGCCACATATCAACATATATATATATATATATATATATATATAGCTTTAGTTGGATAGTTTTCGTGTCCCTTTTTTTCTTGTGAACTTCTATTCACATTTTTCGAGTGTTAAATAAGGCTCAAGGCGGCAGTTCAACATTTTTTCCAACTAAAGTTTTTTTGATTTGTACAATTTTTTTTAGAGCTCACCGAGGAGGAGACAGAAATATTGAATTTTATTTTAATTTAAAATGGTTGAAAGGAATAGATAAACTTTGCATTGTATTCATTTTAAATTATGATAAATGTTCGGTAATTGTTTTAATTATTTTGCAGTAATTCAACTTAAAAAAAATCTAATTAAAATATATTTATGGTTCATATAAAGACTACAGCAAAACAATGAATACTCTTCAAATTTCTGTCTTTCTCCCTGAAGCATTCAAACATCAGCAATATTTAAATAATTCTAAAATCCCTTAAACGGCCATAACTTGGGCATTTGGACGATTTTGACTTTATTATTTTTTTTTATATTTTATACATATTTATTTGAATTAAAAAACATTTTTTTTTAAATAATTTATCTTTTTTAAATACCTCCCCCCTTTTCATATTTTTTATAGTCATCCCATAATATGTATATACTCGTTTAAACAACACAAAATCAAAATTGAGTTAAAGTAAAATATGTTAAGCATTATTTAACGACAGAGAGTTATGCGATTATATGTGTTTCAATGGACCTGAATACGGGGGGTTTCCCTTTCCGAGTAAATTTGTCCGCACGATTAATCACTTTACGCTTTAAAACGTTAATCATTGCAATGAGCGCGAAGCTTTTGAGCTTTGCAACGCTTTTAATTCAATTAAGCTGCGCTTTTGTCTGCCACTCTGGCAATAGGCAATTACCCGTAATCGAATTTTACCACGTCGGATCTTTTTGAGACAATAAATTGTTCACTTGCAACACTGGGGTTGAATGTTGACTTGGCTGGGTTTGCTGAGGCATAGGAAAATGGGGAAAACCCCACTAAAATGCCAGCGAGGAGGTCTAGCCAATTGAAGCAAATAGAAAAAATGCAAATGCAAATTAAGCATGTCGTTGTCTGGTCTCCCTTCATTGGCGGGTTGTCTGCGCTGGGACATTAAACTTAGCCCGGCTTAGGTGCTTAAGCGCAACTTTCACTTAACCACAGTAAAGCGTTAAAAGCATTTCCTATTAAAGTCTAATTAAATGCAACGAGTACCCATCGCAGACCCAACGACGAGTTTTGTATGTTAAAGCTCAAGATAAAATTGCGAGGCAGCTTCATTTGCATTTTAGAGCTGGGCATCCTGAAATGACAATCGGATGTATTTCATTCGAGTACGTCAAGTGGACGATTCGTTTCCGGATGTCTCATTTTCCTTGCAAATGGCGGACTCTTTTATTTGTCTTATAAATATTTCAATGTTTCGGAAAAACAATTCCTGAGTTGGCAGCTTCAATGCTCAGCTGTTGCACTTGTTAAATAAAATATCAGTTGTCATTTAAAGGCACTTCTACCTGGTAGTCCAGCTATACAGATCTTGGTCTGGTCTGCCTGAAGGAGTTGTTTAATTTGTCACTCGACTGCGTTTGAAAATTAAAAATTGCAATCAGCTGAAGAGACAATTGCCAGAAGCCTCAAGTATTACGTCATATTTATACCTCGCTGGTGGTGTTTTCTTTTTTTTTTTTTGCATTTTGCTGCAATTGTGGTTACATCACTTGATTTCTTAAAAATAATTTATTGCTGCAAACTGGACAAGCAAAAATGTGTGGAATTATGTAAAAGACGGCATACGAATAAATATGTGGTTAAATTAGCAAAGGAAAAGGTTTAACTACAAGAATTTATTAAAAAAAGAGAATAATCAATTGATTAATATACGGTTTCGTCTAGTGTCATTGGCAATAATGCTACGAATTTTCCAGCTGTTTTTTTCCTCTACAATCCACAAAAATTGCTCTTTCATTTACGTAGCTATTGTTGTAATGCCACACATGTAAATATTCACACACACACACACACACACACATAAAATTGACGCCCACTTAGCCTACAATGAGCTGTTAACGGGGCGTATGTGCGTTAACATATTTGATTTGTGTATTTTAATGGGCGAATTCGCTTTTGTGGCTGTAGGTAGCGCCCATGCTCAGCTATTTGATGGGTTTATTATTGGGCAAATAAATTAAAATTGTTTACCTTTCAGCTCATGTATATATCCACATGAAACAGACAAAGATAGCAATACACTTTCCCTGTGTGTGTTCGTTTGTCTCAGTTCAATTGCGGTTTTGTGAGTGCGCGAATGTTGTGGCAACTTTATTTGCACAAATTAATGGATAAATGTTGGCACAAACGCACACATATTGGCATATACATATGTATAAATATACTTAAAATATATATATATATATACATAGATAGTAGATATGTGTATATATACAAAGAGCATATGTAGAAATAATAACAAGAATATATGTAATACAAGAGGCAATAGAATAACACAAACAATGGTGTATCTTGGAGCTCAGCAGTTGGAGATTATGCAATATATCGAGCAGATTTTTGAAAACTTTTAATTGCCATCTTTAATTCTGTAAAAATAATATTGTAAATATAAATATTGACCTCGAATTTTTAAATTACTCATCACATAAAATTTGTTAAAATAGTAAAATTTTCCTTTGAGATATCCATGGAAAGGTCTCCATTAAATGGCCAAAACTTTCACACTTCAGTAGCAAAAGATATGAGTCCTCAAATACAGAATGTCATACAGGAAAAATTTGAAATGGGAAATGCATAAATTAAATCGATATATAAAATTGCAGATGGGCATTTTGGAAGTAGGACTACGTGTATTAATTATTCGATTAAAACCTGTTGCCATATTTTAGCCGCTTTCATTATTTCTGGTATGTAGTACAAAGTCTGCCAATTCTAGTGACCAAAAAAGCGTTAAATCCTCTATAAAAGCGGTTAACCGAGTAAACTGCAAATGCAAAATGCGGTGCACTTTCGGTTTGGTTTGGTTTTGCTGCCAATTTGGTTAAAGGGAAACTGAAAACTCTCTGTTCATGCCAGAAATACTATATGAAAACAATAGTAGGCCTAGTTCGACTTGAAAATTTTAATACCAGCAAATATTTCAAACACTTCTAAATAAAATATATATATTAGAAATTACTTATATTTTCTAATCGAGGCAAAATGTCCGGTGACGAGGCGTTCTCGCAGCCGCCAGAGGTCGAAGAGGTTTGTATAGATTCTAAATAAATAAAATAAAATAAAATAAATTAAAAATTACTAATTTTAGATATACACGGCGGCTGATATTCAAGACGCGGAAAACTTTATGAAAGATAATGGCTTGCCAAAGTCAGATCTGAAATTTGCACTACAATATTTACGTGTTTCAAATCAAATTCTTGATCTAGATGCCAAGTTTAAGGATATTCAAGAACGTTTAAAAGATTTGAAAGAAGTGGAGATTACTGGTGTAAATCCGCCTCTATTTAAAGGCGAAGGAGATGAAAAGAATGATTAGTAACGAGTTCTTGAAATTATTTTATTTTTGGTTAATTGTTTAGTTAAATTGTTGAGGCTGTTAAAAACTTAAAAAAAGTAATTAAAAAAAATTATTGAGAAATGATTTTTGGCAACAGAGTAGGCCTAGTCTATGACAATTGATTTTAAATACTTTGTTTAATTCTAGTAAATATTTCACACAGAACGAAACATCATCTAGTGTAATTTATAAATATTTTTAAATCGAGGCAAAATGTCCGGAGACGAATATTCGCCAGAGGTCGAAGCGGTTTGTATAGATTTGTTATTTATGTTGTTAAAATAATTTAAAATATTAATTTAAGACCTACACGGAAACTGAGACCCAAGAGGCACTGCAGTTTATCAAGGATAATGACTTGCCAATGTCAGATTTATATTATGCACTCAAATATGTACGCATTTCAAATCGACGTGTTGAACTAGATGCTGAATTTAAGGATATAGAACATCGTTTAATGAAATTGCGTGAGGAGGATATTGCGGTTGTGAAGCCTCCGCAACCTGGAGAAGATTTAAAGGAAGATTAATTCCGAGTTTCCGAGAGAGTTTTTTTTTTTTTGGTGTTATATATCCCGTTGAATTGTTAAAGCTGTTAAAAACTAAAAAAAAATATTAAAAATGATTGGCTATTCGCTTAAAATGTTTTTATATAAATTGATATATTTTTTAATAAGAAATAATTATAATATAATAAAAATATCAATAATTGATCCTTTTAAAAGTCACAGCTACTCCACAAGTCTCCAATTTATTTCTAGATTATTCTATATTTTTTTAAATTAAAAAGAAACATTCAAGAGTTATTGAAGTACCAGAAAATTTAAAAAAATTATTATTTTTATATATGTACTCGGTTTAAGTATTATATTTAACTGGATTTGTGTGTAACTAGACTTTAAGAGCATGGCACGAGTCAAATAGATAAAATTTGACGCTAGATAAAAAAGGACAACAAAGATAAGTACTATGGGAATGAAGAGTACTATGGAATGGGAGATTGAAGTATGTGGGGAACGCTAGAGCTGCTAGAGAGAAGAATAGAATTGCATACAAAGCGAGGAGACAAAACAGTACAGAAGCAAACAAAATTATGTTTAAGGTTATATGCTATGCATAAGTAAATAAGGCAGACAGTGTAGACGGATCAGACAGACAAGATGGCAGCCAGTCAGGCAAGCGGAAACGGAAGCTCAAGTAGCAAAAGAAAGTGTCTAACTGGCTGTGTACATGTGTGTTACTCCAAAATGTGTATGCCAGAGTGTGAATGTATGTATATGTGTGTGTGTGTGTGTGTGTGTGTGACTTATGCAAGAGCCACAGGCACTTCCGACAATTGGCAAAACACAACAGAATGGCAGCAAAAGCAAGCAACCCAACCAGGAGCGGAATAGACTCTGAGAAAATTTCCAGGAATAAAGTGTACTTAGCAGAAGAGTTTTATAATTTTACATATAAATATTGACAACTGGCAGGTTTAAAAAAAATTATATTTAATTCAGAATTGGTGAAATTAAATCATTTTTTTGATTTAAATAATAAAAGTTATGAAATAATAATTAAATAGCAATTGTTATTTAAAAATCAAGCTATTTTCAATTTAAATTCAATTTTTAACACAATAATTTTAGTTATAATTTGTATTATATTTTTTTATTTTAGCTTTAATTTTTCTTTTGTTTTTAATTGACTTTTTTCAATTTTTAAATCAAGATCGAAAAATAGTTTTTATTTTAGTTATTTTTTATTAAAAACTCTAACCGTTTTGTTCCATTTAAGTTTGTTTTTTAATAAAATAATTTAAGTAATAATTTTAATTATTTTAGTTTGAATTTTTCATTTGTTCTTGATTGACAATTTTACATTTTTGAATCATTATGGGAAAATATTTTTTATTTTATTATATTTATTTTTATTAACAGCTCTAACCGTTCTAAATGTTATTTAATAAAATAATTTTAGTTATTGTTTTCTTTATTTTTTTTTATTGTAGTTTTAATTTTAATTTAGCGTTTCTTTTTGATTGACAATTTTAAATTTTGGAATCGAAATCAAAAAAAAAATTTTTATTTTATTTTATTTATTTTTCATCAAAAACTCTAACCATTACGCTCCACTTAGCTTTGTGCAACAGTCCGCTCCTGGCCAAGTTACTCAGTATATCCAGGATTCAAGAAGACCAAAGGGCTGGCGGGTGGTCGGGCGGGTGCAGAGGCAGGCAGGCGGGCGGGCAGCCAGCCACAGGCTACGCTGCCTTGCACACGCGCCGAGCGAGATAAAACATTTGTATGCGCTGATAAGAACGCATCCACTTACTTTTGGTCGCACATGACCTGAATTTTTGTGCAGTGCACACACACACACACACACACAAAAACACATCAGAAAACAAAATGAAAAAAAAAAAATAGAGAAAATAAAAATTGGCTTGAACTTGCACACGGACCAGGCAAATGAAGAAATTTAAATTTTTGCTGGCGACGGCAATCAGACAAAGACGCTTGCTGTAAATACACTTTTTATGGGAAAGAGTATCATTTAAAGTAAGGTGAGGCCGTAAATGTGAGCTCAAAATAATTTTAAAAAATATTAGAGTATTTTTCATTTTGCAGTCATTAGTTTTAATTTTTATTTTTATTTTATTTACCATATGTTGTAATTCAACTAAATCTTTCCAGTTAACTAAGAATTTTATAAAAAAAAAAATGTGTATAATTATTTACTTTATTTTACTAATATTTAAGAATTTTTTCATTTATTTTTCGACAGCGTATTTTAAAGGGTATCTCATGGGTAAATACATATGTATGTATGTCTCTGACTGTGTTATGGGGGCAACATTAAAATGCGGCCCATCGAGTCGGTATTGCCTCGCCAACTAACTGTCTGTCTGTGTGGGTAGTAAAATTCTTCTATTTTTTTTTTAAGTTCCAGTTCAGTTATACGAAATTTGAACGGAAATACGAAAATGAAAGATTCGTATCTGGGAAAGTTAGAGCGAGATTGATGTGTGCACCGCAGTAGCAGTTACAGCAGCAGCAGCAGCTGGTTACCGGCACCCTCTTCCCCTGCGTCATCTTCTTTCAGGACTCCCACATACATTCACATGACTTCTGTGAGGAACTAGCGCCAAAAAAAAAAAATATCGAACCACCCGCATCACCCAAATTTGGCTAGATTTGTCCTCTCTCACTCTGACACTCTCCCTTCTAACCCAGATGCCTCAGAGAGAGCAAGTTCAGCCCTTATAGAAAAATAGGATTTGCTTGCAAATTTTTGTACTTTGGGCGCATGAAGATTGGGGTGACCATGTGCGGTTGCTTTTTGGGTTCGTTTTGTTTGTTTGACACTTGCGTGGTTAGTGATTGTCCATATTATGTGACACACTGTGTGACAGACGAGCAGATAGCACAGATCTGACAGGCAGACAGAGTGAGATAGGGGTAGTGACAGACAGAAAAAATGAGAAAGAGAGACAGGCAGTGAAAGAGAGATAGAAAGAGTAGCTCAATTTCTTGCTGCATCAGCGTTTGCAAACTGCCGACTAAAAGTTTTTGGTTCAAATTGTCAAAATTTTAAGTGTCATTGGCCTAAAGACAGAAATCTTTTAAATTTTGTACTCAATAAGCAAAATATTTATATATGGTTGTAATATTTAATTTACAGGTATTTAAATCACAGCTATTGTTCCATTTATATTTTTTTTTGTTTTTAAACTTTCAGTCTATAGTTTGAGTTTCTTTGAATTTTTGTGTGCACTCTCTTGATATCTTTAACTTTTTCACTGCTCAATTCAAACAACTTTATATTTAAGATACTTTTTAGCTACTTTTTAGCTACTCGCAAAAGCCATTAACAAGGTTTTTTTTTGCATATGTCGATGAATAAACAAGTAAGAATGTTTTAGCGGACTACGGTCAACTTTTAGATACCCTAAACACAGTTTGGAAATTAACAAGCTCAGCTATCAAGCAGGAAACTATTTGCAAATCAAGCAGTTCAGCTATAGAGCAACCAAGCAGTGCATTATATTTTGCCCCTTTTACAAAAAATGATTATTTGAGAATTACTATCCAATTCTTAAGAAATTTTTAAAATTATTTAATTATAAATTCAAAAAACATTTTCTGCAAAAATTGTGCTGCTTTTATAATTACTGGCGATCATTTCTCGATTGATCTAGCTGTGAATCTATCAATATTATAAAGACTTTATAGAGGTAAGCAGCACCTTTTTCTAATGTAAATAGATTCAGGGTAAATCCAAAGTTTCCTCCGTATTTCTCCTTGAAATGTTAGTAGTAAATAAAGCAGCAAAGAGTTAGGAGCACAAACCCATATGCATAAATTGTTATACCAAATCCTTGGGTGGTTCGAACTAAGCTAACAAACTCCCAGTTGGCTAACAGGCTGGCTAGTAAGCTTGGGTGAACCATTCCAAACCAGACAACGGAAATTGTTGAGATTTATGGTGCCTGACAAAAAGGGCTAGCGCAATATTTATTTGAAAATGAGTTGGCCCATAGGCGAGTGGACTGTTGGCTGGCTGGCTGGCAAACAAGTTTACAAATTTCAGGCTCGCTAGAAGCCCCAAAAAAGGATATTACATATCCTGTTCCTAGTCGTGTAAATACCATTATAGATTGAATATTTGCAGCCTTGTCTCACCCATTTGATTTACGTTGTTTCAGGACTTCCGCTCTATTCGTTGTCGCTTTCTGCATACTTTTTCTCTGGTTTCTATTTATTTGTTTCTTTATGATCAAGTCTTTTGCGTTGGCCTTGGTCCTCACTAAGTATAACTGTAGTATATATGTGGGACTATTAAAGATATAGCTATCGTTCTCTCTACACAAGACATTCTCTTGCAAGCTGCGCTTTTTCACACACTCTACACAGCACGGCATCATCAACATCATTATTGCGTTGGGCTCGTGATTATTGCCATTATGGAACAAAAATGAAAGCGGTTCAAATCGTAGAGTTTGCTCCTTTGAACTGCTTTTCCCTCTCCCCGTACCCGTTCTATATTCCGTCTCAAGTGACTATTCAGAGCCTGAAGATTTATTGAATGTGCGCGATGGCTTCTTCTCCCGCTTCTCCTGCTTCTTCTGCTGACTGTCTGTGGCTGCTCTTTGGCATTGGGGTATTGAGTGTTTATTTATTTTCAAGCATCATAAAAAATACAGCAGGCATCAGGCAACGCGCTAGGACTAAGGATATACTACACACTCCAACACAAATTCAATAATATTTTCGCCTCATCGCTGAGGCAGAAGCAGCTGCAATTTTTACGCCATTTTGTGCTGTGCTCTGTCCTGTTCTGGCCTGTGCCAAGTGTAATTTGTGGCCCGGGAAGTTTGTCTATTGCCCTTGTACATGATTGTTGTTGTTGTTGTTGGTTTTGTTATTGTTATTGTAGTTGTTGTTGCTGCGGTTGTTGTTGCTGTTTAATGAAGCATTCGCGCTGAAGTAGCTGTTGCAATTTTTATTTCGTTTGCCGGTCAATGAACATTGGAAATGTGTTAAGTGCCGTCGCTTGTCTTTAATTGTCTACAACTCTGCTGAATGGTTTTTAATGAAGTGTTAAGCGTTCATTGCAACATTGTTTATATCCCCCTCCCCGCTGTTCTCCTTCTCCTCCTTTTGCTCGTTATAAATGTTTTGTTGTTTTATATATAAATTAAGCATATGCTGTGTAGTTATTGGCGATTATTCAGTTGCTTTACTAAATAAATATATATAAAAATATATAAAAAAAATATATAAAAAATATATTCTAATTTGCCTTACTATATAAAAATATCCTGATTTGGAAATAATTGTTGACAAACCTATTTTTCAGCTTTTTCTAGAATTGAACATATTTATATAGAAGTTACTTTTTTTTAATATAATTATTCACTTAAAATTATGCTAAAACTGCACAAAATTTATCTGTAAATATTATTTCAAAATTTTAGTTTAATTTTTCGACAATTTAGCTGCTACCTTAAAATAAATAATAAAATTTAATTATAATAAAGTAAATTAATTCAGATTGACAGTCCTTCAATTTTCATAAAATATAATAAATAATAAAATATATTTATAATTGTATAAATAACTTAGATTAACAGTCCTTCAATTTGCATTAAATAATTTTGGTATATTTAAACACAGCTTGTCAGTAGGAGTTTATTTTTTATTGACTTTTGGGCCCTGCAACCAATAAAAAAAACAATTTCAATATTTATAAGTGGCCAAAACAGTTTTGCAGCCATAAATATTATAAATTAGTTCCTCCACCACAAATCGCCGCCTTTTTGGCCAACAAATTTAGCATTGTCAATCTGTGGAATGAACTGCAGCAACTTTTTGGGTCCACTTCAACAACTACTCAATCTGAGGGCGTGTACGATACATAACGTATACGCAAAATGAGTTGCCTGTGATGTTGCCAACACACACACAGCTCTAAGGCATTCCGCTTTTACCACCAACATTTTAATGTTGCCATTTGGCATGCTTCATAGAGTCGACCAACATTGCGTTTTTTTTTTCTATTTTATATATAAAAATAAATATGAAACGGTAGACGAAGCGCGCTTTTTGCTTTATGCATGCAGCGGCGACATTTTATACATATTGCATATATATTTTTCATAAACTGCAAATTTAGGTCACAACCATGGGGTATACGAGTTAGCAAGTGGGACTGCGACTGCGACTGCGACGGCTACTGAGGCCCAGCCTGGGACATGCATGATAGCAACGCTAATGCAGCAACAGCAACAGCAACAGCTTCGGGTTCCCAGCGGTCAACGTACGGCGATGGCGATGGCGTTGATGGCAACGTCAAAGCGACGCGTCGTCAAAATGAATATGCGCATACTTGCTGCGGAAATATTAAACATACGCCATGTATGCCGCATCGCGAGCTGCTGAACGTAGCGTGATGTGTGTGTGTGTGTGTGTGTGTGTGTGTGTGTGTTTGCCCCATGTCACGGTAACGAGCGGACCAGTTGCTATTGTCTACATTCTGTAAAACGAAATCGCCGGATATTTAGTTTAATTTTACTTTGTTATATTGAAAAATGTAAGCTTTGTAAAGGAGTTGGTTGGAACAAATTAATCTTCCTTTTTTTTATTTGTTTTACCTTTCAAATGGATTTATATTCATCATAGCTTATTTAGATTTCAAATAGATTTATATTCATTATAGTTCATATAAAATTTGGACGGAGCTAGGCGAGATAAAAATATTTTAATCAATCTGTAGAACTCTATTTTCAGTTGACTTCAGAGAAATATGATTTAAATTCACAATTTTTAAAAGTTATCGGCTTGATTTTGTAATGATTTTGAATATTTTTTTTTATATCTTTTATGCTAAATCATAGAATAGACAATGATAATTTTTTAGAATTATATTTTGATGATATATCTGCAGAATCTATTACCAAGAAAAACACAGCAAATTTTTATAACACAATTCAAAAATAAAAATATAAAACGTTATTATGCATATTATAATTCAATAAATAATTTGATCAAAGGTTTATCCAAACTCGAAGGGCTTTAAAAATTATAATCTGCAATTTAAAGATACAGTATGATAAAATTCTAGGGTTGGATTGTGTTAACCCTAAAAAGGAACATTATTAAAAACAAAAATAAATAAATAATATAAAAAAAAATAAATTAAAATAAATGAACTAGAATTTTGTAAAAAATACTTTGTGAAATTATGTCGCACCAATTTTTCGGAACACATATTCATAAATGAGGCACACACACACAGAAAAAGCTCATATGGCATGGAGGTCCTGTCGCCATTTCCACATTGCCCGGCCCCAAAGTATGATTGCGTGCCTAAGCGCCATCTTACGGTTGATAGCTTCATTACAGTGCTGTTGTTGCTTATTACCCGTTAGTTTGTTGGGGTTCCTTTCCTTGTTGTTGTGGTTGTTAGTGTTGCCATCGTTGTTGGCATGTTGCAAGTGCTGATTACAGAATGGCGTCAATGTGGACGCCTGCAACCTGCGCGCTGCTGTTTTTTATGACCGCCTTGTTGCAGTCAACGGCATTTTTCTAATTTTACTTAAAGTGTTCTTCTGTTGAGGTCCTTGCGCATAGTTTGCTTAATTCTTAAATTGCCAAGCTGAGTTCTCGGCCTGCTAATACCGTCAGTTTGGCCTGGTTCCAAGACGCAATGAGTTGGCTGTTAGAGCGTCAAGTGAAAGTTTCAATTTAGGGAAGGGTGGTGTTACGGTATATGGAAATTGTGATTGGCGCAGGGAGACTTACTTTTAAGCAGTTGTTGCCGTTTAGCTAAGTGCAAAAGTGTTTCCTCTTCACTTGATAAGGGCTAGGAATATTTTTATACATATTTTCATTAGGTTGCTAAGGGTTTTACAGGTCTGGTTTACGGATATTTATACTGAGAATAATACGAAGTTACAAAATGAAGGGCAAATGATTTTCTAGTGAAGTTGAAAGACTTTCTTCTTTCGGGCCAAGTAACTCTAGTTTAGACACCCTTACTCTAAGTTCTAGACCCAAAAAAAAGAATACTTAAACGCTTTCTCCCCCAGAACCTTGCAATCAGGATACTCTCTTAATATATTGTAGATATTGTATATTGAAAACCCTTTAAACCTTATTTTAACCTCTAAAACTTGTCAATATATTTGTAATTTATAATTCGTTAAACAAGGACTTGAAAAGCCTGTAATAATTCTTAAATTAGCTTAAATTTCATTTCATGCAGCTAAACAATTTGCTATTAAATTAAGCACACCCAAATTCTTACCTCCACATCCTTGCCATACAATACCAAACCCGATACTCTGACTATATTTGACAATGCCGGATAACACGCTATTTCCAGCTCTAAGCCCGTACTCCTTTGAAACCTTTGAAACACTGGAACAGATGTTTAGCTCGTCGCAGATAGTTTATATATTTTAATACGTGTCACTAAACAAAGTTTTCAATATTGCAAAATTGAAATGTCAAATGTTGTCGTGATGTTTATGCATTACGGGTTTTCAGTATTATCCGCAATATTTGTTGTGAGCTGTGTGCAAATAATTCAATTGTAAGCAAACACGAAGAGACTCCTCGTTCCAGCCCCCCCCAAAAAAAAAGGACAGACAGGTGCAGCAGGTGTGATTGAAGGCACTGTGACAGAAGCAAATAAAGTTAAGAATAATATAAAATATTTCAAATTTTACATTGCATAGCTCAGCACATAATTCGATCTGCTCGATTTCAAAACTTGAAGTCTGTTGTTGCCTGTTGACTTTGCATTTCAAGTGCGGTCAAGCATTGCTTCAATAAAATTTGTCTGCTATTGGAATATACATATATATATATATATTTATATATAATACTGAGTACTCAGTCGGTTCAGTGAATGATGCGTAAGCAAAAACATTTTCATTCAACTGAAATTCAATTGTTATGGAGGCAGCAGACATAACACAGATAACTCTGGACATTTGCATGGTTTTAGTTTGGAGTTCAAGCTATAAGCAGTTTTGGGTATAGAGCTTATCACAAGCAATAAATGCTAATGGATGAGTTTTGCTTTTGGGGTTTATTTTGTGGCGGGATTGTAAGAGGAAAGCATCCATTAGTTGCATTGGCGGCCACCCTCAAAATTCAGCGATGTCAACAATAATCTCCACAGCTGCAACACATCATTTACCCTCTGTAGCTGAGGTCCAACAAAGGTGACAAAAGATATCGCAATTTTATGAGTAATCCCGACACTCTTTTCATGCCATGCCAAGGAACTTAACAGAGTGGGAACACTGCTGACAAGGACATGCACTGATTACATAGCGTTACCACCGACTGTCGACATACTATTCCAGCAATGGTAATAAAATTCTCACTTCTGGATAGATTTTTGCATTGTCGTAAGAGTAGATAATGTGTGTGGGGGGTGGGGTTTTTGGTCTGGACTTGGGCTTCGTTTTTGGCTCTCTGGTTCCGGCTTTGGGGGGCCTTCAGCCTGTTTCATTGTTTGTCAGCGTCTGTCTGGCTTCGGATGCTGCGGATGTTGTTGTGAGTCATATTAAAAAGTAACGAGCAAAATATTATGAAGCCAGACAAAGGCATTTCCGGCACAGAGACGAACCGGGGTCGGAACCCCGAGCAGCCAATATTGGATTCACACGTTCTGATGTGAATCTAAGTATCGTGGATGGGGCAACATCCTTGTTTGTGTGGGCTGCCCTTTTTTTTCTTCATTTGCCCAGCAGCAGCAGCTCTACACGATGTTCTACACAACACAGCCCGCCGTTATATTATATTGTATTTTTAGACTAGACAAGTCTGTGCATTGCTGCATGTAGCATGTAGCATGTACCGTGTTTGGGGTTTGTGTCCTGTCTATCCTGACGAGTTGTTGGTACTGTTTTGCCATTATTAATAACCATAACTCAAATCTATTGCCGCTTTACTGCTCATTGAATTCTGTTTATGGCCATGGTTATTCTTCAGCGGCTTATAGTTTGAGTTAAAAAGTTCATATTTCTTAGTTCAAACAGATGGGCACAAATTGCGCGAGGTTGTAACTTTAAATTATATATAATAAATATTGGTTTTTTACTCTAGTTAAAGGGAATAATAATAGGGAATAATTGCATAGTGGTATTTTTTTTTTTGTTACATAAGATACCGCTCAGTAGGACTTAGCCTTTCCTTTTGAGTAAAGGTGACTACTTTTGGTTAACTGCAATTGGTCACACTAGTGGCGCCATATTGCAATAAGCGCATTCGGCAAATTGACGCTGGCGAAAAGTTGTTAAAATTTAATTAACAAATTCGTGCGTGTCGCGATTTACAGGTCGCGGTGTGTTAGTTAAAAAATTGTGCGCTGGTTACGGTATGCACAATAAGTGCATGCGTTTGTGTTCGTTTCGAATTGCGTATTAATAAATTGCAGCAAGCGCTCTGTAAGCTGCACTACTCACACACACATACATAGTGTGAAAAAATGAAAAGCGGCTGTGAAGATAATTGCGCATTTAACCAACATGAACCCGAATATACTATTGAAAAACATGAAAAGCGGCTTAAATATAAGTAAGTGATATACTTTTCTTTCTTCATATGTGCGTACATTCAGGCATTGCATTATTTGTCCACAGGTGTCTCACTCTTTTTAGTTGTCCACAGGTGTCTCACCCTTTTTTTTTGTCTGCTGGTTTCTCACTCTTCTTTTTCCATATTGTACGGCATCTTAAGCTCTTTTGAACAAGAGCACAAGCTTTTTTTTTGTCGATCGAAGCTTTTTGTCGGTGTTGTGGTCTGTGCTAAAAGCTCTGCATTTTTTCTAAGCCCCGAAAATATGCAACAAATTATGTTGTGCAGCTGGCTTTCGGAATATACCAAAGGCTTAAAAGTAGGCTACAAAAAAGGTTTTCATAACGTGAAATTTATATAAAATTTAAATAAGTTGACAAACTGTCTGTTTATATAAATTATTTATTATACATATATTTATATTATTTTTAAATTTTTTTTAGAAAATATTACACTGTGCCTATGATTTAATATTTTGAATTCATTCAGGTTATTAATTTTGAAGTCTTTTATCGTTGGATGCACATTCGAAACTCTTCCAAGGTTTACCAATAAAAAAAACTTTTAGCAACGCCGCTTGAAGCCCAATTTGAGTAGATTTGCTCAGTTAGTCAACTGTCGACATTTGGCTTATCATTCTTCAGCTTCAGTTTTAGCTTTGATATGCGGCAAACGGGAACTGGCCTTTGCGCCAAGTTTTAATTGTGCTCATATCTCAAGATCCCCTTCATCTCGCCTTTTCCCGATTGCGAAGAAAAGCCAAAACTTTGTGCCTGGCCATTTGTGTGTGGAACAAACTTTTTTGGGACATGAATACACACACACACAGTCACACACACAGTCACAAATTGCTCAACAATCCATGTTGCCATTTTACAACACTTGAAATTTCTTTGGACATTTGCTTTTGGCTTAGACCCGGGCTTGATGTTGACTTTTACTTTAGCAAATGGCCAACGAACTGAGACAGGAGGGCTAAGACGCAGGGTGCTCGGTTCGTATAATTTCAATGTGCACTGTCGTAAATACGAGTAGCATAAGAAGAAGAAGAAGAAGCAGAGAGCGCTGAGTATTTTCTTAATTTTCTTGCGCTTCCTGGCACTGCAAAGTTTTACTTGGAAAATACGCAGAGTTTTCTAGCTTTTCTAGCTGCAGCAGCAGCTTTTCCGTTTGTCACGACAGACAAGACACCAACATTAAAGTATTATGCAAGCGTATTAATGCACTCAACGGAACAGTCGCCAAGCGGGGCAGGAAGAGAGGGGAGAGCTCTAGCTAGCTATGTTGATAAGCTGCAAGTCAAGTCTGGACACACACCGGACAGAGAGAATCGGACTTGGACTGAGACTCTTAAGCACTCACAGCGTGTGTCACACGGTGTCCAAAAGGAAAACAACTCGCAAAATGTAGAAAACTTTTTGCTTAAGCAGGAAATAGTTGTATCTCTGAGGCAAAAAGCATTCGCAACTGTCATTTGCAATTGCTTAGGCATCTAAATTTTTAAATTTTCTTGTACATTAATTTGCCTAGACCCCCTTGGCTGCATTTAATTAAATTGGTTCAATCCCAAGAAGTTTCAATTCAATAGAGATTCGCTGAGACTCTGTCTAGTCTGTCTGTTCTTCATCTTGTTGTACTGTCAGCTGTCAAATTGATTTCCAACACATACACACAACAGACCCTCAGATTTCAATATATATATACGAGTGTACACTATTCAACAGCAGTTTGTGTTCGCTTTTCCCCAGTGTATTTCGATTTGACACCATAACTGATGATGCCCAGACAAAACGGCAAAGGACTCTGGCCACACTGCATTAAACGTTCGCACATTAACATGATGTATGATCCAGGTCCAGAGTTAACCCCAACCCAACCATTAGCTACAGCAATGGCCACTTAATGGCAGCCAAACTGCAAGTTAAGGGTGTGGAGTGGTGCGGTGTGGTGTGGTGCGGTTTCTCCCCTTAAAGTCTCTTCAAGTTTTGGTGCGTTCACGCAAGTTCCAATCAGACGTCGCCTCTTACCTGGCGCGTAATCAAGTCATGCTCAAACAATTGCAGATACGCACACCACAAAGGGCTTCAACACACACCCACACACACTTCAATTTCACACACAATGAAAACACATTGCGCAAACACTTAAGCCCACAATATTCATACACAATTTACACAAGTCCAAAAACATCTTTGAGCTGTTTCCACTGCACTGCATTGTTTATCGATAAATGGCAAAAGTTTTCATCGAAAATTGGAAACTTTAAATTTTGCAAATAATTTTAGCGAATTTTTTTAATAATACTTTTACAGAAAAGTAGCTTAAAAATTAAATATTCCTTCAGAAACTGTTCTATTATGAATATATTTTTATACCCTGACAAGATTAGAAATGGTTGAATGAAAATAGCGTATAAAAAATGTATAAAAAATGGAATTTCTACCCAATTACTTATTGATTTAATTCTGCTCTAAAAATTTCATGAAGCTCGAATAATTCAATCTGAAGTTATTCAAGATAAACCATTTTACATATGCACTGTTTAGCTGTTTAAAGTACACTGCTTGCTAGCACTGCTTGCTTAAACCGCTTGATTTTAGTGTGAATGTGAACGCATATATTTATATTACAATTTGTCATTTATTATCAATGATAATGATAATTTATCATTGCTTTAAATTATATTTAAACAAATTTTTTATCGTAAAAATTTAATTTATTTTAGAATTTTAAAAAATAGTGAATTTAAAAATTCGGTTCCCCTTTTCAACAACTATTAAATTTTGCGAAATTTATAAATTCCAAATTTCAGAAAGCGAAGTAAGCATTGCAAAATCTATCCTTTTTGCAACTAAAGTAAAAGAGAGAACACAAAATCACAAAAAAATTCAGATTAAAAATTAATCGAAAATGGGAACACAACTGTATATCTGCTGCTACTTGCTGCAGAGCAGTGGAAACACGTTATTTCTCTCAATTTTCTCTCAAGTGCCTCCCTATTCCTAACATTCCTGTCTTTTATGCCAAATAATGTAAGCGTAAAACCAAATGCACTAAGAGCATTTCAAGTGCGCCAATGGAAGGGATATATGTAGGTAGCAGGGGGTTTGTATGGCGGGGGCTGTGTGTGCTCTTTGTGAATGACGTTTATGGTTATTTGAGAAACTGGTTTGGTAGAATGAGAATCTACCGATATTTCACTTCCACTCTTACGCTGTGAAACTGAAGACTGCCTTTCAATCACTTAAATTTGTTATGGTGGCAAGGAGAGGCATGCAACACACACATGCCCCAAAAACACTTGAAGAGGTCCAAAGGTTATGTCTGTATACTCTGTGTGGTGTGTGGAGAGAGAGGTGGGGGGGGGGCTGACTGTGTGTGCTCCATTTCGCGACTTGTTTGAGTGAATGTGTCATTTATTGTGTATTTATTTGACAAGAGCATGCAGCGCAGACACATGTGGCAGGCACACGTGAGACTGGGGCAAACAGGAGTAGCAAGTAGAAGGAGCGGACCACAGTCTGGCATGATGATTTCAACATATTTAAATGGTAAATGATGCAACATTTACTTTGGTATATTTTTGCAATCTTTCAAGGCAACTTTGCTTAGTTTTTTTTTAATATTGTCTTGGGTAGCCCTACTGGCGTTTATCATTAGTTAATGTCGTCAAGGCGCCTGTGATAAGCCCCACAGTTTCCCGTTTGTTTTACTTTAAGTTTGATTTATGTCTCTGGTCGCTGACTCAGCTGTGCCCTGCCCAGACTCGATACACCAGCTGCAAAAAAGAAATTTAATGCCCACAAACAATTTCCTTTTTTTTTTGTATTTTTTCCTTTTGTGTCACTTTTTTGGAAATTAGTTTCGCCAAGTTTTTTTTTGTTGTTGTGGCGCACATGTGATATTGTTAAAAAATCACAATGGAAATTAAAATAGAAAGGTGATTTATTTTTTGGACAAAATAAGTTTTTCATGCATCAAATCAATCTGAGGGGTTGAATGTCCATTTGGAAGTTTTCTTTTTTTTTTTAATTCTGATAAATCAGCTGGAGCTGAAGCAACACAATGTCGTCTCATTCATCAATCAGGGCGCGGCATTGCATGAACAAAAATGTCAGCATGAAAAGTCAAATAAATATAATACAGGTATAAATGCACGACTAATTAATGCCCTACAAAAGGTGTTAATGCTTGAACAGATTTTACGCACGTATAATTTTAAATAAAGGAACTGAAGTTGATTATCCCAGCTACGACATACTCTATGCTAATTCTGAAATGATGAAACACATAGACGAACTCACGGATACTTTGTATTTATTTGTATATTTTTTTTTTAAATTATTGATAAAAGATTTGAATACAAACTCACAGACACTTGGCATTTATTTGTATATATTTTTTTTTTTTGGCATTATTATTTAATGAATTTTTACTTCTCATTTTTTGTCCAAGGTAAAAATGTTCAAAGGTTATTTATATATTTAAAAAAATTATTTTTAATATTAACTTTTTTTAATTTAATATAATAATATATAAATTTAGCCTAATCAAGATGGCAAATGAGTGTAAAATTATTTAATATGAATATTTTACTTAAAGCTTTAACAAGAAATTTCCTGAATTTATTTTAAATGTTTTTTTATTTAGCTAAACTTTTTCCAAGGTAAACAAATCTGTTTCACTAAAAAAAGTATTCTACATTTTTTATTGATTGTTTTTATACAAGGAATTCGTACTTAAAAATACTTTTATTTACTTTTGCACCCTCTGTTTGATAATCTGAATACACCCTTATCAAAAGGTATATGCCAATGTACATGCACTCCAGTAACTTGTAGTAGATTCTTTTATTTTCGATTTCTGAAGATTGGCAAGTCACTTTTCAGTGGTTGTCGCGATTCAGCTGCCATATATATAGCCATCAATATTGATTGCATAATGAATGAGAATCAATGCTGCGTTTGACACTTTCCATTTTCAGCCCACACTCACATGCAGTGTAAGGACGAGCAGGATTAGTTGAAGAAGCTGTAGGGATGTTTGCCAAATTAGTTTATAGCAAACTACTACAAGCCACAGAAAGTCAATTCTAATTGCATTTAGTGCCGAGCAATTGCTAAAAGTTCAATTGCCAAAGCAATGCAAAAGCTGAATGATTCAATTGACATTCTAAATGGACAGGCAGCGGATGCTGATCCATGGAAACGATATCCTTATCCTCTTCATGTGCATGTCCTTTTGCCAGTTCTTTTGCCTTTGAGTCTGGTGGCAGGTTTAGCTCCAGTTGCAGTTCCAGTCAGCCGCACGTTGACCGCCACTTAGCTGTTGGCGTTGTAACAGTTGCCACTTGAATGGTCATCCAGAGTCGCCTCCATACCTCCAGCCAGCTACACTTTGTTGGCCTAGACTATTGGTTATTGCTTATTGTTGTTGCAGTAGAGTTTTTGTATTTTTTTTGTTTTTTGTTAACATTCTCTTTTGACTGTATATTTGTTTCATTGTTTATTTCGTTTTGTGGCATTTGCTGCTTTTATTACATTTTCTGCCAATGCTCCATTTTAGCTGGTTTTGCCTTTTGCATCTACCTGCTGCCATTTAAATACTCTATGAAAAAAGAGTTCTTAGGAAATTTAGAACACTGAGAATTTATTTATTTTTAGGATAAAATAGAGAAGTCCTTTTCAGTTATCAAGTTTCACTGTGTCCCATATTAACATTATTTTAAATTTTTAAATAAAATCAATAAATATTTTTATGTGAAATATATATAAGCTGAATATTAACAGACAGAAGAAAACATTTAAACTTTTAATTAAAATGGCTCTAGAGCTATGTATCTGAATCTACCGAAGAGTACAATATATTCGTTAAAGCAATGAAAATATTTTCATCGTTTCCTGTTTTGTGCATCACTCATTCGCCACCGTTGTGTTTCTCTTCGTATATATGTATTTGCTGTGTGTTGATTTCCAAATTGAACATATTTCCGTTCAAATTGCAGTGCACTATTTTTTTATTTTTATTTTTTTCGAATTTTATATCAACGGAATATTCATTTCCTCTTTGTTACGATTTGAGACTAACTTTGAGAGTCTCAATAGAGCAAAACTAAAGAACCAATCGAGCTTATTTAATTGTTAAAGAAAAACTTCAATCAAAGCTATAAAAATTGACACAAATTTATATTTTATTTTAATTTAATATACAGTATAACCTTGGCAGCTTTTTGTTTGTTTTAAATAAATTAATTAAACAAAAATAAGCACGTTTGTTTCTCTTGTGTTTTATATTAATTTTGTGTGATTTTTTTTTACCAATTTGCTTACTGTTTTTTTTTTATGGTTAGTTTATAATTTGATTTTCATATATTTAATACAATTTTCTTTATGAAACTGTCCATCATGCATCATCGAATGCGCTTTTATAGTTTGATGTGAAATATTTTTTTTAATTTTTTTGCATAAAATATATATTTTATTAACTTTTATTGAAATGTTTAAAAGGTGCAGAGCATCAAAAAATTTGCCTTTTAATATGGTATTTTTAATATTTATTATTATTAATAATGGATAGTACAAATTGCTTGGTTTTGGATTAAATAATGAGAACAATTTTGACTCTTGAATTGAATATATTCTTTTTAATTTAATACTATCTTAAATATATTATATTTATATTAAAGTAAGTTTGATTTGTTGGATTGATAATTAGTTTTAAAACAAGAAAAAAAATCGGTAACTCTTAAGTATTTACAGCACTTTTACATTGCTTTCCGTAATATTATACAGGCAGTATATATCTAAAAAAAAAATGCAATCTCTGCATTACATGTTGTAGCTTATATAAACTTGATTCTGCCAGGGTCAGCGCTTTAATTTTTTGTTGCCACAGCTCATTTTGTTGTTGTTGTAAAAACGCTACATAAAATAAATATTTTAACAAGTGTTATTTTAATTGCGTGCATTGCGGCATGCACCATGTTTCTCTTTGTTGTTGTTGCTGTATATTTATAAAGGGTTTGCCAGGTATATGTTTCGCACATTTGCATGTGGAAATGCCCAGAACTTTGTACTGGACGCGTGTGGGCGCATAACTTTGCATTTGCATTGGGGCTTGGGCTTGTGATTGGGAATACATATTGCATATTCATGAGCATATTTTTACTGGCCTTAGTCATTTTATCTGATTAACGCCTTACGCATAAATCCCCAGCCGTGGACCTCCCCCTTCAATTGAAGCAGCATTCCAATTTAATTTGCCCAACGAACGCAGACGATGGCAAAAGTTTTCACTTTGTCACCTTTTGCAGGAAGTGAAATTGGCATTGAGAATGGGATTGAGGCTGTAGCTGGGGGGCTCTGGTTATGGTGGCTGCATAAATCAATTCATTTTGTAATAAATTTCAAACTTTTCATTTTATATTAATTTTTATGCCAGCACCGTTGTCGGTTTGCGTTCGCGCGTCGCCCCCTACGCAAGAAATCAATTTTATTATAATAAAATAAGTGAAAGAAAAGTTGAGGCTCCTCCGGTTAGTTTATCGTTTGCCGCCCAAGCATATTTTTGTTCCACTTCTGCTGCTGCCCCCTGTGCCTCCACCCAAACAACCTTCCATCATCTTTCGCTGTGACACAGCTCCTGCTCCCCCTGCCCTTGCCACTCCTGCCACTGACTGCAGCTTAACAAATTGACTTTCTCCGGCCGCGACGCGCCACAGTTTTTTGTTGCACACTTACGTGCGCCGGGCCAGGCCAGAGCAGAGCCGTAGCCGTAGCCTTAGCCGTAGTTGTAGCCGGACTCGTTCTTCTTTTCTTCTTTTTATTATGATTATCATTTGAGTTATTGCTGCAGGCAGCCGCAGTATCAGGAGCACCAGCTATAAGTCCCCGCCTGCTTTCATGGTCTGTCTGGTCACGTTGTCGTCACTTTGTCTGCGGCATCGTCGCCAGTCGCCGCCAGCCCAGCTCATAATTTCCAATGCCAACTATTTTTAGGCGTTTCTGACAAATTAATATGCATTGATTGCTCAACGGCAATATAAAGAAGAATTATAAGGAGTTAAAAGAAGTAGAGACACACAGGATTGGGAATTGAGATATTATTTACTTAAATAAAGAGTTTTGTATATATAAATGTGATATTTAATTCTCTGTTCTCAATTATTATATATTCTAATTATATTTTTGTAATTTTAAGTTTAAAAAATTGGTAAAACTTGGGCAAATATTTCATTAATAAATAAAGAACAATTTATATATTTTTTTTTTATTTTTTTCATAAGATTTTGTTGTTAAATAAAAAGAATTCTGCTTTTCGATTTATACTCTAAGCATTTGAAAACATTTCAACACAATTTAAATTTTTTTTAATTATTTTTTTTAATAGAAATAATTTTGTATTTTAAAATCAAGTGCAAATAATAAATTTGTTTATCGAAATTTTTACAATATTCTCAGGTAAAATGGCAACAGTATTTAATTGAATTTGGTCATATATTTTATTAGAAATTTTTTGTCATATGTTTGATTAAAAATTTCTTGTCAAATGTTTAATTAAAAATTTTTAGCTGCAGGTCAACAACTGCCATCTGCCAGCTTCGGCATTGACTTTTACTTCTACTTCGATTTTATTCTTTTACATAGACATCTACAAATCTCTTTGTATAGTTCAATAAATCTTTAGTTCAAACAGCTTTTGACATTAGGCCATTTAATGGAATTTGGTTAATAGATTTGCCGCTGGCAAGCTGAAAACTAGCTTTGATTTACATTTTGTTGATTTTTAATTGTGAAGCAGCCTTAAATAAAATAATTTATAAAACACTTGCCGCACAGAGCACAGACGACCACAAGCTGCAGCTGCTCTCAGGCTGAGGCTCAGACTGAGTTGAGAGTTCATTCTGCATGCATTTGCAAATAAAATATTATTTAACCAAAAGCTGTTTGTCTACTGCTTTTGTCGTTTTCTCTCTCCTTCTGCTAAAGACACCCACATTACAAATTTGTGCACTTAAGCCTCGGGAACAAACGAAATTCTGGCAACTTGTCTACTTTTTGTAATGGCCAAAATGGAAAAGCAGTCAACAACGTTTGGGGTAATCCTTATAGAGCCTAGCAAAGAATGTAAAGAGAATACATTTGTAAATCACCAAAGCATTAGTTGTCTAAAATGAGTACAAGAGCAATAATGTTTAAAAGTGTTTATTTTGTTTAAAAAAATCACATTAGTAAATATTAAATTATAATTTTATTAATTTAAATTTAATCGTTATTATATTTTAATTTAAATTAAATTAACTTTTAAAGTAATATAATATTTTTAACAAGTGTTTACATACTTATATTTGGATTGTTAGAAATCAGATAAAATTTGAAAAATATTTATTCAAATATTTTTAATCATTTTAAATGAAATTTCAACTGCTGCCACAACTAGATTTCTAAGAGTCAGTTACTAAAAGTCAGTAGCATTTATATAGTGCAGATTTGCTTAAAATAAAATAATTAATATATTTTCAGTAAATCTGAAAAAAAAATAGTTAATTTTGTGGTATAAACTTAAAGCTGAAAATAATGAAAAAATTTTAAATTTCTTTATTATTCGATTTTAATAGAGCTGTAAATAATTTTTAAAAATTTTATTGGCAGCTTACAGACAACATAAATAGATTTTCCGTACTTTTCCATTCTTCTCTATCGCTCTGCCGCCTTTGCTATTCCATGCAGCGTATGTGGAATGTAATTAAGTATACGCCGCGACTAAACGATGCAATGCTCCAACGCGACGGACAGACAAACGCTTTATGGTCGACATACACACACACAGACTACACTAACGTTTTATTGAAGTGTTTAACTCTTGGCTGGACATTAAGAACGTCTGGTGGTGTTGCCGCTCTTTTATCCTGGTAATGGCAATCAAAGCATTTGTAGCAAAATCCTTTTATGGCTGGTACTGCAGTTCTCAGCACCTGATGGCAATTGTGAGTGTTGCCATCAGGCAGAGTGAGTCACTTGGTCGCATCTTGGACTCATCATCAACGCCAAGTTAAGGCCATTCGAGACGAGGCGTGGATGCGGCTTTTGTTGTTAGTGTCAGATTGTTGTCAACAGCTCGTCGTCGTTGTCTTTTGGGTGCTGCTGCTGCAAGCTGTGGCATTTATGGCGCACTTTCAACATCATTCTTTCTCTCATTCACTTGCTTTGTGTGTCACTGTCTGGCAGAACAATTAATTTAATGTTGCGCGAACTAAAAGACGCTGATGATGCAGCAGATGTCAGTTGAAGAAGGCTGAGGCAGACTGAGAAAGGCTTTACTACCCAAAACTTACTCTATCTTGGCATCTGTCAGGGCTCTGATTAAGCAATGATGAACTCAACGGGAGATAAATAACCATTTGGCATATTTAAATAAGGGACATAATTAATTAAATCAAAGGAAGCCAATAATAACTTTGTATATTTATTGATTCTATATTTTAGCATGATTATCAATTGTAGCTTTTATATAAAAATGAAGCCAAAAAGTGTTCTGACGACGCTCTGGAATATTATTATTGTTTTAATATAGATATAAATATTTAAAAAAAATTAATTACTATAATAAAATTCCTTTAACTATCTCAAACACAACCCAACATTTACCAGACACATTTTCGCACAATTTCGTTGCCATTCAATTGTATTTCACATTTTAGCAAAATTAATTTTCCTAAAATTCTTACAATTTACCTAAATTTGCTTAGATCCAATCTACAAAAATCCTATTTGTTATGCAGCACAGTTTCTGTCTGAAGAGAAAAAAAATCAATCAAGTTTAAATGCTTTTTGCCAGCAGCAATCAACATCCGTTACATTAATTTGATGTTGCTCTTCGGCTAACAATATTAAAATCTTTATCAAATCGAAATTAAAAACCAGTTTGAATTGCTTCCTTGTGACCTCCCCCAGGCATGCCACACACACACACACGTATAGAAAACTAGAGACTCTCTCATTCTCTCACAGATCTACATCCTTTTGGCCTGGCCATAAAACTTTAAATAAATATGCAGCGTGTGCTGCCGTTTCCATTCCGATGCCGTCGAAGTCTTTCTCTACTGTCTGCTCTACTCCGTAACCGATAACATCATTATTGATGAAGCTGGCCGGGCGAGGAGGGGAGGGGAGGGTTGTGGCAGGACAAAAGTCACTGCCAGTAAATGGCAAAAAGGCAGCAAAGCGTGCGCCGCACGAACAGATTGCAGGAATGTGCCTCAGCTGCCTCAGCTGCCACAGCCACACGGCTACGGCTCGCATTTCCGACTGGGGAATTATTGGGTATAGGCGGGCGGAATACGGTTGGGACTCTCTGGCATTGGCACTTGGGGTGCAATGGGTGCTTGGGATGATGGGAGAGGAGTCGAGCGCTCGTTTAGAGATTGGAAATCGTAGACATCGTCGTCGACGTCGCAGTCGTTGTCGTAATAACTGTAATTGATTTTTGATTTGTGATTTAATTTAACACAGTTAAATGAATTGAAGTGAAGAGCCAACGCCATGGATTGGATGGCACTACAGCGGTGTATAAAGCGGGAAAAGTTAATACACTAAGCGGGTTTTTTTTTGGTAGGACACCTGGACATTTATTGGGGTTTATGTGCACACATTAAAAGACTAGTAATCGTCCCGGATTCACATGAAATAGCAGTAGTCCTTGCAGATCATTTGTGCAATGCCTTCACAACTTTTGACAAGGAAGAGACTACCAAGTGGAACTACGGATATCAGTCGTGTACCCGGAAGAGCTAGAAGAACATGTGGCTGTCCAAAAAGTCTCAAAATCCCCAGGTTAGGACGACGTAGATGCTCTGTCATTTATCATGCTTTCCTAGAATTATATTTTTTACTCACAAACCAGAAAAACCTGAAACCAATTATTAATCATTTCGTTCAATTAACCTATTGGCAATATTCTCAAAAATTCATTAAATATTTGAAATAAATCGGGGACTATTTCTTGACTATATTTTCTTGTTTAAATTAAAATAAATAATAATAAAAAAATATAAGAATATTATGTATTTACACGCGAATATTGTTTTTGCGATTAAATTCAATAAAATTTATATTTATAAATGACTTTTTTTTCTAAATTAGAATAAAAAACAAATGATTTAAATGCACTTTAAAATTGTCCAAACATGGCATGCTTCATTGCCAATTGAAGGCGTAATATTTAGTTAAATAAATAATAAACAAAAAATTAAAATAAAATTAGCTTTTGCACTTTTGTTTTGCTATAGATATAAAAGCCAACCTAAACCAAAATCTCTAGATATTTCTTTGATATTCCTGTGCACTTGTTTTGCAGCTGTATACACCCTTTACCATTTTTTAAATATTCTTTTTGTACAATACAGTTTCTTAACATTATTTAATTTCTTCTGCTGATGCTGATGCCATGTATTCAATTTACTTCAATGAAATGATGGGCTGAGCCAAACCCATTTGTTGTACACTGTTGTCGTCTTTTTTTTTACTTTTATCATTCCGTTTGGAAATTAATTCCTTCATTTTTGGTGGTTGCAAATTTCATTAGAAATACACAAAGCCCATCAACCCAAAAGGCAGTACTCCAAAATTTGCTCAATTCAACTTCATTTGCAAGCAAACTGAAACTCCAGACAACAAGTACAACTCTTGACTTGATTTTATGAGTTTTGGGGCCAAATAGAAATGTCTGCAATAACAGTAAAGCAACCCCAGGCTCAAAGATGAAACCCGCAGCCAAAATCCACATCCTTTCAAGCAGTCGTAATCGCAGCTGTGGAACCCTCTGGCCAATTATATTGAAAACTTTCATTTCTCTTCTCACTTTAACCCCCCTCCAGCTCGTTTCGTGTATATCTGACTAATTCTACATTTTAATTGATGCTCGTTTTGTTTTATGTGTGTGTGGTGGCAAGGATATAGAACAACCCTCCCTATATATATACATTCATCTGGCTCTCGTCCCAATTTCGACTACAACTGCATTGTCATTTGCATATCTTGCCCGGCTTTTGCTTGTACGGCGTGCTTTTGTTACGGCTCTCTCTGGCACAAATTTATGATCCACACTGGGCTGTGGTTTACTTTTCCACGCCATCAAATCGCAGCCAGCTAACCAATGACTGGCATAGTTCACACGCCAATGCCTTTTGAAATCAGTTTTATATATATATACACACACATTTACACACACACAAATTTAAGTTAACATATGCATTATGCGTTATATAGCACACACATCTAAGCAATCTTATCGGGCATAATACAGCTCATATAGCTTGGAAATCGCTCGAATATTGAAATTGGCAATTTGGATATTCATTAAATGCGTCATCCCGTTGCCGATATGTACTTGGCCCATATCCTTGCCCTGTTCCCTCTTTCCTCTGTGCATGGGAGCGTGCTTATCCTGGCATCAGCTTTCGCACAGCACCAATCAAATTCCATAAGCATCAACGTCGCTAAGCAGCGAAATCAATAGGGGCAAGGACTAAGTCTAATGCTTCTTGGTCCTGGGCTCCAGTTCTTGGCAGTTGAGCGCTGTGTATCTCATTTCCGATAACCGCAAAAATTTTTCGCACGCTTTTTTTTTATACATATTTAATTTGTTATCTGGCGCTGGAATGTTGCGATTCATTATAAAAAAAAAAAAGAAAGAAAAACCGCCATTTGATTTAAAGCTTTAAGGCGTTTCCTTGCATATATGTTGAGGGAGTATCCTTACGCTTCGTTTATGCGTTGTGTAAATTTCATCAAAAATAAATACAATTTATAGCGTAATAAGCCAATTTATGTGCCATGTTCGCCTTTTTCTAGACCAGAAACGCACAATTTACATAAATTTACGTGGCTGCCAGGGGAATTATTATTATTGGGGGGCACATGTTACTTAACATGAGAGTACGTAGTATATGGCAAATGTTTAATGTATAAATGGCAAATAAATAATAATATTTGATTGTCCTCCCTCCAGTACATTATATTTAGCTTCATTAAATTATTGTTTAACATGCTGTAACGCATTATAAAGCAGGCACAGCTCCTAAAATTCATCCAAGTCCAGCAAAATAATCTTAATCTTGTTGTTTTTATGACTTCCATACAATGGGCTGCGTGTTGGAGGTTTATGGGTTAGAATTCTGAGAGTATTGAGAATATAGGGAAACATTTTCAATTGCAGCGACATTATGGAAAGTCTGTGATTTTTACCAGACTGCAAAAAGTATTTAATATATTTTTATATATACTACAAATGTCAATTAAAAAATATAAAGAGCTATTTTACCAGTTAATGATAAAAACAATTTTTTGTAATACCATACGACAATTGTTAAAACAGTGCGAAAACAAATGCTGAACAAAGCTAAAATAAAATTATTTAAGCGTAATAATTACAACAAAAAAAGATGGGAGTTGGGCTAAGAAAACATTTCGAAATAGAAAACCCACAGAAAGGAAAAAAACGTTGTCAAAGTTGTACTATGTGAGCCAAGAGCGATAAGAAGAGAAAATGATAGAACAAAGCGAGTTAAATGGAAACTAAAAAGAATATCTATTTACGAAAGCCGAGAAATAAATACTCTAGCGGAGAATGACAATTACAACTATATAAAACAATAAATAAATTTAGTTGACATATTAAATTGAATTCATTTCTTTACAGCTACTTTGACTAAAAGAATAATTTCCATAGATGTTACAGCTTGCTTGAAAAATTTATAGTAACCTCTACAAGTTCATGACCATACAGGGCGTATGAGCAGCATTTTTTATTGTTGAACAGATGGCACGGTAATTGCTATGGCAGTTTAACATGACAAACACAAGATACAGTAGAATAGCAAAACGGAAAGAATGTGTAAATGTGTTAAAGGGGATTTCTTTTTTTTTCTTATAAAAACAAGCGCTAGTTTCTGCTGTTCAGTCATTTGGCCCATTTACGAGTATATTGGTTTCTAATTTGTATTTTTTTTTAGTTTTATCAAGTAGTAGTAAGAATATTTTTTTTTTTAAATTTGCTCGACTTTAAGGTATACTGAACTTGGGGTTTTGTAGCCTTCCTTTGCTTCGGCCTGTAACAAACATTTTTAAACTGACTTTAAAGTTTATTATTTCATCTTTTAAGGGTTAAATAAAAATCATAAATTCCGAAAATCTAGTCGATGTCCTGAATATGTGTCTAGGAATATCTAAAATAAATTTAATCGTGTATAGCATACAGAGTTTTTTTTTATACAGATTGAATGCTAATTAAAAATATTTATTTATACTCTATTTGGTTTAAAATGCAAATTTATATTTATTTAAATAAATACAATCATTTAAAACACTTTAAATAAGTTCAGAGACTTTAGGTTTTAATTTCAATAAGTTGTAAGCTTTTTCTAGTAGCTTAATTATAATTTAAACACTTTCTAATTGTTGCTAATTGATTGCATCAGTAGCGAGTGCCATGAGCTGTAAATCTCTAAATCTCCAGAGTATCTTACCTGCTTCATAAGATGATTTCTGATTTTACAAGTTTTTCCATAACTCTAGTTTCTCATTAGGTTTTTATCATTTTAATTATGTTTTTTTTCTGGCTGTTGATTTCCTTCTTCATTGGCATTCAGTCTGCTGCTCTTGGCATTGAACTGAACTGAACTTCCGTAACCGGAGCTCATAATGCAATGCACTAGCCTGGAAGAAAAAAAATAAAAAAATACTGCAGATTTCTTGTGCACGGCCCAAGTGATTAATTGTACGCTCCGTAGTCGTACTAGGCGCAGAGTTGCACTAGGCTCTAAGTGAAAAATAAAGAAAAATGGCGTACACAAAAGATAAACAACACAATGCAACGTAGGGTTGGCTGTGTGGCACAGTATGCGGAGTGTGGCATAAAGTAAAACTGTATTTAATTAACCGACATTGCAATTACAAATTCTGTGCAACACGGCGCACTGAACCAGGGCCAGGGCTGCTCAACTCTCTCGTCCCTTGTGGCCAAAGAGGCAGCATCAACATCAGCAGCTGTTCGGCATACTAAAAGGAGCCCAAACCCCAAGCGACGAGGCAGAGTAGCAAAACAATTTCATTTTATCCACAGGCGGCAGCAGGACAAGCACACACCATAAACGTGGCCAGAAATGGAGATGGAACAGTAGCAGCAGAATCTGTATATATATAGTTATATATATATATAGTTGGTCAGCGGTCGAAGTAGCTGACTTTCTGGCTAAAATGTACACAATGCAGCAGTTTCAAGGCGTGCAAACAAAAGCTCAAAAGCGCAGTGCAGTGCAGTGCACTGAACAGTAGAGCATCCTTTTTCCTTTTGTTTTATAGCTTCGACAATTTACACCTTAAAGAACTGAAACTTCCCATCTCATTTCTCAAGTCTTGACTGAGAGAAAAAAAAAATTAACGGTTGCAAAGTTATCGTCTAGAGGCAGCCATAGCAGTTCGTCCTGTAGCAGCTTCTTATCAGCCATGTCTACAGGCGGCAGACAAACCCCCCACTTCACCCCCCCACTGCACTCTTTTTAGCCATTTGTAAAAATGCTACAAAAGTTGTGAATAACTCAAAGTCTTAATGAGTTATGGCCTGGTCGTAGCGTTTGCCGTTGCCTTTGCCTTTTAGCATTGCCTCGTCTACATTTGTTAGTTGCTAAAGTTGAATTGAGTTGAAAGTTCGTTTATTCTACCCGTTAAAGCTTATTTCTGTCGGTATAAATAGCGATTATGGCGATTATGTTGCAATGATTCGAATACTCACAGCATCTTTGTTTAAAGCTTTGCTGTCTGATTAATTCTACTGAATTCTTATTTATAATTTATCTATAAATAGCCTACTTACCCTTTGTTTATTTAATATAATTCTAAAGTCTTGATTTTCACTTTCGGCAGCATTAATTAGAAGTGCAGTTTACTAAGATGCTTTGCGTTTTATATTGGATAAATTAATAGCAATTCAACTCATTTAGCATTGAGCTAAAATTTAATTGCCTTCGAATCAGAATTCAATACTTATACTAAAGTTCAACTGGAATTATAAAATCAGAGCATTTAATAAAATTTATTTCATTTCGAAACTGAAACTGGCAACAACCTAAATCAGCCATTTGGATTTAACTGATGACTCTAGAGAAAAATTAAAAAATAAAAATCAAATCAAAATAAAAACCAAAAATTAAGGATGATCGATTTTTTATTATTTAATTTTTTTATTATTAGATCTTGCTCCTTGACAATAAAAAAAAATATTAGATCATATAAAAATAAAGATCGCGAATATTAACATTCAATTCAATTTAAATAATTTAAAAAAAATATTAAAATACTTTATTGAAAGGATTGTTATCCTGCACACTTTTACGCGCTGATTTTGTGCATAAAAATTATAAATTAAAATGTTTAAAATGAGCCAGAAAAATCTTGAATTTAAATCAAATTCTTCTTAGTTTCCCATAAATTATTTTAAATCATCATAATATTTAAAAAACAGAAAAACAGTCTTTTGCCACAAATGATCACGATATCGGTATTATTTGTAATATTATTATTATTATTTGTATTTTATTTCATTGATTATTTTTTTCTGTGTCTAATTAATCCAATTCTGCATTCGTTTATCAAAAAATTTAGTTCAGTAAATATTTAGTAAAGTTCTCCATTTAATCGTTTTTGTTTATTACACTCGAATTATTAAACTCACAAGAAAATATTTCGATTAATAAAATTTATATGCATTGTACAAGCTATATATTCTGCTAGCCATAACTGTTGGCTGATATAATAACAACACCCCATTTGTTTTGATTATTATTATTATTGTTATAGTATTTGAATGCACTGGAGACAAAACCAAAAATACACAATCTCATACTAGAATTTTTACTCATATTTTACAACTGAGAAACAACTGAATAAAAAAGAACTACATTCATGTATGTAAATGTAAATAATGAGAATAGCTTCCACAAACTTAAAGGAAAGTCCACATAGAGCATGTGGAACTACATGCAATCTACTCGTACTATAAATAAAGTTCCTGAAATCTAAACAACTGAAATGAATGTTGCCAAGCAGCAAGAGACAAGAGACAACGACTACAACAACAAACAAACAAATAATTTCATGTCACACAATGATGAAAGTTTTGTAATGTTTGATGTTACAACTTTCTCTCTCTCCATTTCTCTCTCCCTTTCTCTATATCTCGTACAGTGCACAAAATTAAGCAATTTAATTTAATAGATACAAAGCAGCAAAGTATGGAAATGGAATTGTAGTGCGAAATATTCACATAAACTATGAGAAACTTCCTTGTACAGTTATGTCCTCCCAACAATAATTCAACACATATTTAAATGCATATCTCTCCCTCTCTCTCTGTGCCTCTCTGCCACGCCCCAGAGTCCAACCCAATCGGCTTGTAGCTGCAACCGGCTCTCCGGCTCTTGCTGCTGTCCGGCAAATGAAAATTTAGTGTGCATGTTCCTGCTGCCAGAAGCAGAGCTTCAGTTCCAGTTCCAGCTTCAAGTTGGCTTGTAGTTTCACAGCTGCATTCCACACCTACACCCCCCACACCCTCACCCAAATGAAATATGTTGTATAAAAGTTGTCTTTGTGGAATTGCATCGCATCGAAGGCTAAATCAAAATTTCTATGAGCCACAGCAGCAGCAGTTGAAGATGAATCCTAACTGAGCCTGCTAAGCAACTAATTTCAGCTTAACCCACTTTTCCAAAGCAATTACCGTGCCAGGACTCTCTCTCTCTCTCAGTGTGGCCTCCAATCTGATTTATGACAATACGAGCCTGGCAGCGGCAGGCCAACGGATTGCGAACTGTGTGTGTTTATATTCCCACTGAAAATACTACTTGAAATCGCCATTTAATGTAAGTGAAGATAAATTATTGCAGCAACAGAAACAACTGTGCAGGGGAGGCAGAATGGCGGCTGTAAACAAACCGGAGATCAGGCAACATCCGTTCCATAAACGGATGTCCGGTTTGTTCGCACGTTCACGCTGTGAACTGCCATTGAGAAAAACAGTTTCACGTTAGCCTGGCTTTTACTCTCGACGGTTGACTGTTGAATGGGCCAACAGTACAGTGTGTCATTTTGCTTGGTTTAAGCTATAGAGGATTGTGAGATCTGTTTTATTAATCTTAAAATGTTCCATCAGTTTTTGGATGATTTGTATTATATTGGCTTTTTTTTGGAGAGCATAATAATACATTTTCTACAATATTTTGGAAAATAGATGAGTTTTTTATATAATAATTTATTTTTCATACTGTTGTTCCTTTGGTAGTTAAATGATATAGTAATCGACAATGCTGGATCGTTTTGGATGTTAATACTGAGGTAGAACATTACTTCCTCGCATTTTAACACTATTATTGTCAGAATTTTCGATTAGCATGGATATATTAAGTTGTCTCGGCGCACTGAATTTAAATATTTATACTCAATGCATTTTTTTTCTGATTGCTGAAACAGAAATTAAAAGTTCTTTATTTTTCATTCTTACAAAAATCGTGAATAATATATAAATTAAAAAAAAAAAAAAAAACAATTTGAATTCTCAGCTTACGAAAAGGATGAAATTCTCTACTTTCTCCACCTGTACCTAACAATATTTTTATGCAAATAAGTTAAAGCTGTAAAAATATGCAAAAACATTAGTTTTAATTGACTTTATTGATTTTTTTAGAAGCGTCTAATATTTTATATGTAATTTTCTTAGGAACCTGCAATTCAAATTTAATCTTTGAAAATAGTTCATGAAATTATTAAATGTGCATATTATGTATATACTTATTGTATAAATAAGAAAATCCATTTTCTTAAAATTTCTGAGCGTTTATCTTTACTCGATCACTTTTTTTAGCTTAAAAAAAATATAAAAAAAATGTTCCTGCTTTCTGCTCATTTTCTTAACTCAATGCTGTCACACTTTGCAGAATTGACAACTGCACAGCTGCTTCAATCAATTTGCGTACAATGTATTTGCAAATCGATTGTTGAGATATATATTCCCTTCATATCAACAGACTGACATCAGTTAGCGACACACCCCCTCTCTCTCTCAAGCCCTCAACACTTCAATTTGAGCATAATCGCAATGCAGGTTAAAGGCACAAATGGCAAACAAGCGAATTTGGATTTGATTTCAACTCCCAACTCCAATCCAACTCTGCAAGGATACAAACACTGACAAAAGACCCGAAATATACAGAATGCCAAACTTCTTGTTGAATTATTACGCGAATTTAGCATTTCAATAGAAAATCGAATATTTCAAGTGGCTGGTAATGACATTTTCTCAAGTAGCAGTTCCAAGAAACAGAACAGCCCCATACCCCGTCAATTTGATCGACTCTGACAGAACATTTTTGAGGTAACCACGTGAGGGGGGTTTGTTTGGGTGTGAAGAGCGGTAATTGAAGCTGGCATGTGATTTATTAACTCAATTATGGAGCAGAAGACATTCCAAGCCATTCCTGTTAATGCAAAGAAAAATGAATGCAAATTGTACAATGCCTTGCCAAACGAAATTCCATTTAAATTCCGCACATAATTCGATTTACATATACAATAAAAAAATTGTATTTATCGAAATATATTTCTTGGAAAATGGAAAATGTTAAATAAAATGTTTCTTGCAGTTTTATATTTTTATATAATATTTTGGCGTCTTATAGCAACATTTGTGTTGAAGTTCATTAATTAATTATACATTTAAATTGTCAAATTATATCTTTAAAGAATTTTACCATTTTCTTGGCCAACTCAATTCGCTCCGAACTTCCATTGTTAAGCCCTCAAATTAACAGTGAAATTCGAACAGAAAACCCATCAACAGACATTTAAAGACTTTGTTTTGGATTAACAATGCAATGCTTATAATTTATGAGCTCAATTTCATTGTCAAATATTTCCCTTTCACTTCCATTTTGTGTGTGCCGTAGTTCGACTCCATTAGACAATTACGCAATAGGCTTTTAGCCAAGTCTCTTCAATAGAGCAAAATCTTTTAGCCATCTTTTCGTACTGCTAATTATTTCTTAATGTCGCCTGTCAGTAAAAGTATTTCCGCTTCCGTTCTTGTCCATGGAAATGTGATGCCATCATCAATCTGAATCAGTATACAAAAGCGTTGACTATTTCTCATTACTTGATATTAGCAGGCAAAGCCTCTTTTAAGTGGCACAACTACAACTACAAAGTCTACTTCAACTGTGTTAGCAACCAGAACTAAGCACATTTAAATTTACAACAAGCTGAGAGCAGTTAGCATTATTGCATCTGAAACTAACTAGTTACATACTAGAAGTACATAAGTATCTAATGCCAAAACAGTTGCCGCTTGGTGTCTGCACTTGGGCAAACAAATTACAAATAATTACATGGAAAGGCCATGGCACAGTTGAAACGATGTAAGTTGCATTTGCCTCTTGCCACACAGTTGAACTCCACTAACTACAGGTGTAAACTGGCCCACTATGTTGCATGTGTCGCTTGTGTTGTTGCCATTTGTGGTATTGGGTGTTGCCCCCACTGCAGCTGCTCTGATGGTGATGATTGTTGTCCTTGTCGTGGTTGACTAACTTAACTGACCCCCTCCCTTCCCCTCCCCTCCCCCCACAGAGTGGGAAAGTCCACATTCTACGCTTTCTCATCAGAAATGCAATTATAAAGGCTTTGCAACACAAGCCAAATGATTTGGCCCAAAATGAATTGGGGACTTGGAGTTTTGGTTCTAAAATTTTTGGGTCAATGGGAGTTCAGTTTTTAAATGTCAAAAATTTAAATATTTTATTTCTTTGCAAGCTTTCAGGTTTTCTAAATATTTTAATATGCTTATGTACGTATTTTATTTAAAAGTTTAAAAGTTTGAAGAAGCTATGTCCATCATTGTTTTATTGTTGCTCTATAAATAAAAATTAAACAGGAAAAAAAAAGGAAAATTTAATTTTGTAAATTATATAATTTATTCTAATTGCTTGCTCTATTTTTTTTTACGATTAATGTGGAAAATAATTGCGTTCGAAATACGGTCTTAGCCAAGCCCAATATATTATTTTCACTTTGGTTAATAAATAAATGTCTTATGTCAAATTTTTAAATTTTTAAATACATCTTAAATATTCCCATTTTATTAATATTTAATGCATGCACTAAAGTAAACCCGCTTCTGATTGCTTTTATGACTAAAATTTTCAATGATTTCACGTTTTCAATTTGACTCACATATGACTTGAATTTGCAGAATCCTTTGCGAGTTTAATGTCCTGTTCCTGCCATGTGCTACATTTGCATTGTCTCATTGTGTGTGTGTTTGTTGTTTCTCTGTTTGTGCCTTGACGATGGCGCTGACAACTTTGTCTTGTGGCCATTGTCTCTTGACTATTGCGACTATTGTGTATCCTTTTGTTTTTGTGCACTCTGCGCGCTGTTGTCTAATAAAAGCGCCTCATAATGTGGGTCATTGTACCACCATATGGCGCTGCATTTGCCACTGCTAACTACAACAACACTAACAACAACAACAACTACAATAGGAACAACAATATACAAGTCGCTTGGGCTGCTAATTGCAAACACAATCGCCTGAAATAGTCACAGTCGCTGCGTGGTTTCTTTTTGCATTTCTGACAAGTCAGCAAACTGTAGAACAAAGGATGCAATATGTCGTAGATTGTTGTGCTCTGGATCGATAAATTTGCATAATTAATGTTGATTAATTTCGCTGAGAGACCGTTGCCATTAAAGTCCCATATAACAGACTTACAGACATGACTATGTATTTATATCGACTCAGCTTGTCGCCCTGATCGAGATTTTTATTACTATATGGTTCGAAGACAGCTCCTTCAATGCGTTACATTTTTCGTGATATTATTATAGACTTAAAACCTAGTGTAGATATACAAAATAATGCATAAAAGCGTTATTTATATATTGATCTTGGCAACAGATTAAAGGCATGCAGAAATAACCTAAGCATACTTTTGGGCAGCTGCCTCAATGTTCTTTATGCATATTATGCAGCGCAAAAGTATGCAACGCTTTTATTTCTGACCTAAACATTTGCATTTGCTTGGGTTTAATTCCGCCTGCCTTTTATTTATTTATTTTTTATGTGTTTATTATTTATTAATTGTACAGAAAAGTCGCACTTAACACTAAAAAATTATCTTAATTAAATTGATAAAACCACGCTTATTCTATAAATCCACTAGATTAAGCTTATTAACTTCTATTAAATTCAGAAACTCAAAACCATTAAACTAATTTTTGTAATTTGCTGTACAGCAAGTCTCAAATAACTGTTGCTGGCAATTATAAAATATAATTATTAAATCCTAATGAAATTAAAACCCACGAAAATTACGTTAAATGCAATTGTTATAATGCAGCAATATTTTTAAAAATTAAAAGATATTTGCTTACAAATCATAATCAGAAACATGCATCAATCTAAAGCTTATGGAGAAATAAATATATAAGAATTTAATTTATTTTAGTAAGAAACACTCAATAAATCTTCAATTAAATAATTTGTTAAATTCAAAAACATTTCAAACTATTTTTCGGGCTTAGTATTAGCTAACTTATAACTAGAGTGTTAACTCAACCTTTTCTCTGCCTCCCTCAAAGTGCTTACAGTCTTGTTTTAAGCTGTGATTTTGTGACTAATTAACAAATAAAATCACAGTTTAATGGGAAGCAATGCTTACCAATGTTACTTTCAACATTTGTCGTGGCTACATTTGAGATATTTGCCAAGCGATTAAAGTGGCAAACAAATTTGTAACTCAGTTGTATGCAAATTTCGCATGACTCTTGTGACTTTCGTTAGTTTGGCTGCCTGTTGCCAGTCTATACCCTGTACACCTCTGCAGTCCCCCAATCTATACAGATTCCAGATGCATTCAGCATTTAAAAATGCGCCTCTGAGCGCATTTAAGACAAATTTCCAATTTGTAATAAAACAACTGCGGGGCGGCTTTTGGCTGCTTTAGAAAGTATGAGTCTGAAGGTTTTTTTTACTATGTGTGTGCATGTAGAATACTTTAAAATGGAAAACAACGGCTGGTCAATCAAGTTTTTTTTTAGTTTGCAATAAAGTGCAGCAAATGTGGCAAATAGAAAGGCCCGCATGCGGCTTAAAGAAAAAAAAAAATAAATTGTGATAGATTCGCTAACTCATTGAATCAGGTTACCAGCCCAAACGACAGACAGTCTGACAGGCAGAGACCCACAATTCGACCAGCTGCTAACCAAATGTTCTTCTCCACCTCTCTCTCTCTCTGATCGCCTTTCACTCTTCCGCTGCTACAGTTAGATACCGAGTCCATGCCTGGACAGGCACCAGCACATCCACATCCACATCCATTGGAATCACTGGCATCTTTGGCTTCGATTTGTTGTTGGTATAATTTTATGGCAACAAAGCGACTCTGATTTCCATGGCCTGCGGGTTATGACTTCAACTGCAATCCTTAAGTTTGGGGGATTGTCAGTTTTCTGGGCAATGAAGACATATTATGGTCACAAAGTTGAGGCTTTAATGTCTGTATGCCCTGTGGCTCTAAATTCTTTGTATTAGAAGGGAAATGGACTTGAGTTTGTAATTTTCATTGTATGTTATGTAGGGGAATGTCTGTTTTATTCTATTTAACTCATGTTTACAATCGGTATGATTTGACACTTAAAAAGTGAACTTAATTTTATAAACAATATTGTTAGTCGAAGTTCGATTTATACTATTAAAATAATATTCTTTTTAAGTCTGTTGGAATTTGCATTTATTTATGAATTTAATTAGTTCTTATATATTATATTATTTCACTAGATCTACAAAATAATTGGTTTAAAGAAACTCTCAAACTTTTTAAATAATTTTAATTTAATGTCTGTTGGGGCTTGCAATTATTTATTAATATAATTTATTAGTTATTATACCAGTGAAAGAAATTAAAAATATTATATATTATTTCACTAGACACTTCAAAAGAATTAGGTATTAATTTTTGATTTAACATAAATTAGTTACTTTTATTACATTTTTTTCTTAAATTTGTATTTTATTTTTTATCTCCCAATAGATTTTAATTAAAATTAAAATTGCGTGCTATGAAAATTAAATAACATTATTATTCTTAAAATAAAATAGAATAGAATTTAAAATTTCTAATAATGAAATCTTAATGCCAATCAATATTAACAAAATTATTTAATTTTATTATATTTATTCTACGTTCAAAATGAACGCAGACTCTGTCTTTCTCAACCCGTTATTATATAATATAGATATAGATAGCAATGGCATTATATGTTATGCTTAAAACCAGCTTAAGAACTTTACAACTAAATTAAACTAAAGATTATAATTTTATAATTTATTAGAGAATTTCCAAAATACATTCATTTATTTTGGGTTTAGTCTTTAACCGAAAATATTTAATTTATTTTTTTAACAAGTTGAAATTGGAAAGCTAATAACACAGATATTTTTTAAAAGTTCGCATTGCTCTTAAAAAATTATTTTAAAATTATGTGGGGGTTTTTTTAACATTTTAATTTAATTTCAAATGTGATCAAATAAATCTGCAAATATACTTATACATTTAATGTACATATATATAAATCAAAAAACTTTTGCCAACATGCTTATAATTTGCCATGCGAATCGCACTAAAGAATAAGTTTTTGCCACGCCTTGCAACGCCCCAACCCCTCAACCCCTCATCCCCACACACTTGCCTCATCTCATTCTCATTATGGTGGTGTGGTGTGTGTGTTTCTCATGAGTACAGTTGAATTACACACACACACACACATGTACATACATATGTCAGTATTGCGCTCGCGGACAATGGCAAAGTTTCTGTTGCGGCTCGATAAAGTATCTGTTAGATACAATTTACAATACTTTTCGCTACCGCATGGCACACTCACACAAGTGAAAGTTTTCTGCCTGGCCAAAAAGTATAAAAGTATGGCTTTAATGATAATGACTTTAGCTGAGCAAAAAGTGGCACAAAGTTTAGAATGCGCCAACGCAACGCTTTTGGGGATTTTCAAAATGCCAAACAGCACAAGTTTGCCACACACACATCCACACACGCATCCAACAGATACTTGCCACACACACACATACATAGAAGAGATACGCAACGAGTTGCGCAAAAAGTTTTCTACGTGTTGGTTTGGCAATATGAAATTGATAAGAAATTCAGAATATGTAGCAGAAATACAAAATGCAGATACAAAATGCCGCACAATTCGAGGGAGTTACTTACTTTTGCCTTCAAATCATAAGAGAACACATGTAACAATTGCATATTAAGCAAGAATTCTAAAATAGAAGTCTAAAATTTAAAGTTTCTTTACACAAATTGCGGAAACTTTCTGTTGCTTTCTAAACTTGTGAAGCTGTCTCATTAATGTACATTTATTTTTTGTAGTAATTTATATATTAAATACATATATTTATTATGTTTAGCTTTGTCGAAAATTCTGTTACATAAACTATAATTTTGTGGAGTTTTTTAACTGATATTTGAACAGAGCGAGATTTATATTGAAACTACTACATTTGGGCGGGAGTTTCATTTGGCCAGTTTAAGAGTGAAGTCTTCTCAATATTTGCGTTTGCTAAAATATCTATAGAAATAAAAATATATTCATTTCCACTGTTCTAAATACAAAAACGGAATTTCGTGTTGCAATTTTTCGAATGTCGTCCAACTTACAGAAAGGAGCGGAAAAAATGTTTCCCACGCGTATAATATTTAAGATAAAATTATGATATTTTTACACCAGATAAATAAACATATAAACATTATTTTTGCATTATTAAATTATTTCGTCTATTTTTTTGTTAATTTTGACAGTCTTGAAGTCAATGCGCGATATGTATTTTTGCAAACGAAAATATTTAAAAATTTTATTCTTAAGTTATCCAGATGGCAGTTTAAAAACCCGATTGAGAGATATCGTATTTGGAAATTTATTTAAATTATCTTTAATTGATTATTTTATTATTTCTTATTTATTTAAAAATTAGCACAAAAAATAACATTCTTATTGTTATATTATTGCATGGGATATCAAATTGGCAAGGTTTTTAATGGCGTATCATTTGTTAAATTGTGAAAATCTAGCTGGATCGACGTCATTTTTGGAATTTGAAAAATGAAAAGTTAAATTTGTTGGCTGGTTAGATAGTAATATTTCGACTGCTGCCAAACAAGTCTCTTCATATATTTAAACAATGTTATTTAAAATAACATTGTTACGAGTACTGAGTAAATTCAAAATATTGTCTAGCCTATACAAACAACACGATCTTAGTTTACAACGATTTAATTTTATCGCAAAGCCCTAACAACAGCAACAACAATGTCAGCGATTTATTGCATCAGTCACAACAACAACAACAACAACAACTCGTTAACGTTGTAATCGCCCAGTAGAGATTAACTAAAAAATAAAACAGCAACAAAAACAAGCAACCTCAGGAGCCCAAAAGGCTACCAGCTAAGCGCGAGTCGAAATACAACAAAAACCACCTCAATACTCAGTTCTCAGCATGGGCGTAGGTGGTTTTTAATCAAGGGGGAGAACTGAATTTCGCTTATTTTTTTGAAGTAGGGGAGAAGAGCTGAATATTAGTTTTTGACTGAGGGGAGAGTTAAAATCTTGTTAATATATTAAAATACTATTTAACAAAAATAAAATTCACAATATTTTTTTTTTGGAATTTTAGCAAAATTCTCCCGAAAATTTCACTTTAAATTCTGTCTTCTAATAAATAAACTAATAAATAAATCAATCTGTAGGATTGGTCAACCGTTCCGCCTTTAACCCCTACCAAACTACGCCCTTGCTTCTCCGTCTCCAATTTCTGGCATTTCGGCAGCCTCATCAACGCGCTAACCTTGTTGTTGTTGTTGTTGTTGCTGTTGCTGTTACCTGTTTGTTGTTGTTGTCCAAGTTGGCCAACTGTGTCGTCGTTGTCGGCAACGTCCTCATCATGAACATCTTCGTCTCGGACTTGCGACTCTCTCAGGCTGTTAAGAGTTCAACTCGTGATGTTAGTGGTTCAAGCCAAGACAGCGATTTCCTCATTGGTCCACAATTCTCTAGCGATTGTTGTTGTTGTTGTTGTTGCTGTTGTTGCTGGCGACATTCTGTCATGACGATCACGAAGCATTCGTAACACATTTGTTGCAATTTTCGTCGCTATTTGTTAAGGTTCAAGAGAGGTTGTATGTTCCAAAGGGGAAAAAATCTCATCTGGTTCCATCTGGGGCTTGGGGCTTGAGTTTGTAAACCTTGTAAAGCCGCCATGGCGAAAATTAGCAACGTGTAAAATATGCACTAGCTGGTCATAAAGTTTAGTTAGAGTGAGAGGATATGTCTTGCAAGTCGAGTTGTCTTGTCAGTTGGGTTGTTAGGCCTTCAAATGCAGATCATAAAGAACTCAAAGACGGAGAACTGTTGACAAGCTTTAGACTGCAGTTTTTAGTTGTTAAAAGTAAGGCAACTGTTTGGTATATAGTACTAGATAAGTTTGTTTATAAAGATCTAAATTTATAATTTATCTAAAATACCAACTAGATGAACAACTTTTTCTTTATGCATATTTATACTCTAAAGAATTTATTAAACGTTCTCTTAAGCATTTTTTAAATTTATAATTTTATTTATGATAATAAAGATAATTATCTACAGAAATAAATTATCCAAGTTGGCGCTTAGTCTCTTCTGAAATTCTGCATTCTTATATACATATATCATCAGTTATCCAGCAATATTTTGAATAAAAATATATTTATATATTTTGAATATTATTTTATGTGGAAAACTGAGTATAATTTAAGTCAAAAAAAGTACAAAAATATATTCTAAAAAATATAAATATAAATAAATTGAATATGAATATTTCCCAGCATAATTTCTCGGATATGTTGTGATCGAGATATTATATATAAAGGTATATATTAAGGATGCAAACTCTCGATAAAAATAAATATGAATATTTTAATAAATTGAATAATAAAGTGTGTACGAAATTAATATTCAATTTTGATTTTTTTTTTTAATACAAATTTCAGCATTACATGAAGAAAACTTTAATATTTTTAGAAACAATTTTTCCAACACTAAAAAAGAGCTATAAAAATGCAGTTCGCAAACAATTGCAAATTCAAAACGAAACAATAAAGAAATGAAAAATTTCTTACACATTTTTCATGCTATTCTTTGCTCTGAATGTCCTTTAACTGCAATATTATCCAGGACTATGGCTGTGCTCACCCATTGGCCCGCAGGAACATCAATCGCTTCACTTGGAAAACCCAATCAATTATCAATTGCTTTTGCATTCTCAAGTGTACCAGGTGCACATTGCTGTCTCCATTTGCTTTGCTCGCAATCCGCCTACACGTCTATATAAATAATAGCACAATAATTGTTTAATTGAAACCCTGTACAACAACAAAAACAACAACTAGACACAAAATCCCACCATCACGTGGCATTTCTGCTACATTTTGTGGCAGGCCAACAGAAATTTGCGCAAATTGCACGCACATAGGTCGGGAATATGGTTCGAACCGAGTCGATAAACATATCAACACCTGTTATAAGGTGTGTGTATATATGCAACCCGTTGCAAATATTGAAAATCAGAGGCATTATTTCCCCTAACACCCCCTGGTACCTCGTGTCAGCTAAATAAAATTTATTTGCTTGATTTTCGCCACAGAGAGTGTGTTCGCATTTTTATACAAATTTGCCCAACAATGGTGAGCCAAACGAGCCAACAACTGAGTGATGGTGACGTGTATTCTAGTCAATCAATGGACACGACGGACAGGTCCTGGCACAGGGACATGTCAGGTGTGTCGATGTGTCGGAGTGTGTCTAGTGTGTGTCAGGTGTGTGTGTGTGTGTACTCTCTGCCTGTTAATCTCGCATGTCGCGTTCAAAAATATATATATTTTTTCCTGCTGCCTGCAACATTGTCAATTTCACACGCCAGCTGGTCTGCGTTCCGTTTTATCCTGCCACTGCCTCTGCCTCTGCCTCGTGCAGCATTTTGTTGCTAACCATTCGCGGCACGTTCAATTGATTGAATCGAAGTTGCCTCAATGTTATTGTTATTGTGCCCAGGCTTGTTAGCAACTTTGCCAATGCCCGTTCAAATGTCCAACAGCCTGTCCAGCTGTCCATCTGCCTGTCTGTCCAGTGTCCTAGCCCTATGCATACGTTCATGCAACAATTATTCAATTTGATTTGCCAGCCTTTGTTTTGACTAGGCCCAACTCTCATCCCGTCCAGAGTTGTCACACTTGAATGGCTGCCAAATGTGTTGCCCCATTGCCCATTGGCTGGCGTCAGAGTTAACACCTGTTCCGAAGTGTGTCTCCACAACCGGAAGCGGGCAGAGCGTGGCCCCCCCCAAACCGGATGTGGATTTAATGCGTCTACAATTTGCAAACCCGTTTATCCAGCGCATTATCAACTCCTTTTGAGCGTATATATAGATTATATATTATTAATGTGGTAATGCTGACGATGGAAACTCCTCTTATTCCTCCTGCTCCTCCCCTTGCGTATTCCAAACACATACTTAACTCCATCATCATTTAATGTTGCACAGATTGTATAATCTAATTACAATGATGACAGGATGACTCTGAGTTAAGAAGGTCCTGCTAAGTTGATTGTTGCAATTGAATCGACACTGTAATTGCAAAATGCAACTGTTTAATGATGTGTATAATTAACAGAACTGCAATTGATTCTCTCTCGATGTGTTTTTCTGTTAAGAAAGTTAAATGTAACTCATGGCAAATTGAAATTTTATTGGTGTGAAATTAATTAATTTTTATAAATAGTTATTTTCTCATATTTCTAATTATTTATATTTTCTGATGTGATTATAAAATCTGGCTAAAATAAATTAATAATCTCTTTAAAATGTATTTTAAGAGACTTTCTTTTTCTGGTATACCGAAGCTAGACTCTCTTTCTGGTTTCCAGTAATTCTTGCGTCTCTTTTTTCTGAATTTTTATCAATTCAGAATATCTAGCAAATTAATTTCCAAATAATTTCATCGGAATCGAATCTGGGAAAAATTCTGCATAAATTGGAACTTTATTTGAATTGCGAAAATATATATAAGAAAATTAAAATAAAAAAAAAAACAGTTTAAATTTTTGCAATTGGTGTAATAATTCCATTGTATTTACTTTTTAATAAATGTTTTTTATTTATTAAAAATTATCCTTCTTCTCTTCGCTACATTTTGCACCTTTATCAGGGAGTCTGCGGAAAATTTAATGAATTTAATTAAAGTAAATTGGGGACTCAAAAGATCTTATAGCTCAGAATTATTTTAATAAACTTAAATCATGCACAAAAAAATAAACAATTAAAATATATTAATCTACTAAATGTAAATTAAATTTAGGTTGATTAAAATAATGAATTTGAGTTGATTACAATAATAAATTTTATTTGAGTAGATTGGATTATTTTTATTGTTTACTTTTGTTTTTCAGATAATTTGTAAAATTTACAATATTTAAATGTTTTTTATATCCTAAACCCAACTGCAAATTCCGTACTTCCATTACATAGCTTGAATAGCAAAAAATAATGTTTTCACAAACTCTTCAAAATCCATTGAAATTATGAAAATAAAGAAGATAAAAACTCATTCATATCTTGCGAGTTGATTCCCACACTCGACGCGCTATTTGGCCAAGTTTATTCAGGCCACTTGATTCTACACATTTCACGCCCCTTGCCTCATTATGCTAATCATCAAAGCAAGCCCAACATAATTGAACTTAAACGGAAACTCATAAAATGCACTTCACAAAGCTAACTGCCACAGCCCCTCTGCCCCTGCCCCTGCCACTGCCACAGTGCCGCATGACAGTGTATAAACAGTGTAAACAGTTAACATGCAAAGCTCATTGAAGCTGCCACTGTAGATGCAACGCATTGAGGCAGCCAAACAGCCCACGCGATGTCAGACGATTAGTCAAAGCCAGTCAAGGCAAGGCAAGGGAGAGGGAGAGAGTGGCAGATGCCTGTAGAAAGGGAAAAAGTGGAGGCCTAAACTCAACTCGAGTGTCAATTAAATTAATATCAATTAAAAGCGGCTGCAACTTGTTGCTTGTTGCTTTGCTGCTTGCTGCAACTCTTTCAACTCTAGTTGCAAATTATGCACACGCCATCAAGTGGCTGTCTAATGAATGCAGCCTCCAGTGCCGCCTCCATAGTGCAGATTTTTCCACTTTAATGAGCGGGTCGAGTCGCGCCTAATGAAGGGTTGCCCCCTCCAAAGCTGCGTTGGAAATTTAATCAACAATTTCCTGTCACTGTATAATACCGTTTTTTTAGTTAAGCAAAGCTCCAATGACACTCAATGAAAATTTCACTTAGAAACTAGATTTTTTTGGACTTTAAGCTTTTTCATAGAGCAAACATTTTATTTAATTTTTTTAAAATTTTTTTTGTAATTTTTGAATTGAGAAATATTTTTTTTATTGTTTATTTTTTAGGATTTTTAAAGTTCCTATGACGCTTATTTAAAGATAATTAAAAGAAAGCTTGATATTTCTCCAAAAAAAATATAAATTAATAATTAAATAACATAAATATAAAATAAAAAATTAAATTAATAGAAAATAATGTGATGGTTCTCAAATAAACTCAATAAAAATATTATTTATTTTAAATAATAATTTATGAATTTTTTATTGACTAGAACATTAATTGATGGACATTTTTGTAGCATTACAAATAATTAAATTATTAAAAAAATAAAATAAAAAACGAGTTTAAAAAACTGTACAATTAAACAGGTCTTAACGTATTGAGCTGTACAATATTTATTTCCTTTCACAAAACATATTTATTTACATTTAATAGCGTTGATAAATATTTTGTCTTTCACAAGCAATTGCAAGTTCTTTAATTTTTCCCAGCTAATGTCATTGCGATTGAAGGTTGCAAGCTTAAAAATTGATTCTAGCACAGTTTATCAGCGTCAGCGTCAGCAAGGATTAATAGAGCGAGAAACAGGAGACTGGCAACGCTCCCGTGGGTGAAGTGTCACGAAAATTTGCACGCGACTTGGCGTAAAGCCACATGGCAAAAGATACAGATACAAATATACAGCTACAGATACAGAGTCAAGACAGGCAACTTCAACTTCTTCTTGCCTGGCTGGCACACATGTCAGCGTGTATTGAATGTCGTCGGTTGCTGCCAAGGCTGTCGTTAGGAAGGAAACAGCATCCACTGAGTGCTACCAGCTACCAGGTCCCAGCTCCCAGTTAACAGCTGCCAGCTGCTCCTCAGTTCCTCAGCTCTTCAAGCTCTTCTTTAGCTTCCAGCTAAATCTTACGCACGCACACGCATCGACGACCAAGTCAAGGAAATGTGCAAAGTTGTGTGCAGTGGCAAATTTATAGCGACAAATGTTGACTTGAGATACGACGAAGACATCCTCCAGGCCCCCTATTCTCCATTTCCCCATCCGTTCTCCAAGACCCAGTCAAGGCGCAGTCAGTTTGAGAGCTGATGTTGCCTGCTCAAATTGAATGTCAATCGATTTTAGTTTTAATTTAAAAAGTGCGCCACATTGTCGTCTTCTCCTCTCATAGCTGTTTCTTGAAATTTAGCTCGCTGGAAGCTGCTTGATTGCAGGCTCTTCCAATCCCTAACGGTCGGAGTGGCGCCTCAACTTCAATCTCATTCTCTATGTATGTGTGTGGGCGTGGCAATCAAGCAGAGGTTTAATGGTTCAGCTAACGGAAAATGAAGCAACATGCCACAGAGGCGACATGGGAACAATCTAGTGTTAAGGGTTTTGCCAATCACACAAGACAACCGATAAAAAGATTTATATCGACTAGTAGCAAAAAAAAAGAAGATAAACTAAAGTGTAGATAAAAAATTGATGAAATAGCTGCTGAAAAAAATTAATTAAATTATAAATAATTAAAGAAGAATTTTGCTAAATAATTCCTTGCAAAACATATAATAAATTAATTTAAATCGAATTTATCAATGTTTATAAATTATATAAAAGATAAATTTCAAGATATTTATTTAATTTACAATGCCTAAAGTTGAATTTAATTTTTAAAGCTTAATGCTTTTCTATATAAAATTAATTACTTTGCAGTAAATAGAAAAGTAGTAGTATATTAAAGGAAAATAATCCAGAATCTGAGGTTCATTTCTTGATGCAAGAATTACTGAAATTTCAAAATATTAAGATACTGATTCAAAAAGTGACAATTTTGTTGAAATTTTCATGAATACTTCTACACAATCAACATAATATATTTATTTTACTTTATTTTTTACTATCTATTTATTTATTATTATTTTTTTAAAAAATACAAAACTTCATCTATCAGTTGCTTTGTTGTCTTGTGGCATTACAAAACAGCAATTCAGAGCGTCAAAACAAATTTGACAAGCTGCAAGAGCCACAAGCAGCGAGTGAGACCTTAACTCAAATCATAACGGCAACTCGAACTTATTGCCAAATGCCTCGCTAACTGTTTGTCCAGCTTCTCCAGCTGGTCTGCAGTCGAAACCAGTGCCCGTCTCCAGTCTACAGTCTTCAGCCTTTGGTTGTCGTTGTCGTGCCTGGTCCCCATCGATCTGGTCGACGCCGCCGCTCTAATCGCTCATTAAATGGCCACAATTTGCCTGAACCGCGCTGCATTTAAATTACTTTCCCATTGCATTGCCTTGGCTGTGGCTCTAGCTTTGGCTTTGGCTAAACAAAATTTGTTTATGAGGCCCAGCGAAACCTTTTAACTAAAACTACAACTAAAACTAAAGCTCATAACTCTGGCAACGGTTCGGGATCTGTCTGTCCGTTCGCGTGAATTTCAGCAATCAGGCGAATGTTTAGCACACTGAGTCCCACAGGCTGTCGCCGGCGTTGTTTCTAGGGACAGAGCTGGAGCTTCAGTTGGAGTTGGGCGGCTCTGGTGGGTACCTTCCAAGTCGCATTCATCAAAAACGTTCAAGTCGTGCATTTGCTCTCCAAATCTATGCTGTGCCCCACCCGCGTCCCAGACTTCCCGCTTTCAGTTCGCATGCCACGCTCAAGTTCTGCAGTTTTTCCTCTTTTTTTTTTTAGAATTTTCCTATGTAGTTTTAAATAAAATTAGCTCTGGACAGAGGTGGACGTGATATTATAAATTTAAGTCTTACTTCGACTTTCAGAGTCTCCTCCTATTTTTTTGTGTGGTGCCGTTGTTTGCCACATTTGGCGGGTCATATGCGGGTTCAGCAGATGGTCTTCGATTTTTTTTTTGTAGTTTCTACTTTCATTTTGTGAGAGGCTAGTAAATTTGAATGTACATACGTGGAGACAACTTTGTATTTAACTGATGAAGCAGGGTCATTAGAAGGTAATAAAAATCTTGGGTAATAATAAGTTGAGTATTTATTTATTTGCATAGTTAGTTAAACGAAAAAAATACCTGTATATTCTACATTTTTATAAACGGAATTTTTATTAGGTAAATTTTATATTAGAACTGATAATGATCTGCCGAAGAGACTACACCTAAAATTTACTTGACCTTTTCACAGGCAAAGAAATCAATTTGCAATTTTCGACTGCAACTTTTGTACTTGTATTAATTACATTTAATTTTGTAAAATTTCTGCTAATTAAAATGTTTAGTAAAATAAATATTCAGCTGCAAAGGGAAGCTGCTTCTGCCCCATTCAACTAATTTGATCTCTTAATGCTGCAATGTTGCACTTTTAATTAATGTTGCCGACTGAATATTACCCCGTACCAAAAATATATCTCCCCTAATTCCCCTATTCCAAAAGGAGTTTATTTTTATTTTCAATGTCAGCATTGCTTTGTTCCAGTCCCTGGTCTCTCCCAATGTCAGCATCAACATCATCATCCTCCCTCCAACTCTTTGTCAGCATTGTGTAATACGGGTTTGGAGTTTGGATTCGGGTTTTGGGCTTCCTTATTTGGAGCTGTACGCTTCGTCACCTTATTATTACGCGATGTTATTTTCGTAGCACTTGAAATGCGCTTAATTGGTTCCTCAACTTGATGGTATGTGGAACGTACAATCCCTTCCTCTCCAGAAATTGTTTCTATTTGAGTTTGGCGCTCCCCCTTATGGATGTGAACTTGTGTTATTAATATTTACAACCTGGCCAAGTAATTTACAACAGTTATGAGTCGTGTGCGTCCCTCACTTAGCGCTCTATAATAAATATTTGAAATTCCTTTTGAAGTGCGTGCATTGTTTGGGGTTTTAGTTCTGAAACGGGAATAGATTCTACAATGGACAAATTATTAGAGCGGGGGGAATGGGATGGGGAGTTGTGCGGCTGTTCGCGTGGAATTTGTTATAAATATATGAATTTATTTTAGGGCTAAGCATCTCTATAATTATTTTATGAGTTTTCAATCGATTGAAATGTTGTGAAAATATTTGGTTATTATAAGTTATTTAGATAAACTCGATGAAGTTTTTGCGGGTAATTTTACTAAATACTGAATAAACTTCAGATTAAAATATTTAAAATATTTAATTGGCAAATATTTTTGTAAATATTTAAAATTTAAAAGATACGCGCAATGACTATAAAAGCGCAAAGAAAAATAAAAATAATTATAAAATTTAAAATTAAAAAAAATAAAACTAAAAATAAATATTATTTTTTTAATAAAAAAATAATAAAAAAAAAATTTTTAATAAAAAGAAATTATAATTCAGTTAAATTCAAATTTAAGTACACCAAAATTGCAATGAGAAATATATATTCGATAAATAAATTTTGAATTATGTCCTAATAAAAAAGTTTTTACTTTTTGGAATTGGAGAAGAACTAATAAAATAAATAAATAAAATTATTTTAGTGCAGAGAAAAATACAAAAATAGCCCAATTTACAAAATATAAATATGTCAGTTTATATTAATTAATTTAAGCGGTCTAAAAAACCAAACACATAGAAAAATAAATCCGAATCCAAAAAAAAAACCTTATTACAAGTTAAGGCCATCCTTTGCCCCGTTATTGTAACAATCATGGCAAGAACTGTTAAAATACACAAACTGTTTGATTTACGTGCTTCTAATGATGCCTCAGAACAATCAACTGCAATTGGCAATAAAACTGCTGGACTTAAAGAAATGTTTGGCTGGCAAATCAAAGCCAAGCAAAAACTTTGCCAAGTTCGTGGCTTAAGTCACAGCAACAGCTACAGCTACAGTTCCCCCCATTCCGTACCCCTCCCTTGGCACTGGCTTGATTACAGCAGCAGAGGAATAGTCCAGGCCCAAGTGCAACTCATCCAAGTGCTATTCAATACACTGAGCACTATAAATTATGCCATTGAGCTGAGCTAAGCAAGAAATCGAAATCATGACCGCAGTTTTTTTTTATTTTATTTTTTTTATTTTTATTTTTTTTTTTTGCTTATTATAAGACTTAAATTGACTGCGAGCTGCGATCGCATTTCGGAATTGCAGCTTCGAGTCATAAATAATCATAGTTGTGCCATTTATTATGACAAAATATCATTTGGACATTTGTTTGCGGCTACTCGAGACCTGGGATACGGTTTCCCCTCTCCTCTCAGTTACCTGTCCCATTCCCCAATCTGTATCCCTATCCCAAAGTTGCATCTCTGAGCGCATCTACACGGCGCGACTTTGAATTGTTTGCACAATTTCATTGCTCTGTCTTTTTGCTGCGTTTTAATATAAATTATTTTTAACAATTTGCGGAAGACTCCGCTACCCTCTCCCTCTCTCTGCCTCTTCAGCAATTTGAGCTCATCTTATTGCGCAACCAGAGCCATGACCGAGGCTGAGGACGAGGACGAGCACGAGGCCGCAGGTCGCACATCGCGTTGGCCAAAAAACTTTGGCCAGCATCTCCTGGCCCGGCTATAGGAACTCTGGGCACTAAACTGCAGGCCCTTTGCCGGCCCTCGTCCGCCGGCTGGCGGCTGCAACCAAAGGCGCATTAATCTCGCCAACGAATGTCAAGAATTGTGGCTATGCCGACGTCGAGACTGCACTTTTTGTTGCTTTTATTTCTGTTTTTGTTTCTGTTTTTGTTTGTGCCTTTGCTTTTGTTGAAAAGTGTAAGTTTCATTTCTGTTTCGCATTGCTTTTAGTATTTGTTGAATCTCTCAACAATTTTTAGCTAGCATTCTTTGCTCTGATGCGCCAGCAATGCAATTTTTGATAAGCTGGCAGTAGCTGTAGCTGGCTCCAAGCGTTGTTCTATTCTCCTATCCCACTCCCAGCCCATTCCCATTCCCAATCCCTTGTCAACGGCTTTTGTGGCGGCATAAAACAAAAGAGTCTGAAAGTAGCCGGTGCTTGGAAGATGCCTGAGCCCCTTCAAAATCCGAGCCAACAGTTCAGACTGCCTTGGGCTAAATATTGTCATGATTATTATTTATGGCTCACCAAGAGCCAAAAGACGCTCAAAGGCCAAAACGTAGCAAATGGCACTCAGTCTGCACTTTAATAGTTAGATTGCAAGTTTTCTTCTTTTTTGCATGTCAGCAAACAGTAAGAAATATAACTGTCGTAGCGATAACATTCCAGGAAATGAAAAATATTTAAAAAAAAATTTAATTATTTATATTATTTAAGCATATAAAGTTTATTCAAATTTGAGTTGTTTATGTTAGGCAGGAATTGTTAGAGACTTACAAACTTATAGGATATAGTTTGAAATTTAATTTCTAATTTTTAAAAAATTATATCGTAACTGATTTGAGAATTTCTATCTTTCATATAATAAAAATATAATGAAATATTAATTTATGTTAGTTTAATAAACTCAGTATTTGAATGACGTTGGCAGAGTTATGAAATAATTTATAATTTTTAAATAAATCGGTTTTTTATATAGTTTGCAATTAGAATTTGAATATACAAACTTTATTATAATTTTATATTTTTTTTTCCATCATAGTAATAAAATAATAAAATATTAGCTCACGAGTATAAAATAAACTCAGTTTTCGAACGAGTCCCGCCTTAATTATGCTTTAATTTATAAATTAAAATAAAGCAGAGAATTTATGAAAAACCATAATTTTTATATTTTTGGCAATTGAAATTGAATATATAATATTTATTATAATTTTATAATTTTTTTCCCAAACATATTAATAAAATAATAAAATGTTAACTTGCGAGTGTCAAATAAACTCAGTTTTCGAACGAGTCCGAAAAATTAAAATAAAGCAGAGAATTTATAAAAAAAACTATATTTTTTATATATTTGGCAATTAGAAATTGAATATACAATATTTATTATAATTAACAGAAATTTTATCTAGTGAAATAAAGTAGTCTGTGGCGAGTCGGAAGGCATAAAAGGTTTTTTTTTTTTAATTCCTAAACTTTCATCTTTACTTTATTTTTTTAAAGTATTATCAAAACTTTATTTTCTTTTATATATGTACTATCAATACTTTATTTTCTAAAGTTATATCTATACTTGACTTCTTTTTCTAATCGCTTTATTTATTCTGCTCTCAGCAATAGCTTGATCCATCAAAATCGAATGCGATTACTAAACTTTGAAACTCTTTTAGCAATTTCAATCCATTTGATTTTGTTTTTTTTTTTTTTTGTTTTTTTTTGTGCTCATGTCATTGGCATTCAACACTCTTTCATTGCTGACTTGAGAGATTGTTATTGCTAAATATTTTTACCAACCAACTGTCAATAAACCTTCCAACTAGGCATATATGCCCCTACTTCCCCCCCTCGCAACTGTTTCCGTTTTGTATGCGGCTTCCTAGTGCCTAGGCCTGGTTTTCCATCACTTTTAACCTATCAACGTATTTTTTTTTTTGTCAGCATTTGCTGTCGAGTTTTTTGCCATTTCAAATTAAACTTAAACTTTTTTCATTTCCATTCACACACATAGTAGAAAAAAAAAAATACTCTACCCCTCGTATTTTGTGAATCCATTGCGCACATGCGTTTCAATTTAACTTTTTTGTTCAGTTTTGTGTTTATGTGTATACCCTGTATAAGAATGCAATGAGCTTACACTGCGGTTGGGCGTATTTGTGACAAAATTAAGTCAGCAAAAATCCATTTATATTCAAGCAATAAAACCTGTAAAAAAGAGAGTTAATTATGAAATATTACATTTTTTTTAAGTAAGAAAATTTCCTAAATTTTTTGATAATAATTTAATTAATATTTTTATATAGAAATCTGAATAAGGTTACCCTTCATTTTAGCTAAATTTTTTAATTGGAAAATAAACTGTATACAGGGTATTTTACAAGGCGAATACCTTTAAACAAATATGCTGTTGGGATGGTTCCTCGTACGCGGCGTGCTCAGCGTGTTGTTTGCTTATTTGAAGTTTCCGCTGGGAGCTGGAGAATCGAGTGAACCTAGGGAAACCAATCGGAGGGAGTCGAGACGAGACGACTCGAATCAACGAGACGCGCAATATTAAATCGTTTGTATTGTTTACAATCAGAAAGCGTTTTATAGACTTTATAGACGACGCTGACGAATGTGAACAACAGCAAAAAAAAACAATATCGTTGCAAGATATTGATTTAAGCTCCTCCTATTCCGACGAATATGAACTTATAGAACGACTCGATTCTACTTATAAATCGTTGTCTGGGGGGTTTCACAGTCCAATAACTTTTTCCAGTCAATCGACATATGGAGCTGCTGCCTTGCGATTTTCATACAAAGTCACGTTTTAATCGCCGCATTACACAAATCATTAATCAAAATTAAATAATAATTATGTAGCAAAGCGAAATCAAAGCCCGGCAAACACTACAGAGCACACCTACAAAGAAAGCAAAAAATATATATAAAAATATATATAAAAAAAAAGTGTGACTGGACCAAGTTGGGGGTCAGTCCACAGCTGCTGCTGGGGGCAGGTGCTTGGCCAGTTTTTTATTTTTTTTGTGGGTGCGTTCCCCATTCGGTTTGAAGGCTATAAAAATAGAAACGTGCGCAGCTTAGAAATTACTAAAAAAAAAAAGTAAAAAAACGCAACTTTTTTAATGCCAAAAAGCTACAACATTTAATTGAGTTTTAATAATCCATAATTATGCGTAGAGCAAAAAAGCAAAAAAAAAAATAGAAAAACAAATTACCAACTTGGCATATCACTTAACAGGCAGCGTGTGAATAGCTTTTGCTTCTGATTCTGAGCTCAACACTTGGCTATAGATAGAACAATTAAGATGTTCCCCTAGATGATAATCAGCATTCTTGTTGAAAGGAATTTTATTTAATTTTCTTGCTGCCAAAAAAATAATGTTTAAAAAAGAAATAAAATTTCTATACCTTTATGGTTCCTATGCTAATTTTCATTATTTTTTAAACAATTTATTGCATTTATATATTGTACAGCAATGTAATTTTTAGGTTTATAAATAACAAATTTCAAATTTATCATTCTTTATAAATGTTTATTAAAATTTGGCGTATAAAAAATTTAATTCAATTCATTTCAGTTTAATATAAAATTTAGCTGGTTTTATAAAATATTAAATCGAATTTAAACTATTTTATACTATTGTTAACATTGTCGCAAATTTTACAACTTTGAATTCAAAAGAAAATAAAATATTTTGATTCTACTATTTTTTATTAATTTTAAATAGCCAAGTTAATAATATTTATTTATCTTTATGGTTCCCATGTTAATTTTCATTATTTAATTTTTATATTGCACATCAATGTTTTTCTTTAAGATTTTTAGACAGCAAATTTTAAATAGAAACTTTTAGTATTACCTCTTCAAATTTGTTTACTAAAATTTGTCGCAATTTAATTTAATAAAAAATTAATTTGATTTTATAAAATATTTAATCAAACTTTAAGTATTAAATACTAATATTGTCATTGTCGTAAAAATTAAAAAATATTCTCCTATAATCCTAGAATAATGTAAATTCTGATTTTATTTAAAAAGAAAATGATTTATTTTGGTTTTACTATTTTAACGAAATTATTTATTAATTTTAAATAGCCAATTTAATAATATTTAAATAATTTAATGGTTTCTAAGTTGATTTTCATAATTTAATTTTTATATTGCTCAACAACGTTTTTTTTTTTTAGATTTTTAAACAGCAAATTTCAAGTAGAAACTTTTAATATTTCCTCTTCAAATACTAAGATTTGTCGAAATTCAATTCAATTTTATATAAAATATAGCTAATTTTGTGTAACATTTAATCCAAATTAGCTTATTTAATACCATCATTATCATTGTCGTAAATATAACAAAATATTCGCCTTTAATCCTAGCATGTAAATTCTCATTTTATTTAAAAAGAAAATAAATTATTTCGTTTTTACTATTTTTACGAAATTATTTATTAATTTTAAATAGCCAATTTATCTCAACCCGTACACAACTGCCAAAACTTTTTCCCTATATAGTTTTGCAAACTCATTTTTCATTAGCAAAGTCTTATCAGTAAATAATACTATTAACCAGAGATAATAATAAATTTAAAATCCCAACATTTGAGCTTTAAAAACCCTATATCTTGTTTACATGCATGTTAAGTTAAAATCCACAGCAAACAGATTGTTTAAATTGCTTGTAAAAATAACAAAAACATCAATAACAACAATAACAACAACAACAACAAGTTAGCAATAACAATGACCAGTACATGAAGCAATATTTTTTTTTACTCAATACTCGAAACTGTGTTGATTTTTTTCTGTTTTTTATCAAGCCACGACCCCAACGACTACGGCGGACTACTGGCCAACATTTATACAGCAATTGAACCCCAAAGTGCAAAAGGGTAAATGCAAACCCCAGAGGGGAGGCAAAGACAGGGAGGGGCTGAGGGCTGACTAAGGCTTCACATGTGTTTTTTAAATGAAATGCGCCGAGGGGGCAAAAGGAAAAATGTGGCAAGGAGCACTGCAAAATTGCATTTTATTACACGTTCGATTGATTTTAGCAAAGCCAGGAACCAGGGGAAGTCGGGAGGGGAGTCGCACTCTCGCCTTTTATTAAGTAGAGAGTTTATGTTTATATGTATTTATGTACACACACAGAGAGAGACATATGTATGTAACATAACTACATACATCTGTGGCAACAGCCCCAGGGAGTCGGCGAAGTGCTCGCTTCAAATTGAAATTGTCGATTTAACAATTTGAATTATCGTTTAGCAAATGGTCAATATTTTGTGTAACAACTCCCTCCCCTACAGACCGTTATACATGAACATATCAAATTGTGCCACATAAATTGTATTGCTATAAACAATCAATTACTTTGTGTATTTCCAGTTTCTTTGGATTCCCGCTTTGTCGGGGGCAACTTCATCTTTGTTTTTTGGTATTTGATTGTTTACAAAAAGTTTTCGTTGTTATTCGTGTATAGTTCTTTGGATATTGCTATATAGGTTTCCCCATTTCTTGTGGTTCAAGTTATGTGGAAGTAAACACAAATAAAACTTTAAATGGGCATTTTTGTTGTCTCCCAAGCAAAGTCAAGGGCATTGTGAAAGGCTCCGGACTTTTGAAAAATTACAAAACAATTGAAAGTCGTGCAGTCAAAACTTAAGCAAAGATATTTATAGATTGAAGTTCATTTATATATCAATTTATTGCATATGTTCGCACTGTAAAAAATTCACAAAGAATTTAAATTGTTTCAATATGCTATTTCAATTTTTTGTAGCTGACAAATTTGAATATTAAAAATTTTATAGATATCGTTTTTCTTTAAAAAATATTTTTTCTAATTTTATTAAAGCTTTTTCCATCGATTTTAATTTTTTTTTAAATAGTACAATATTTATAATATTTTTTTTCTAATTTTACTAAAGCTTGTTTTATAAATTAAAATTTTTTTTTTATGAAAAATTTAACAATTTTAATAGTACAATATTTATTATATTTTTTTCCTAATTTAATTAAAGCTTTTTTCATAGATTTCGAATTTTTTTTTAATGAAAATTTCAATAATACAATATTTATTTTATATATTTTTTCTAATTTTAATAATTTTTTTTTACGTTTTGATTTTTTTCAATAAAAATTTTTCAAGTTAAAGCTCAGACCCTTTTATAAATATTTTTTAAAAAAATATTAAAACTTATATAAAATCAAAAGCTTTAAAATTCGTTTGTCCCCCTAAGGTTTCCGCCCTTTTTTGGGAATTTTGCAAAGAATATCATTAAGTCGACAATCGTAAAAAAATTATATATAAAATTTTCAGCCAAATGCTTCAACGCTTTTTATTTGCCAGCTATTAAACTCACAACTTTATGGACATTACCAATGTGTGCACTAAACGCTTTGCCCGACAATCGCAAATACTTTCCCCAGTTCCGAGTGCCGGGGCCAGAGTTCCGCTAGTTTATGGATCTGTGCCGGTAACCAGGCGTCCCAGTGCCAGAGCCAGTGCCAGTGCCAGTGCCAGAATGCCAGTTCCAGTTCCATACCCGTTCCCAGTCCCAGTCCCAGTCTCATGTGTTGGCACAATATACAAGCCATATATTATTCGAGTTTCAGCTTTTAGTTTGGTGCAGCAACGTTGCACGTACCATGAAGGAATGGGAATTGGAAGAGAGTTCCATTCTCGTCTCCACTTCCTGCAGTTATGCTCACCAAGGGCCAATTGACAGCAGCCTGCAGCTGAACAGAACAGAACAGAACAGAACAGCATTACAATTAACACATGCCGGGTTACCCGGAATCGCTACTCAGTCCAGTCGGGGGAGATTGAGTCCAGAGTCAAGTCTGGGACGTGAGTGCGCTGCAAAATCCGTGGAGCGTTGCACGTGTCACATCAGTGGCAACGTCAAGTAAGTCACTCGCCTGCACTTCCCAACCGTGATGGTCGACGGGTCGTTGGGTTCATGGGTTGATAAGTTGATGGCTTGATGGCATGATGAGCTGGGGGTTCCAAAGTCCTGTTCCTTGATCCTTCTGCACACATGGCCCTCTTGGCTGCTCTTGCTGCTTTTATTACATTTTGACGCATTTTAATCGTTTTTCATCATTTTATTCATAGGGTGACTTTGCCTTGTTCGTCATTCTTCATTTTTACACCGACTGACAATAATAAATTATGCTTTGACTTTTACAAGCGTCCCCTCTCTGTTCAGGCTCCCCCCTCATAAATTGCGTAACACTTTGCCCCGACTATTAAAAATTATATAATTGCTTAAATGCTGCAGCTCAGGAAAAATACAACAATAGCAATGTTCTGAATTCTCTATGGTTGCGATATTTTTTGCGTAACAAATTGCATTATATTTACTTTTGAAAACTTTGCCAAAAGGCAACAGAATAACAAAAAAAAAAGGCAACTGAACCCAACGAAGGCCACGCTAAGGGAATTCAAACAAATTTGTTTATTAAATTATGAAATCGACCGTTGCTAATCGATTTGATTACGAGTGGTATAGTATTAATAAATATTCTTGCAATTTTTTGTTGAGGAATTTTTAGAAATTAATGTCAATAATTTATATTGAAGTTGCAAGAACAACAACAAATCAAAACAATGACAATTATTAGAAAATGTCATAATATTAATCTCTGCAAGTTTAGATATAGAAACGATGAATTTATAAATGTTATGAAGCCTTCTAAAAAGTGCAACTAAAGTTGTTTGATATGCCTAGCACACGAGTTAGATTTTATAGAAATTGATTGGCTATATGAATTAAAGAAATACTAAGAAAATTGTCCAGTTGCTAAGTATATACATACAGTTGGTATAAATAACCATTATATTATTTTTAAGTAGTATAAAAAGTAGATTAGTTATGGAATAATGTTAAATTGTTATAAAACTAATTGTTGCATTCAAACTGTGTTAGTTTTCTTTGTGGAGTGAAAGTTGGTTGGATAAACTTGTATATACAAATTTTAAAGTGATTGGTAAGGGATTAAATTCAAAGCATTTTTTTTAATTTAAAATATTTAAACCAGGCTGCAACAATCTTTAAGGAATTTCTCTAATTTAAAAAATAAATTTGCCAATAATTTTGTGAGTGAATTTTACATTTAAAATAAGGTTATTAATACAAAAATGAAAATTTCACTGCAATTAAGAGTTTTTTCGGTTAAATCAAGTCTCAGTTAAATCAAAAAATATATATAATATTTATTGAAGCATATATGATATCATTGAACCACTTTACTGATGGTTAAAGTTCCTTTCTGCTAAGAGCACATCTCTCATTGGCGTTCAGACTGTGCTGCAGACCGCGGTCATTGTCCGAAATTACTGACCATCAATCCCAAAAATTGTTCCACTTGAATGAAAAAAGTTGTGCTTTTAACTATCCAACTTTGTTGCCGATGTTCCGAGTCCTGGTTCATGCAACATCAACTCCCCCTCAAAAGTTTGTGTGTGTTGCTGCTTCACAGATCTGGCTAGTTAAGTTTGCTCTGACAGTCTGAGTGGCTGACTGACTGACTGACTGACTGACTGACTGAGTGAGTGACTGACTGAGTGATTGTGTGAGTGACTGTCTGAGCACCCTTTCCCCGTGTGTCTGAATGACCACAAAAGCCGCAACTTAATAATTTTTGCTGCAACAATTTTTCAGCGCTTACTTCTCTTTTGCTGCGGCAATTAAAAATTTTTACCTTATTTGCTCCACTTTTCGAGTGCTTTTGTAACCGTCTCCCCCCTCCTCAGTGCTGTCCCTGTCCTTATCAGTTCTGCTACGCTCCGCTTCAGTCTTGTCGCCCCAGCACAAAAATTTTGCATGGTCATTTACTTTTTTTTGCAACGTGGAAAGGGGAATCGGACTCGCACTCGGACTCGTACTCAGACAGAGACTGAGACTGTGTGACATCTAGATTGTAAAGCCCCGAGCACCGCCGCCCCCCTCTCGCACCACACGCATACTATATCCCTGACCAATGTCCTGGCGTGCCGGCAACGCGCTGTTACTAATTAAAAACGCAAATGGGTTTATGATGTTGCACAAGTTGCGGTTCGTTCTTTTTTTGGGGGACATTTTTACTGCTGTCGCTGCACAAAAGTAACACAATATGGGGGGAAAAACAAAATAATAATAAAAAAAACAAATCTGAAAAGAAGCTGTAAAGAAAAGCATAAAAAGTGCGCGGGCATTAAAACAAATTTCTGTATCGCTCTGTGTGTGTGTTGACAAAAATGGGACGAAAATACAAAACAAAGTACAGTAAGTTGGCAGCTCTATGCCCCAGCTTGGAAACGGTCTACTCTCTACCAAACGGCACTGTCTTCTGTACCATTCTGTGTGCTCTGTGGTTGCTCCTTTTTGAACAGGGAATACTCCCTGCTCCTGTTTCTGTGCCTCAGCTGAGAATTGTCAACGTTGGGGCTTTATGTTGTGACTTTATCGCCATCATAAGTATCTCTGTCTCTGTCCCACTTTCTACGCTTTTCACGCTTTTCCAAGTGCTGCCTGACATGTTTTGTGTTTTATTAGCGTGAAAATTTTTCAAAGGTGTCAGCAGTTTTTATGTGTTGTGTCTTTCTCGCGAAATGTGAGACGCTTTTAAAACGCTTTGCATTTTCTGTTGCCGTTGAAGATGCCACAAAACTTCAAAAGCTTCAGTTTGCTGACGAGGTCTTGTTAGAGGGCAACAAATTCATAATGAAACAATGCAACTGTTTTTATTTTTTTTTTTTAATGAAAGTATTTTGTTTTTATTATTTTTTTGGCACAACTAACGAAATGCGGTCAACTAAGGAAATATGAGAGAGAGAGTAGAGCACAAAAATATATTTTTTAATTACCAAATTTATGGAAGAGAAATTGTTTTTGAAAACAATAGCGCGTTTGTCTGTTGTGCTAATTTATATGTTAATTTTTTTTTATTCTTTTTTTTTGGCATATTTCTATTTATTTCGTATAGTCTGCATATTATGAGTATTTTATGCTGCTTTGCTATTTTTGTTGATGCGGTCGCTTTATTTTTGAATACAAAAACAGGAAAGGATGCCAGCCGTTGTCCCTATTCATAAAGGCGATCCGTTATTTGGGTTTTATTTTCCATGAAATTTTTGCTGAACTCACACAAAGAGCCCCAGCAAAGAGACCACAGACTGAGGGGGGCTTGGGGGCCGGGGCACAGATTGGGACGTCGAGGGTTCGTCAGCTCATAGGCAACTTTTTAATTTTCAGCACGAATTAGAATAATAGTCAACGGATATTACACAATAGATCCTGCGAACGAAGGACGTCGTCCATAGCTGGCTTGTGGTGCGTGTTGTACGGATTTCCGGTCAGTTGGTTGTGGTCAACTAGAAATCCAAGTACGGCTAAACTTTTAGAAACAAATTTAAAGAGAAACTTTTAAATTAAAGCTTTGCTGCTAAAATTAGCAGCTAAAAGGCATAAGTATAGCATTCAGATGAATTCAACTTATTTTGTTTAATATTTGTGTTTATTAATTATATATTATTGATTAAATATTAATGATAAAGTCGATTGTATTAACTATTTTGTAAAACAGTGTTTTACAATAATTGTTGGCAAAATTGGCAACTAAAAGTATGCTACAATTATCAACTTTGACAGCGGCTCTGCTAAGCCACTGTTATGCACTTTTGCACTGCTAATGCACTGTTAACGTGCTGTTTGCGCCCTGCTAAGCATTTCTGTTCGCCTGGTACTTTCCGATGTTCGGTGGCCGTAAATTTCTGTGAAATTTTGTGAAAAATTGCAACACCCCAGCCCGGCATTTTATTTAAATTCAAAATACAATTAAATAAGGGCAATTTTGCAATTTTTTATTAAATTTGCCTTTTAAATTGAAAAAATATATTAAAATTAAAAATTTAATAATGCGTCGATAATAAACTTATTTAAAAATGTACTCTAAATTTTGATGAATTTTATTTCTCTTCTTTATAGTCATTTCAAATATGAATTAAATTTGTAAATATTATTTTCTAACATTTTATGCTTTAAAAGGGACACTGGGCAACTTCATTATCTCATAACTTGGCCAAAACTTAACCGATTTTTAATCGGATTGACTTTTTGTTCATGGTTAGACCTCTAAATTCTTTTGCCATTCAAATCTGAAATTGAAATTATGTTATTTTTATTATCTGAGGTATGTTATAAACAATAATATAATATAATATATATAATATAATCAATTAAAAACTTTTCTCTTATTTTTTAGAGCTAAGTCTATCCCCTCCCCCTTCCCCTCCTCAGTTATCTGCGTGTTTTCTGACTGTCTATGCCTAACTTTTTGGCTTACTTTGGCCTTATGTTATGCTCATATTTATACCCGCAACAATGTGCGCCTCGTAAAACAATTTATAACTTTTGCGCTTTTGCCTAATAAGTTGGCATGTTGTGGCCAATAAGTTGCCGCAGAATCTCCTCAACCCAGCTGCCCCTCAGCCACCTTGCACCCTTTTAAGGTCGTCGCCATTTTCCTGGCAGACGACAGGCCGTAGTAGAAGTGAAAACTATGCAAAGTACGAAAAGTGCAACGCGCTCTTGTTTCCTCTTTCTCTTCTCTTTCCTCCTGCACCAATCTCTGCCCCTCCCTCTCTCTATTCCACATATACACAAAACAAAATTACAAGCATAACAGCAACAACAACAACAAGTAGAGCCGCTGGCATTGGCATAGCTCTTGCCCCTCTCTTTATCCTTACTCTGCCCGCACACTGCACTTCTTGGCAACTTGTTTGCCGTCGCTCGTCGCTGCTGCTGCTGCTCTGCTGCTGTTATTGTTGTTGTTGTTGCTGCTGCTGCCTTAACTACTGTTAATTCTTCTAATTGTGTGTACGTTGTTTGCGTGCGCTAATGTCGCATATGCACAAACAACAAAAACAACAACAGCAGCGACAGCGACAGCAGCAGAGCAGCAGCAGCAACACCTAAGGGAGCTTTCGGGGCGCAGGAGGCGTGGTGTCATGCGTGTGTGTAACTGTTTATGCCAGCAACGCCGCGTCTGTCGCGCTGTTCACTTTAGAGCTTTGTGCTTGTTCCTGCCAGAGCGACAGAGAGAGAGAGTGAGCGTAAAATATTCTCTCGCCTTGCGCTTATTAGTGCAAAATGCTGCACGTACCACGCGTACGTTGTGCCCGCGTGTGTGTGTGTGTGTGTGTGTGTGTGTGCATCCTCTGTTATTGTTTAATGTAATTAAATTATGCAGATGAGTGCCAACATGTCGCTTGTATTGTTGCTGCCGCTGCTGTTGCTGCTGTTGTTGAGTATTAAACAAAATTGCATAGAACTGTGCCCAGGTACAAGCATTTTGGCTGCTGCTGTTGACAAACAGCTGGCAGCGCCTGACAGATGGCTTACTAAGTACAATAGATAATTTAAACTATTTAAGAGATTTAAAAAAATATAGAAAAAAAAGTATAAAATACAAAAATATATATTTTTACCTTGGCAGCGGTGGGATTCGAACCCACGCCTCCGAGGAGACTGGTGCCTTAAACCAGCGCCTTAGACCGCTCGGCCACGCTACCATATGAGTTCTAACGGAAATTTAAACCCATTTTGTAATAAGAAATGATAAAAATACTAAAAATAGCAAAAAATGCTATAACAAAAATATCAAAAATCCCAAAAATACTATGAATAGCATAGAAATTTTAGATAGCAAAAAATGCTATAAAAAAAATGCAAAAAATGCTAAAAATACTATGAATAGCATAGAAACTTTGGATGCATATATTTTGTTTATAAGTGTTCTACATTTTTTAACAGATGTATAGGGTTTTTAAAAGTCGAAAAAAAAAACCTAAATTTTCCATTCGTATAATGACTATATCGTGAAATTATAATTAAAAAAATATTCTGCATACTGATGACTATTATATGACTGTTGACTGTTTAACAAAAGTGTTCAAATATATCAACAGCAAGTTCTTGATTTGCAACCAGATACAAGTTAGCGTAGAATATGATTTTGCACTTGTTCCTAAATCGAAATAATAAATTAGTTAAATTTAATTCAAAAGTTGAAGTTCCTTTCAGCTAGCCCGCAAATATTAATTTTTTCATAATATAAGCACGTATATGTTTATATACTTTCTTTTAACTTACTTTCTTCATATTTATTAGTAACCAACCAGTCTTCTATTGCCATATTTTTTCCAGTTACTTTATGATGATGTCATTTAGTTTATTACCAATTTTACTTGTCGCAATGCTTGGCATTGTCTCTGGACAGGGCACTGACAATATATTCTACCTTACTGACAACCAACGAGACGGCGTAGCAACTGGCAACAATAATATTTACGGATTACCAATTTTCCAATATCCCGGACTGAAATTGGGCGGTATCTATCAACCAAAAGGACCGTACAATATCTTTGACCTTAAATTATTAGGTAATCCGGCGTTGTTTGGCAATCTCGGCATTTACGGCAATCCCGGACTATATGGCAATGCCGCACTGTGGGGCAATGGAATAAACACTCAACTGTTAAACACCAATGACAAGCAAGACATCCATGTACAGGAATCACAGGAGGTCCATGTAGAGACTGGTGAATGTCTGCCCAGAGTATGTAGTTATATAACAATTTAGTCCGAGAAGTTAGCATCCGTTTTTTAGGTCTGGTCTCCGAGCTGTCCGACTTTTCCAGTGCCCTTTATCATTCCTTTAAATAATGAATTGAGAAATTTAATTGTTAACTTTCACAACGAGAAACGTAGTTCATTAAGGCTACCACAATTGCAATGGAACCGGGAGCTGGTAAAAGTGGCCGTGGGAAATGTAATGCAGTGCGAGATGAAACATGACACTTGCTCCGTGAAGGTGTTTAGGGCCACCGGGCAAAATCTTGCTCTAAGTGCCTACACTGGTCCATTGAATACCCGTACAGATGAGGATCTAATAAGTGCAGCCCTTGAAATGTGGTGGAAAGAGTATCAGTCTGCCAAAGAGCGGACTTTAAAAATTACGCTGCAGGAGACTAAAGAATCGTAAGTAGCCAGATTCGATATCAATTAATCGAATTGGGCGATAACAATAATACTTTCTCCTCCTCCAGTCCAATTAGCCAGTTTAAGGCTATGGTGCAGGAAGATAACTTGGCCATGGGCTGTGCTGCCTCTAGGTTCTTTCACGATGACAAGAATAAATTCCTATTGGCCTGCTATTATTCATCTATTAATTTATAACCAGGTCCAGGAGATATTCCTACATCAATGCTGCTGAATGATTTAAACAAAATACATTTATTTACCATTAATTGAATCAATTTGTAGATTGTTCAATAAAGCATGCATATATGAAAACTCGAGTTTCTTTTTTAATATGTTAAGTTTTGTCGTTTATTAGATTTTATCTTCTAGTTCTTGAACAGTTTGCAATGTTATATTTTTTTTTTCATTTCTTCATTCATATAACCTACATACGTACATATGTTTAAGTATTTGAGAGTTCCTTGTTTGAATGTTGCTTAAATTTTGTTTTCTTTGTCTTGCCCAACAGCATTTTTTTTTTTGTTTTTTTGTAATAATCGTACTATAATAGAAGATGATCATATTTTTGGTTGCTTTTCTCATATATATATATATATTTTTTTTTTATTCCTTGTTGCCTTTTTAGCGCTCCTTAACGATTCGTGTCCCTTGTAATTTGCTTAAAATCTATGGAATTTAATTAATTTGTTTTTTATCATATATGTATGTATATGTGTACGATTGTATAACTATTTGTTGTGTTATGAAATATGAATATAAATTTATGTTTGAATAAGTTTTTTCAATTACAAATGTTTCTCATTTGGTTTTTAAGGTTACGATTAACTAACTCCCTTGTATGTGTTTTGCATTTTGTTCCATTAAACTGTTAATTATGTACAAATATTTAAGGACGCTACTCGAAAAAAATATCTGAACAAAATGAATATATAAATTTATATAAGTTTATAAAAAAAGAAAAACCAATCAGCCAAATGGACATAGTATAAAAAACAACAGAAAATTAAATTTGTTCGAGCATACATTTTTATTTACACATATTTTATATTTATTCATGTTCATAAATTGCTTTTGTATTCATATTGTGTCAATTTGTAGTACCATCTATATGAATATTGGATAGATTTGCATAATTGCTGCTATTTTTTTTTTTTGTTTTTTTGCCTTTCATAAACTTTATATTATTTATTATTTCAATAAGTAATTTAAGTTTACCTTCTGTGTTCTATTTGTTTCGAATGTATTAACTATAAAAATTGTTTTCTTTTTTATCTTCATATTTTTTTCCTGCTTATGTGTGTGTAGTTTTGTTTTTAGGTGTTTTCAGCTTAGATAATTATTTGTTTTTAATTTTTGCATATTCATATTTGGATGTGATTTTTTTTAAATGTATTTTGTATAGGTTTTTTTGTTTTTGTTTTTGCAATATTTTTTATACTAAATACATACAATAATTTTAATGACTTGTGCTGGAAAGCGTAAATTATTTTTATTTGATTTTGTCTGTATTTTTTAATTGAATTTATTTTTGTTTTTTATATGAATATATTATTATAATTATTTACAGAATTGAAAATTTTAAACAAAACTTATTAGTTAAGATCACTGGATGCGAATAAAGACAGTTCAGCAAGCACACACAGTGTTGGTTAACGTCAGCAGCTGTGACTATTTTTAATACTGTGTCATCTTTCTTTTTTCAGACACTGTATTTGCGCTTTTGCTACTGCTTATATTTTGTCAACTAAATGCTAATTTATACATAATGAAGGTAACTAATTGTATAATACATAAATATATATATATATTAATTAATGCATAGTTAAAGTAACACAATGTCAACTGATTCCTTACCATCAGCCCTTGTAGAAGTGATATAATTCAATATCCGCGTTGCACTGTTGTTGCGGCTTGATGCGACCCAAGGTGCCACATGACTTGAGCGTATATCAGTGATATCGACGCAGGCTGCCGTTGTTGTTGATGTTGCCACCGTTGACCAACACTACACCACCGCCACCAATGCCATTGTGATTGTTGTTTGACAGTGTTGCCACATTGTTGTTATTGCTGTTGCTGTTAAAGGAACGCCTGCCCGTGGTGTTGCCATGCACCAGAGCCATGCCCATGCCATTGCGCAGTGGCAACGCTGGTGGCGGCGGTGTGGGCGTTGGACTAGGCGGCATATCATGATCCAAAGGCAGCGAATAATGCGAATTATTGTGTATATAGCCAGGATCAGTCATGGCATCGCAGGGTTTGGCATAGACGGCACCGCCGCCATTATGATTAAAGTGATCCTGTGTGAGGCGTATGCCGGCATGGCCATTGGCAAGGGGTTGGCTATAATGGGACAGGGAACTCTCCTGCACCTGCACGGCACACTGACGGCCGGCCATGTGGCGAGGCAGTGAGGCATTCAGGCCAAGGACCTTACCATTGGCTAAAAGCCGCATATCCTGTTGCGAGTGATGAGACCGTGGTGTTGTTGTTGCCACCGTGGTGGGCGTCTGCGGATTGTTGGTCATGTAGTGAATGTGACTGAGTTGGGCGAATGGAGCGTGGGCATCGATGGCACTGGGCACTTGCAGTTGTTGCAGCGTTGTGGGCGTTACTGAGGCTGTGCAGGGCGAGGGACCATTTAGACTGGAGGGGGCACCACCCCGACCCCGCAGCTGAGGTGGGGGTGGAGCTTCTAGCTATAGTTCTGTGACAGGTATCGGCCTGCTGCCCAAATACTGCGACGAGTTGTAAGTGCTGGGGCAGGGATAACCCGAAGCGGGATGGACACCACCGCAACCAGGCGGCGGTCTTGTCATATACTCCTCATCCGAGAAGGTCTTTTGATATTCACGCTCTTTGCGACCCAGCGCGGAGTGACCCTTGAGCATATCGCGTATGCGATGACGGCACGTATAGATCACCAGTGCCAAGGTGGTTATCAATGCCGCACAGCCCACCACCATGATGCCAATGATGGCCTGCTTGTTAGCCGTGCCGTGGGTGCAGCCCAGCAGCGGTTCGGCAAGCTGCGTCAGCGGTAGTTCCCTCAAATTGGCTGGATACGAGCAGATGACTGGAGCATACTGATTGCTGCCATTGCGGCTGATGAGCAAATTTCGCAGCCACATCAGCTGACAGTCGCACACAAAGGGATTCTCCGACAGATCGAGGGTCTGCAAGTCCGACCAGGGAAAGAGGTTCTCCGAGAGGGTACTCAGCTGATTCTCCTTTAAGATGACAGTGCTGAGGTGGGGAAAACCACCCAAGGCATTGGCATGCAGCTCACTAAGCTGCTTATTGGCCGAGAGATTCAAGTGCTCCAAATTCGTGTTGGCTGTGAATGCTCCGCTCTCGACACGCCGCAAACGCTGAGCTCCAGTTATTTCCAGCTGACGTAGTTCACGCAAACCCACAAAGGCGCCTGTTGCGATCACTGTAAAGTCATTTTGGCCCAGCGACAGCTGCTCCAGACGTGCCAGCCCCTGGAGTGCAGCGGTGGGCACCGTTTGCAAACGATTATCAGAGAGATCCAGATAGCGTATACCCTCTAGACCCTTCATTGCATCGCCTGATATGTTGTGTAGTCCTGCACCGCGCAAATCCAAACGCGTTAGACCCTTGAGATCCTTAAAAGCGCCCGGCGGAATGGTCATAAACGAATTGGTGCCCAGATACAGCTCCGCCAGGCTGGGCAATGCTTGAAATGTTAACTCCAATGGCACCGTTGTCAGTGTATTATCATCGAGATACAATACACGCAAATTAACCAGACCATCCAGGGCATGTGGATCAATGTGACTGATGCGATTCTGGCCCAAATTCAACTCCTCCAGCTTAACCATGGGCGAGAATGTGCGATACTCAAGCTCGGCAATGAGATTACCCCTCAGATTGAGTACACTTATTGTGGTTAGGCCCGTAAATGTTTTGTTCGTTACCTGGCCAATCTTGTTGTTATTCAAATGGAGCTCCTGCAGCTTGGCATGATAGGCAAATGAACGCTCCGGTATCGTAACCATGTCATTAAAGGACAAATCGAGGAATGTAAGCTGTGAATAGAACTGCATCGATGAGTCGATGGTCTTTAGCTTATTGTTCTTAATGACCAGACGCTGTATAGATGGATTCAATGCAATGGGCAACACATCCAGTGTGCCCACACCACAGTTGACCATCAGTGTTTCGTCATCGCATTCGCAGCCATTTGGACAATTTGCCAGGCCATTTGTCGGCACAAGCAGCATCACCAGCATTAATGCCAGTGAAGCTAGCAACGACAGCAACGATGACGTCGACATGGTAATTGCCATTGACGACGAACGTCGTCTGCTCATTATGTGTTCCTGGTCTCTCTCTCTCTCTCTCTCCCTCTATCTGTGCCCCCTTGGAGCTTCACTCCCGTTGTGCCTATCCTTTAGTATGCTTTGCTTGGTTAGTTGCTTGTGTTGGTTCCAGCCGTTGGCTATCCTCTGTGCAGCTGCTCCTCTCTCTCTTCACTCTCTCTCTCTCTGTTCACTTCAGTATGTTGTACGCTTTTATTTCGGGTTAAATACGTTTTAGCCAAGTTTGCCAATGGCTTTCGTATTTGGCGTCCGACATTCGTGGTGCTCTGTCTGCTGTTTAGCCTGTAAAGAGAAGGGAATAGTTCGGTAAGGGGGCTTTAGTATGTGCGCTTTAAATTGATTTTCCATTAGGGTTCAAAATTGCTTGGCTTTTGGATTTTCATTGGATTTGGCAGCTGCATTCGCCCCATACACCCGGGCTAAGTTAATCGGTAGTTTTGTGGATTATTTTCCGTTGCCCTTTCGCCCAAAACCCCGTTGCTCTATTAGTATATCTGTATCTCTCTCTGTATCTCTCTATTTTGTACTCTTTGTCCGGCAGTAAACAAATGAAGACAATTTAAATGGCCACGGCAACGACATTACCAACGGCATTCGCATTAGTAACTAAGGCAAATGGAAGCTCCTAATAGTTGACTTTAATTTGCCGCAGCAGCTGCTGCTTTAATAGCAAATTGGAGTAACTTTTGACCAGAAAATAAAAGCTGAAAATGTAATTTTTTGATTTTTGTATATTACAAATTTAATCGTTTCAATTTTTTCTTTGCACAATATTTGCTTTGTGAAGTTTATAAGTAAGAAAAAACAACTTTACCTAAATGGAAAGTAGACAGGCTTAAAGGAGCGCGTTATTTAGCATATTTATCAAAGCCAACTTCTTCAAAAAACTATATACTAATCTTAGAAAAATTCTAATTTATTGAGCCTGTTCATAGCCAAAGATTTTTTGGTATAATTTTTTTTAATTAAACTCTTTAAATTCTATCATAAAACGCGCTTGCAGCCAAATTAAAGTCAACTCTTTGGCAGAGTTTGCTTGGGCCATCTACACCCATTTTATCGAATTTTTTACTGACCCAACCTTTTGTGGCAACTTCAAAGTCCCCAAAGTCAAACCCCTCCCCTCTTCCCCCATTCAATGTCCAATGGCGAGCGCAATGTCCCAAAGGCGACGAGGCCAAAGATATGCCACATAGTTTGGGACGAAACTTAAAAACAACTTGCACTTTGTTTGCTTTGGGGACATTTATCAGTTCGGGAGCAAACAAAACTTAATTTAGCGCACAACTGTGCGAAGTTCAAGGATGCCAGAGCAAGGATATCGGCACAGGGCACAACCCCAAATGGTCTATAAAATAAATAAAACAAAAAACAGTGAATACAATTTTTCGTTTTGGCCAGCCCCAGCACAGCAAACGCACACGCACATTTTCCGAGAAACATAAACAACAAAAAAAAAAAAAAACACAGAGAGAAAACTCGACCGCGCCCCACATACATTTATTTTGGCTTTGCCTTTTTCATATTTTTCAACTTTACGCATTGTTCGGTTCGGCCCTAAAGGCGTCATGAAAATAATCATAGATGTGGGTCATACTTCATGGTGGTGTAGCGAGCGTTGTGGCAGTGTGGCACAATGTGGCACAGACGACTGCTGATGCCTTTGTGAAGCCAAAAAAACAAAAAAGGGATAACTGCTGGCAGCAACTCTAGAGACAAGACTGAGCTTCAAACTGTTCCAACTTGACTCTCGTTTTTATTATGTAAATATCACATAAACACCCGGGAGCAACTCAGGCGCAATCATATGAAACAACGCCACAAAAATGGAGAGGAGCAGGTCCTGGGTCCTGTGCAGTCTCTCATCATTATCATGCATATGCCATAAAGCGACTTGTTGAGACTAGGAAAAGAGACAGAGACGGAGACAGAAAAGGAGACAGAGACCGGGGAGGAAACTCGAAGGCAGCTCATATTTTTGGCAGCTCGAACCGTGAGCCAAAAAGGCGAACCGTTAAAAAACACAAACAACTCTGACAGCAGCCTTGTGAAATACAAGCAAAAACAGACAAAGTCCTGGCAAGGTCCTGTCAGCGACTGCTTCGTTTATTTGCGCTCCGTGCGGCGTAGCAGCTGCTTAGACAGTCAGTCAACACACACACAGTTTTAGGGACTGAGGCATTTTTCATATGCTAAGAAAATCAAATTTAAATTGCTCAAATGTGAAATGCTGCTAAATGGCCAACAAGAAACCAGGTTTTAAATGGCATGGCCCAAAGCATCAGAACCTGACCCCAACTTGCTCAGAGCTATTGGCTTAGTCCCTTCAAAATGAAGGCAGTTAGCAGTCAGTTTTGTTTAGGAGGCGAGACAAATCGTTTACGGAAAGACACTTACTCCTCTTGGGGGCATAAAGAGAGAAGCAACAACCTGGCCTAAACCAACAAAAGCCAAAATAAAAGCGCTGCTGGCAAGAAATCAACATGTGTAGACAAATTATATATGAAGAGTTTCAGTTGAAAGTGTTGTCTTGACACTTTTAGAATAAGTTGAATTTGAATTTATATTAGTTAATATGATTTATTAAAAGTTGGTTCATTAATTGGCGAAAAAGTCTCAAATTTAATCGAATTAAAGGGCTTTGTTAAAGGAAAAATATATTATCTATTTGTATAAAACTGTTTAACCTGACTGAGTGATTGATTGGCGCCTCATCAGCAGGATAAACTACAGAAGCTAGAAATCTGCAATTTTTACTGTATCTTTTTAATTTATTGTAGGCTGACACTATGAAAAAATTCTGTCAAAAAAATATCTGGAAGTGGTTGGAAAATGCATTTAAAAATTAAATAAAAATCTCAGCTGGAGCATATCCGGTGACGCGGAAGGCTACAATAATATTGACATTATAGAATATGATAAGTTTATTTTTTTTTTTTTATTTTTTTTTTTTTATTATTGTTTTTTTAGAGCGGGATCGGAACGTGGGAATGCACGCCGGAATGAGCTAGTAATTTATTTATATTCTTGACAGATATTTTGTTGCTCTTAGCTCTATTTTGAACCCTCATAATTGGTATAATCTCCATTTTTCTTACTATTTTCTAAATCATGTCTATATGTTACCCGTTTTCTAAACCCGTTCCCCCCTTTTATCAGCTCGTTATTCGTTCCCTATTTTACTCGCTATATTGGTTTATTTACCATTTATTTCTTTCGACTATTCGCTGAAAATTGGAAAGCTCCTCTGCGACTCTAACATCCCACTTTTTAGTCGAACGCCATTTAAATTGTCGCCCAGTTTCGGACCTCGACGCTCGAAAGTATGCTCCAAATATTTTATGGCCAACCGAAAGCAGAGATTTTTTTTTTGTTTTTTATATTTTTATTTGGTTTACGGCTTTTTTGGGCGTCGGACAAACCTTTTTCGACTCTTGTCCGCTGCTGAACTCATTTATTAGTTCTGCCTGCCGTCCGTGTCCGAGACCTCAGTCCCCGCCCCCGCCAGCTGCCACCTTCTGCCCATTGTTATAAATGTTTGGCTGTCAGCTCAACTGTGTGGCTGTGTAGTCTTGCGGCTGTGTGCCCCACAAAAAGTCTAGAATAAAAACTCTTTTATTGTATGTGTCTGTCTGTCTGGTTGCCCTGTCGCCCCTGCGCCTAGTGTCGGTTTGTTGCTCCTCCGGCTGGTGACCAGGCTTTGCTTTTGCTTAGCGCTATGACTTCCGTATTTTTTTTTTTGTTTCACTTTGTTGGTGCTTATTGTTTAGCCGGCTGAGTTTTTTGAAAATTTGCCAAAAAAAAAAAAAAAAATATACTTTGCAACAATTTTGTTTTTAGCCTTTTTATTGCCGGGAAATTGCTAAATAAATGCATGTTTCGTATTTAGTACGGAAGGGGCGAGAGAGGTTTACAGCTTTATCTATTTTTTTTTCTATTTATTTAAGTCCTGGCGAAAGTTTGTTGAGCTTAAAAGCGATTCATTCGCATGCCCGCAACTCTTTGCCAGTTTTTATTAATTCTTAGTCATCTTTGAGCTGCTCCAATTTCTAGCAGTGTCATCCCCCTACCGCTCTCCCCCTTCGACACCCATCAACGTCAGCAATAAACTTCAACTGACTTGTTGTTGTTTGCCAAATGTTTAATATTTCAAAGTAACGCCAGCCAATAGCACAGCCAAACCCACTTTCCATATCCGCATGGGTTGCTCCCTCTCTCCCAGTCTCCTGTCTCTGTCTCTGTCTCTTCCCCGAATCTATTCCTCCTATTCCTGGTGTTATTTATATGACAATTTCGCTTGAGCGCGCGTTAAAATATCGCTGACAATATTTTATGCTCATGCTTTGCCTCATGTTTTGCCAACAAAACGCAATGTGTCCCCCCCCGACCCCCCGCCCCGCTTGCACCCACATTTTGCTATGATAAACTTGGCAAATTTATCCTGCTTTGTGCCATACGTCTTTTGGCACAGTTTCCGCTGAAGAGAGAACCCAACCCTCCCCTGCCAGTTGCTACAGTCCACCCGCCTTGCCAGTTCACTATTTGCACAGTTTACAGTTTCAGCAGCCTCAACTTGAGCTTGGCGTGTGCATCTGTAAGATACTTTTTGTTGCTAAACAAGCACAGTCAAATATTTGCAATGCCCCAGCAACAACAACAACAATAACAACTACAACAACGATAGTCAACAATAAACAAATAACGAATAAGCAAGAAAAAAAGTAACAAAAGTTAACTATTGCAATCCGAACACTAAATATCCTGCAAATAACTTAATTTATTTGGGTTCGTGAAAGTAATTTAATGTGAAGGAGAATTTTAATATCTATTAAATGATTTAGCTGTTGGCTTAATAAGCAAATATATATATTTTTTAATATCTATATAATAGAGTCATCCATTAACATTTGTCAAGTTTATATAAAATCAAATAAATCTTTTAATATATAAATCTTTTAATATATAAAAAATCAATTAAGAAATATATAAAATACTAGAACATCGAGGCGTGCTTTGCTATGTTCCTTTCTAACTTAAAAAAAATAAATAAAATATGAAAAAAAAGCCAATCAATTTCTACAATGTCTTTATTATTGTAGCCTACTGCATTATCAGCTGAGATTTTTATATAATTTTTGAGTGTATTTTCCACCCACTTCCCAATATATTTTTGACAAAAATTTTTCAGAGTGCCAACCTATGATATAATAGGAAGCTACAGTCAAATTTGCAGATTTCTAGCTTTTACCTTTTGGCCTGACCGTGAGTCGCCAGTTTATCATTCAGGTAGAGCAGTTTTATATATATTAAGAGAAAGGCTTAAGAATCACTAAAGCCACTTGTTACCAATTTATTGCCAACATTTAAATACCCTAGCCAAGAGTATACAATCTTGCACAGCTCACGCCCGCGCCTGAAAACTTGAGCATTATATTTGGGGCACTTTCCAGAACAACTTCTACACCCAAAACTCCCAATTTGCAAGCTCCTCCAAGCTGAAGGCTGTGTGCCAGTGAAAGTCGATGGATAAAGGAAGTCAGTCGACTGCGAAATAGAAAACGAAACAATGGCTATATGCCGCGGGGGAAGGGTGGGGGGATACGTTGGTAAGTAAGTATGTTAGTAACAAGAAGTCGGTGAAGGAGATCTTAATGTCGCCAGGGGCGGTTTACAATTGCAAAGCGCTTGTCGTCGTCGTCACACACATGTTACTTCAATTTTCGGTAATGGGCAATGGCATTGAAGTTGCATGCTGCATGCTGCAAGCTGCAATGCTGCAAGCTTTGTAAATTGGGAATAGCTAGCGCGTTTGCCTAGCAATTGATTTGATTTTGAAAGTGAACTGGTTTCTCTGCTGCAAACCACACGAGCAGTTTGCTGATTTGTAAAAGAAACCACAAAGCTACATAGAAATTTGTATCGCAATCAAGGAATAAACAAAATTTGCAACAAAGAAATTGAAATAGATAAATACAACAAGAAAAATATAGAAATAATAGCAAAAAGTAAGCAAGAGATTGCGACTAAACATTAATAAGAATAAAACTATTTGAGAATTTCATAAGGAATTTTTTAAATTAAGTTTTTCTTAAACAAAAGTCAAGTAAGAGCTTTATTTTGGTATATATTTTTCTTAATTTCATCATTTTCTGAAAGCTGTAATATTCCCAGCCCATGACAACGTTTTAGCTTCAAAAAGTATTTTATGAGTCCCTTGAACATTGGAGACTAACTAAGCGACAACGGGAACTTGGAGCCAAAGAATTTGGCGACGTTGGCACTACACGACTACGATGCTTTTATGGCATAATTCCTAGCGTCGTCGTCTTTTTTGTTTTTACAGCCTGGCCAAAAACTTTGACTGCCAAGACACTTGGAGAGCAAAAAAAAGAAAGAAAGAGTGTGAGTAGGTGCCTGTGCGAATTGGCATGGCAAGAAAGTAAAGAGTAATACCCAGAGCAGTCATAAAGTAAACCAAATATTTTACATATAAACGACCGCAAGCAGACGTCAGAGTCGTGGCACTCGGGGTGTATATATATTCTGAATCCAAAGAGGAGGTGTGAGCTAGACGACGTCGCCATTTTTGCAATAATTTTTTTTTTCTTCCTTATTTCTTTTATGGTTTTTTCTTTTTTTTGGACTCTTGCCCATAAAACGGCGACAGCCCCAAAAGTAGGTAAAAAGAACTTTAGCCGACGACCTTGCCACACGCGGCATTCTCCGCCATCGTCTGGAACTTTAAAGCCAAGGCAAAGTTATGTGTGGCAGACAATAAATCCAATCTATTGATCCTTGCTATATGTCTTAAACAAATTTATATGGCAAACGGAAAAACTAGCTCCTCTGGCTCGTCTTGGCTTTTGGTTTTTTGATAAACGTGCATATGGCAACGTAAGACCATGTCGAACATAAACTTTCTACGACTGGAGATTTGCCACGGATTTGGGGCAACGTTTAGTGCAACGGAGTTGAAAATTAAGACGCGCTTCAAATGTTTTTTTTTATTACAATGTTTATGCTAAGCGCGGCTTAAAGTACAACTATAAATTCAAAGTTCAACAAAGTAAGTGAAGGTTAAGTTAGAATTTGAAAGAAAATAAGTTAAAGTTAATGTTGGCATTGGAACATTTTGATAACTGAGAAAAAAATCAAGTTTAGAATAAAATATATAATAAAGAGTTGCAGATAGACAAAATGCTGATAGATTAGACTCTAAACTTCAGAGGGAAGATAGAAAATTTACCACAGATTTGAAAGCGAGCTGTCATAAACAGAGTTTAAAAAGGGAAAATACCAAAAAAAAAAAAAAGGAAGAAAAATTTGGTTGTAGAAAAATTCGTGCTTTAAAATAGAAAATTCGATTTGCATCTCCTAAAAAATATTATTACTGCTCAAAAGGAATCATAGTACCAAGGCAACCAAAAGTCTGGAGAATTTTCCATCATTTGCTGGCAGAATATTAAGGAAAGTCCTTCGAAAACAAATCAGAAAAAAAAAGGATGATAACGAACAAGAAAAGTATTCAAGGCACAATTTTCCATTTAAAACTATACAAAACTCATCAAAAAACATTTCAGATAATTGTACATAAGGAAAAGCTTAAAGCTTAAAAGAATTTCATATACATTTCAGTTCTTAAATACAGTTAAAACAGAAATTTCTTTATTTAAGTGGAAAATTGTTAGAAAAGCCTTGCAAAATTAAATTGCCATTTCTAGAAGGTAGCGTGATATATTTTTTGCCGTTTTAGCTTTTGGCTTACTTTTATTTTTTGGAAGTTTGCCAAGTTTTTGGCATCATTTCGACTGCTTATCGGCAAAAGTCAGCAAGCAGATCGGATTTGTGTTTAAATTAAGTTGCAAGAAAAAAAATGCAAAGGCAACAAAAATAAAATCGAGAATGGGACACAAACTTAAAAGCGCGTAAAGGATTAGCCCTAGTTGGCGAAGGGTTTAGAGTTTCCTTTGCAACAATGCTGACAGGCATTAGAAGCAGACAGCAGACAGCAGACAACGAGCTGCATTTGTTGCTGACTCGACACACGAAAGCTGCAACAAGCTGGCTGGGGGCAAGGTGGGTGGAAGGGAGGGTCGGGGCATACCTGGACTAAGTAGAGCCCGCCAAACATTGACCGCCGCCATGTCGAGCGCCATAAATCTTTGCAAATCGCGGCGGGCGAAAAGTGCGCCACAAAATGGCGAAAATTGCACGGCGCAAAGATGTAACAAAAGCGGCAGGACAACTACAGACGGAGACGGAGACCGAGACGGAGACGGCGCATGGAACCAGACAAAAATCTAACAGGGCAGCTAACATTGGCCAGGAAGCCATGGCACATGCTCCAAGTCGGTTTAGTTGCAGTTGGCGTGTGGGAATTTAGTGCGCTTGAAATTTAGTTGCACAGTTGCGGTGATTTAGTTGGCCATAGCTCTCAAGTTGGCCCTAACAGTGGCCAAGTTGAGTTGTGGGTAACAATGTTAAAGCAGCTTGAAGAAGTAAACAATAATAACGAATTGGAAACAGCATTAAATATTTTATTTTTAGTGACAAGTTTTGTCTATGAAAACAATTTTTTTTTTCTTTAATTTGGCAAATGACTAATGAAAAAAAAAATAAATAAAATGTGGCAGATAAAATAATTTGATTTTTTGGGTATTTTTGATTTTATTTAAAAGTCATTAAATAATTCTTACTTAAAGTTTTATTTCAACAAAAAAATAATTTTTAGCAATTGAAAAAAATCAGGAATTTAATTTGAACGAATAATTTTGCATAAATTAAAATAAATAAAATTTTAAATTATAAATTTGTATTATCCAAGCTCATTAGTTGTCTAAGAGTCTTAAATTAAAGAAAATAAATATTTTTGCAAACAATATAAATCTGATGACATTTAAATAAGTAATAAACCATAACATATAATTTAAAGCCCCATGGGCACATGTAAATATAGTAAAAAGTTAAGATTAAAAAAAATAAAAAAATAAATTAGTAAAAAAAAATTAATAAAAATTCAAATAAGTTAGTTTCAAATTTAAACAGTTTTTCGAATAATAATAACAAGTAGTATTCAATAAAGTTTTAAGTTAACTCTACACTCATTAATTGCCAACTCATTTTCATTTTCATTTTTCATTAGCGAAATGCATTAGCTCATTCCACTGTGCATTAAAATGTTCCATATTGTTTGAATTTTTGCTTTTAAATTTCCACACTCAACATTGTACAAAACTTTTGCCTACTGACGACCTCCAATAGCCAACCCCCCTTTACACTTTATACCCCTCTTGCAACAGCAGCCGTCGCAGCAACGTCACATGTGCGAGAGCATGTCCGGGAATTCGAGAAACACGGGAGGGAGAACCGACGTCCCAAGTAGAGATCGGGGGACAGTCGAGGTTTCTGCTTTAAACAGCAGCATTGTTTATGCACAGAGGGGGGGCAGTTAGAGCCAGACAGAGATAGAGAGAGAGAGAGACAGAGAGAGAGCGAGCCAGACTCATTTAAAGACTCTCTGCAGCGTCGAGACTCCGACATGAGTTAAGTGCGATGGTAAAATTTATGCGAAGAATGCAGCAGCAATATGTGCAACAGCAGCAGCAACAACAAAACCAACAAAAGCAACAAAAACGACAAAAACTACAACTCACACTACCAAAACGAAGCCAAAACAGAGCAACCCAACCACATGGCGCATAAAAAGGACCAACAAGGCTCGCCCAGGACTTTTTATACTTATATTGTTTGGAAAAAAAATGTGAAAAAGGGAAGGACTTGCCAAAGCAGCGAAGACAGGAAAGGCATTTGCCAGTTTCAGAGTCTTCCTGGTTATACTTTTTTTCGTTTTCTCTCCACTGTGTGCAACGGATGCCCAATGTGTGAATAAGTAAGCTTTGTAAGATGCTTTTCCACCGGCACAAGGATACACCAGTCAGCGGCCATTCCTCAAGGCATTATTCATTGTTCGAGAGAGGGCATAGGCTTGGCAAAAAACAAAAAAAAAAAAAAAAAACTTAATAAGATTTTAATTGAAGCGCAAGAATTTAATTAATTCAATTATGAATGCATAAGAACAAAAAAAAAGAAAGTGAGTAACAGACTAATAAGTATGTAAAGCATGTAGAAAATTTCCTGGTTAAGTATTTCATTTGGGAATTTTATGCGGGGTTCTATAAGGAAAGAATCATGGAAAATATTTTAAAAAATATTACAATAGTCTTAGTCTCGAATAATCAAACATTGTTTGCTGAAATGCATGTGGGAATTGAAGATATACTATACGAAGCTACAAGTTTTCATAAATAATATAGATTATGTATAAAACAAAGTTTTATTTTAACAAACTAAATGTCAATGATAATTTTTGAGAATTTTCAATATATGCTGGAAAATACCTTTAATTATTTTAATTTTAAATAAAACTTAAGCAACAATATTTTTTCTAAGTTTTTAATAAAACTTGAGCAATGATAACTTTTTTTTTATTTAAGAAAAAATCGTTTTTAATAGATTTTAATTTCTTTGCTTATAAATAAAACTTAAAATCTTGTCTGGAATTCTTTCTGCTAACAGTTTCGGCTTAAAAAAAATTTTTATTTTAAAAAATTAAATGTCAACGATAATTTTAGGAAATTTTTAATATAAGGTCGGAAATATATTTAATTTTTTTTAATTTTAAATAAAACTTAGCCAAGAATATTTTTTCTCTGGGTTTTAAATAAAACTTGGGGCAACAATAATTTTTTTTAATATAAGAAAACGTTTTAAATAGATTTTAATTTTTTGCTTAAAAATAAAACTGAAAAACCTGTCTAAAATTCTTTTCTGCCAACAGTTAAGGCCTAAAACTTTCTAGATTTCTTTAATGTTCAATATATCTAAACCACTTTAAATTTCATCCCAATTGAGTTCACTTACATGGAATGTAAATAAACTACATTGGAATTTCGCAAATAGCCAGTAAATCTTATTTTTATACATTTTACTTAGTACTAATTAAATGCATACCCCAAAAACAACGTTACTTGAGTTTTGTTTATACAAGTGTGCTGCTCTAACTTTGCCAAACTGGCAATTGTATCCTTTAGCTCGTTAAACATGACTTCAGCTTGTTTTTCGGGCTACGTGCCGTTTGTTTTTGGGGTCAGAAGAACTACAACGAGTTGGAGAGTTGCGAGGGGCCAAAAGAATTGCCATACACTAATTGCGAGTTGTTAATGTTGCAGCTGCGAAATGCGAAATGCGGCGACTCAATTAAAAATCTTTAGTGACTTTAAAACTGGAAGTAATATAAATCACACAAAAGGTTCAGAAAGTAACCCGACGCTTGTTTAATGACGCAAGTAATTGCGACTGCACTGCAGCGAGTTGCAAGTTGCAAGTTAAAAGTTGCCAGCTGGGGTATTGTGGGCTGCCTCAAGCATAGAAATAACAGCAACAACAACAACAACAATTGAATGGCACAAGGGAGCAACTTAATGAAAATCAAACACACACACACACACACAACAATAGTCTCAAAGTCGGTCAACTGTACAGTGGAAAATGTCGCCAAACGATTCTCTTTGCTCTCTCAAGTGGCAGCGCATACCAAACAATAATTGATAAACGAACAGATGTACAAGTGTTTAAATGAATGAATGATGTGTTTTTTTGAATTTGAAATGTGGCTGCCAGTTTGCCAAGGGTGCTTGGAGACTTGCAATCGGTTATCGTTAATCGGGGGAGAAACCCAAAATCAATTGATTTATGCACTTGCAGCGCGTCTTCAATTGAAAACAGTAATTAAATAAATAAAGAAAGTTGACAAACTACAAGATCTGTTGTTATATAAAATAGCTACGCTAGGGTATTAATTAAATTACGCACTGTCAGACCAACTGGAGCGTAGTATATAGCCTCAGCAGACACGGCGGCATGTGAAAGTCATCAATTTGAGAAGCGCATAGAGAGGCGGCGCTGCAGATGTTTTGTAATTGTCACGCAATTGCCAACTAAGTGAGAACAATAGTTTTGTCGGGGTCACAAAAGTTGGCGTTGGATCAATGCGGAAGCTAATTACTACTGTGACCAACTTGTGACAAGAAATTGAAAAAAAAAAGATCGCCAAGTGTGTGCTCAAGTCAAGTTAAAACACGCGTAGAGAGTTCTCAATTACGTGCTCAAGTTCTACGAAAGTTAAATTTATTAACTTTAAGCATAGATAATTATTTTGTGGCGAACTCAACTCAACTGTCATTCAATCATTTTAAATTTATTGCAGCTTTAAATTCCAATTCGCTTTTGTATACAATATCAAAAAATTTATTTTGCAGCAGAAATGCTAACAAAGCATTAATTATGCGCACAAATTCAGCGAATTAGCTTAAAATAAACAAATATCAATTTTTGTTTATAGGAAATAGATTCCAAGTATTCAGATGAAATTTAAACTGTCCAACAAATGCCACGCCTTGGCTTAAATATATTCAAGCAATGCGCGCGATTTAAAACGCGTGCGGACTGTCTTTTTAAGGCAGTTTAAAACGCCAGAATGTGTGAAGCGTAGAAATTATTTAATAATAAATTCAGCGAATTATTTAGCTTAAAATAAACAGATATAAATTGTCTATTATAGAAAGCAGATTTTAGGCATTTATATGAAATTCAAACTTGCAAAAAAAAAGCCAAACTCTAGCTAAAAATACGCCCTGAACTGCAACTCAGGAATACACGCGATTTAACGCGCGCAGACTGTATTTTCAAGGCGTTTAAAAACGAATTTATTTAATAATAAATTCAGCGAATTATATAGCTTAAAATAAACAAATATAAATTGTTTTTTTTTTAAGAAGCAGATTTGAAATTCAAACTCGCCAAAAAATGCCATGCCCTAGTTAAAATACGCCCTGAACTCCAAGTCAATCAATGTGCGCGATTTAAAGCGCGGAAACGATTTTCGAAGGCGTTTAAAAACGCTAGTCTTGTGTAGAACTTATTTAGCAAATCGAATAATAAATTTATCGTATTATTTAGCTTAAAATAAGCAAATATAAATTGTCTATTATAGGAAGCAGATTTCAAGTATTTATATAAAATTCAAACTCCCAAAAAAAATGCCAAGCCCTAGCTAAAATACGCACTGAACTCAAGCAATGCGCGCGATTTAAAGCGCTGAAACGTTTTTCGAAGGCGTTTAAAAACGCCAGCCCGTATTAATTGTTAAACTTATTTAGCAAATCGAATAAATACGTATTTAAATTGTTATTATTGTATGCATTTTGGTGTTGTAATGCAATCAGTTTCCATTTGATTACCTTTAATTGACTTTTCAGCACTGTTGGCAGCAACTGCGACGGCGACGTCATCAACATTTAACACTTTTTGTCGGTCATAAACAATTCAGAGAATGGCCTCCGTCTCTCTCTATTGTTGTTGTTGTTGTTCTTTAATTTAATACAGTTATTTTGAACATTTATAATTTCATTTTCAACGCCGGAACTTTGTTGTCAAACATATTGTATTTATATACTATTATGTTTTTTGTAGTAGTTGTGTCCTGCAAAGAGAGTAAAAAAAAAACATATAAATTATTAAAGCAACAACAAATTGCAGCTGCGGCGGTAGTAAATTGTTAATAATGTCACAGTTTGATACCAACAATTTATGATGAGCTTAAAATATGCATTATAATATATATATTAAATGGTCTGCTGCCATGAAAATGCATTTAATTTTAATATTTTCCTGGCACTCAACATTTTTAAATTATTTATGTTAATGTTGTAATGGTTCAATTGTACATAAAACCCATTAAAGCCAATTTTCTTAGTGGAAAATAACAAAAAAAAAGATATTGTCATTTTGTTAAGCAGTTTGTGTAATTCAATCAGAAAATTATAATTTATTAAAATATATATTTTATATAAAATTAGAATTAAATGCATTATTAAATATACATGCAACACATGCAGTTTTTAAAATGACTTTTTTCTGTTTTATCGAATATATTCAGCTACTTTAAATTGTAGATGAAACTGTACAACAAAATGCAAAATTACTTAAATTAAAAGACTTCAGGATATGCTTTAGATAGAGTAAAATTGAGAGCATATACAACATATTAAAAACTTCTAACATATTCTGTTAACTTGTCAAGTAATTTAATAATTTTTAATTAATATATTATGCGTTCTGAGTTGTGACTTTAACGTGAATTACAATTTCATATTCAATTAACCACTCTAAGGGCAATTATGCATGCGAATTAATCACAAAAATATGTCGAGTAAATTGTATGAGTGTAATTAATAAACTATTTCAACCATTTTTTTTTTTATTTTTTTGTAAACTATTATTTACAGTTTGCACAGAAAAAGTGCCGCAAATTTAAAAATGAGCAGCTTCCAACGAACAAAAAAAAACAAAAAAAGCATAAAGAGCATAAAGCAAATGTGTGACAACGACAAAAACCGCAAAACAGTAAAAGAAGTGAAAATGGAAAAGCGCAAAGGGAAATGCCCAGAGGTTGCGACAGGAGACTGCAGATGGGTCTGGGGCAGGGTCTGTTGGGGCAGCAGTTGGGGCAGCAGTTGGGGCAGCAGTTGGGACAGCAGTTGGGTCTGGGGCTGAGTCTGTTTCATATGTACATGGCAAGTGTTGTAAGTATGTGCTTAAATACGCATTTATTCATACAAATATGGCCAACAGCAACAGCAGCAGCAGCAGCAACCGCAACAGCAGCAGGCAAAACAATAAAACAACTCAGCATACAACACTACAGCTTATGGACCATCAGATGCTCTGTAAATTTTATTAGAGAATTTAAACAAATTTAACAACAGCAGATATTAAGGTTTAAGATTTATTAATATGCGATGTTCTGGCCCTTCGGGGCCCTGGCAAATGCCGAGTCTGCCAAAATGTTAGGACGACCCTGATTAGAGTTCTTCATAAATTTTTTATTCAGTAAAATATATTTGTAAAAATTGTAATTTCAAGCCAAAGTGCTGTAACAAAATAATATACCCCATTATAGACGGCGCTGAATTGAATAGAGCAAAACGTAGAGCGAACGAATTTCCATGTCGTTGTCGTCGTAGTTGGGCAAATCAGATGCGCAACTAACGAGCAACAACCACGACAACGATGCTGACAACGGGGCAAGCAAGGACTAGGACCCAATGTAGGACCCAGAGCCGGACGCTGCGCCGCGGGCAACTCGGCGCACGTCTGTGCCCGAACCTGGGACTGGCACTGGGACTGGGCATGAGCCAACGAACATGGCGCAAATGTGACAAATATGGGCATGAAGTGTGCAAGTGACAGGTCTAACATACTTACAAATTTTCATGTGGCGGCCACAGAACCGAGACCACATTATCACCCCAAGAGACGTGAGAGGGGCTGAGCATGGACCGGTGTGTAGCCAAGAGATACAAGAGGCAGCGAGTCATTGCAACATAGGAATTTGCGTTTTCAAATGTATGTTAATGATGTACCAGGTTACAACGGAGTCTGTCTACAATGTTGGCGATGATTTCCATTTTTTGTGTTTTTTGCTTTTTTTTTATACTCCCTTGTTCAGTTAGCCAAACGTATTTCCTGTCTTTCATCATCACGGGTCCAACACTTTTCTGTTTTTATTTTAATGATATTTTATAGAGAGAAAAAAAAAACTGATTTGAATATGTGCAAACTAATGTCGTTGATGAAGCTGCGTTTTTTTTTTTTTATTTATTTTCGCAAATTAAATATCAATTTTTAACTTTTTAACGGAAATTCGTTGAGTGGTAAATGAATGCGTATAAAGTGAAAAAAACAGTAAAGTGAATATAAAACTAATATGATTTAGATAGCTGGCAAAATTTATTTGGCATTAAAAATAAACAAGTTATAGCTAACCTTAAATATATATTTTTTTAAATATTTTTTTTTTATTTTTAAGTTAAATTCTCGATTTTAAATTTTGCCGATTAATCTAGCTTGTTTAACAAATTTGTGAATTGCATTTAAATTATTTACAGAAAAAAATTTTAAAGTATTTTTTCATTCTGAAAACTAAAAAGTTATAGGAGGGTTTTGAATAGTGAAAACTCTGCTGAGAAATTTATATTTATTTTTTTTTATATTTAAAACACATTTCCATTAGAATTTACCTTGCTATCACGGGTTTTGAATAGTGAAAACTCTACTGAAATATTTATATTTATTATTTTTTATATTTAAAATAAATTTCACTTAGAATTTACCCTGCTATCACGGGTTTTGAATAGTGAAAACTCTGCTAGAATATTTATATTTATTTTTTTTATATTTAAATTATATTTTTTATTAAGAATTTACCTTGCTATCACGTCATTTTAACTTTAGTTGACAGTTAATTTATTTTTGCCATTAATTTCCTTCAATCTACAACTTAAGTACTTAACCGGAAATGCGTGTACTACGCGTTGAACTGGACTTAAAACTAAGTCGCATTGCCTTGGGCAGGAAATGACAACATTGTTGACTTACAAGAAAAGTGCAGGCAATCAAACAGCTTAAAGTTGCATGTTTGAAAAAAAATCTAACCAGCAACAGTTGAACTCGTAGCTCGAAGTGGCAGATAAGCCAGCTATGTGGAAAAGAAGAAGAAAATACGAACTCTTGCCACTCAAAGTCGTACCAATCATATAGCTGCCTTGCATGTAGCATGCAACTGCTACCTGTCCCAACCCTCTACCTCTACCCACCCCACAAAGCTAACAAGCCATCAATAAAAGAGTCAGCATCTGCTTCTAGCTCACTTTTTTCGTGTGGCATGTTTAGGTAACGAGCTGAGCTGGCGCCCGAGCAGGGACTAGGCGGTAAATTCACATTGGAAGTTCATTGGAAAGCAAACAAACAGCTTGCCAAGTGATTTCCAAAGGGCGTAGCACGGGAGGGCATTGAATTCCAAAGGGGGTGGCTAAACTTTTGTGTATAAAAATTATAAAAATTGTTAATATAAGTTAATTCCAATTTTTAGTAAAATATTCCCAAATTATCTCTTTTAATTTAGTTGTGGCGTGGCAACAACCTCTCTGTGCCCCTACCCAACTACGCCCTTGGCTTTCCTTCAATTCCAATGCATTTTTAGACTTTTAGCTACATATTTAAATGCGCACGCTTGAAAATGGCAGAAGGTTATTTGTATTTGGAAATTGAAACTGACCTAGACACGCACTCAGCTCGTCTGTGTACACGCACTTGGATTGTCACATCTATTTGGCCTCTATCTCACTCTACCTCCCTCTATCTAACAGTCTTGTATCTGTATGCCACACAGAAAATTACATAATTACCAACAATAAATTGTAATTACTGCCTTGAGATACATTTGCTTAGATAAACGGTTTTTCGTGTCTGTCGCCAGTGTGTTTGTCAGTTTTTTCTTTTTGCTTTACTTAGTATCTCGTAGCTCGTTGTTGCCTTTTGTTATGCCTCATTTTCATATTGCTGTTGTTGTTGGCACGACATTGACTTTGCCTCTCGCCGGTCGCATAAATTACACTGAGCAATTACAACAAACCATCCAAAATGTAAACAAACTCGGGGAAATACGCACAAATTGTATGCCCAGAGGCAACGACATTACTCTAGGGTGGCAAAATAGCACACAAAATGTTTTAAAGTTCAACAAAAAGTGCGTGCATAAATTTTAAGGTATTTTAGGTAATTTATATTGATTTGTTTGGGGGCTAAGAATTTGAGCTGACTTTATAGTGTGTAAGGTATAAAAAATTGGTTGAAAACTCTCTATAAATAAATACACCTTTATGGTATTAGAATTGCCACAAAAATCATATTTTTCTGCTTAGCTTTAATTAGTGAAATTGTGACCTTATTCAAGCAGACAAACTCAAAATCAATATCACATAATAAACCTCACAAAACTGTGACCTAGACAATTGCAATTATATTATTGAAGAATTCCCCAATCACGGGCAGTGACAAATTTGAGCTGCTCTATAAATTGCAAAGTAAAATTAAATAATAATTAAGGCAAAATGCATGATGGTTGACAAAAATATCTCTGGCTTATAATTGAACTGAAAAGCAATTTCAATAAATAAACAAATTGGGTCAATGCATACCAAAGCTGGGAGCTGTGCTGTGGCTAATGACATCATCAGGTCGATTTTTAAATTGTCAACTTGCAGCTTGGTATTTAAATTTGATTAGACACGCTTTTAGCGGGGGTTTAAGTTGGTCTAAAACCCCAGTGCAGCTCATTAGGGTCACACAGTCAGTGGCGGGTCACTCTCATTTATTATTGCCATATAATCTAGCTGACAGGCCAAAAAAGTCAGTCAGTCGAGTCAGTTTAAAAATGGGTTTGAAATGCTTTTTGGCGCATTATGCAAAAATTTTTTTTTGTTAAATTTTATAAAATGTTGCTCTGGCTAACTAGTTCGGTGTTTTGTAAGCTGCATATTTAAGTTGTACAACATGTTAAACACCAAACGATTTGCATATTTAATAAGCAAAGCGAGAAAACATTCAACAACAGCAGCATTCAAATAAAAGACGAAACAACAATAAAAATCGCTTGACTTTGACCATATAAATTGTATGCATTTGATTTGATTTTCAATAAAAAAAAAAAATGCAAAAATCAATACAATAAATAAATGCGCATAACGTTTAGCGTAATTATCAAATGGAAATATATACATAAATTTAATATATAGGAGTGTATAAATTGTATATATTATGTATTATATTATATGAATTTCTAAGCCTGGGAAGTGTGTTTATTATTGATAAGCGCACAAAAACAAAATACTTCTTAATTTTTCTTTTTTTTTGTTATTTTTTGTTGACTTTTAAATTTATTATAAAGGTTAATTGGGTGTTAATGCGCATTGAGTTCCGTTTGAGGAGACAACGCTGAGTTAATGAGCTGCTACAAATAAATATTTATATTTTTTTTAGATACTACGAGCGCAGGAATTTGCGTATTTATATTTTTTGAGAATTAAATTTTTTGGAAGTGATAAATATTTATTTATTTGTAATATATTTGTTAAAGCGACAGGCTTAATATTTCTAGTCATTTTTATACAATTATTTAATTGTTTAATTTTCAAAATGGTTTTTCTATTAAATTTAATTTTCTATTAATTCTTAATATCAGATAAAACTGGAATTTGCGTATTTATATATTTCTTGTAAATTAAATTTTTTAGCAGTGACAAATATTTATTTATTATAAATATATTTTTTAAAGCAACAGGCTCAATATTTTTAGACATTTTTATACAATTTTTAGTTGTTTAATTTTCAAAATGATATTTCTATTAAATTTAATTTTCTATTAATTTTTAAAACCCCAATTACTTGATACATTTAATTCTAATTCTTTTTGGACTCGCACATTTAAATAAAATTTTTAAATAAAACCTTTCACTTTATTTAATTAATTTCTATTTGTTGTCAGTCAAACTTTTATAATATTCATTATATTTTATCAATTAATATCACCTAAAAATATAAAAATTACTTTTTTCACCTCCAATTCAATAAATCTCATTTAAAAGCTATTCCGATTAGTTAGTGACAATCTAAAAATAGTAATTGTCATTTAACTAATAAATAACCATATAATTAATATCAATTTTTCTATTTATTTTAATTAATTTTTTTTTTCGTTTTTAATAAATTGCACATTTCCTATACCAATTAATTCTATAATCTCTATTAATGCAAATCATCTCGAATGCATTTGTGTGTTCTTTAATGTTCAGCTGTGATACCTTTAAGCCCGGAGAATTACGCCGTTAAGCCCCAGCCACGCCTTTTGATGTATTTATAGCGGTTGTAATTTTATTTTATTTTTTTTTTTATATATATTTTTTTCCTTTTGCATATTTCTGTAAGCTTGTAAGTCAAATCGATGTGAGGCAAGCAGCGTTGTGGCTATTTATTTATTTATTATCAGAATGAGCCAGCCCTATTCGTCCTCTATTCCTAAAGCTCCTCCTTCAGTTATTTCCTTGCCTCATTTAATTTCGCTGGGAGACCACACACATCGCCTAGCCTAGCTGAGAGTTTAGCTTTTTTTTCTTTTCCTACCACTATTAGTTGTTCAATTTCAGCTGGTTTTTTTTTTCTGGACCCTCCATTATGCGCGTCCATTATGCCTCTGTTTGCCTTGATAATGTTCCATGTAGAAGGCCTAAGTCTGTCAGGTTCTGGTCTTATGCCATTGTCAGCTTTTGCCTTTTTGTCATTTCAGTTTTGTTGATTTTGCAAAAAAAATAAATTTACCACCTCCCCAACAAGCTGCCTAGTTTTTTTCCTAGTCAAACGCCCAACTCCTACGTTGGGCCAATGTAAATAATTTATTTATGGTCTTGTTTGTTTACTTCATTTCGAGGATGCGCCATGTTCATCCTTGTATGGTATCTTGTTTGTCTAGTGCTTGGAAGGTGCCTGCCGGGTCTTCTTGGTTTCCCCAAAGCTCTCAACAAGAGTGCCTCCTGTGTTAGTTACCAATACCCCCCCCGACTCCCTCCCACATTCTCTTTATAAATAAGAAATCAATTGATTTTGTGCAGGCGTGTAAGTTAAGAACTGTTGCCTTTGGCATTATTTACAGCCCCTAAGGCGATTAACAGCGTTTCCATTTCAGCTACAAGCCCTCATGTAAATATCGTCATTTTAAATGAAATTGAAGCACATTCAGTTCTTCTTGTATCAACAGTAAAATGCCATAAATATTATTTCAGTTGCCTGGGAAAAATATAAAAAAAATCCGCACAGTTTTATTTAAGAAATAAGAAAAACAAAAAAAATATAAAAAATGTGCTTGCATGGTTACAGTTGCGTTCTCATATTTTGTATATTTTTTTTTGCAGCTCTCATCTTTGCTTTTTAATGATGTTTATTTTTTTATGCACTTAAAAAAAGATGCAAAACGTTTATCCATATGCAAAGGAGTGTATTTATTTTTTTGAACTGTGCTGTATATTTTTTTTGTATTTTTTTTATGAGCTTTGTAATCATTCTTGATTGCGCAATTGGCATATCATTTGCAATTTTATTTTGTTAATTCTAGCAAAAGTAAAAAAGATTTTATTTAAATGCAAAATTTACAAATTTAATGTAGATATTAAAAATTAATAAATATTCATATAAATGTAAGTTATGCATGGCTAATAAATATCTTTACAAATTACTAATTTATGATTGCAAGAAAAAAGAAATTCTCACTAGAAAACCTTTACAATTTTCGCATTTTCCCCAGAGCAACATTCTTGGTCTTAGTCCTTTGCCAGCAATGTGAATTTGCCTTTCAGTTTAACCATTTTTCGCATATCTCTAAAGTTGCATCAGTGAACAAATCTCAACTGCATTCAGCGATGAATCATTGAGCGATTATATGGACTCTCTGACCATGAAGAATGGCAATTATGCAATTTTCTACAGACCAAAAACACTTGTCGCAGTTTAATGTGCAGTTACTTATATATATATATAACGTATCTGATGATTCACACGCTTCAGGTATTTGTATATATGTGGCAAATTGTGCGATGCAGTGGCCACAGGCAACAGTTGCATAAACATAACATATATAAATATATATATAAATATATATAGATACGGGTTAGGCACGATAAGCAAATCAAAGCAGTAAGTTTTTTTTGCATTTGAAACAATAAAAACTGAAATAGTCTTGAACTGGCTATTCGACTGTATCTCAACTTACGATTGTATCTATCAGCTACAAAATACACACACAGAGAAATTGCAGATGGAGATCGCACATGACTAAGACGAAAGATGAAGACAAAGACGTAGCTGGAGGGGCAACTGGACACATCAAAAGGCTACTGAGAAGTGCCGCCACCGAAGCTCGACACTACATAGTAGCTGTAGTTACAGTATCTCAGCAGCTAACTGTAATTGTATCTAACAGCTACAACTGACAGGCCGGCCAAGAGGCGACTGAGGCGACAGCCTGGCAACGCGTCGCTCTGGAACTTGTCTTACTTTTTATGGCCAACAGCAGCAGCAGCAACAACAAGAAAAACAACAATGGCAACAACAGCAACGCGTGCGGCTTTCTTGATAGTGCCTCCTGCCTCAAGAGGAGGCGTCGCACCGCTTCGAACTTGGGGGCCACCCAAAAATGGTCAGTCGAGCGCCACCAAATTGACTGCTTGCCCCTCAATGGTTGCAACTAACTTGCAGATACTTTTCTCTCTCTGCAGTCTCAACAACGCTCTATGCTCTGCCATTGAATTATTGTTTGAAATCAAAAACTAACCATTATTTACCAACAGCGAGAGGAGTGCCAAACAAAAGGCAGGTCGAAATGGCAAAAACAAACGTAAAGAAAGAACGAGATGTGCTTGAATAGTTGCTCTAATAGAAATTGATGTTGTTTGGTGTATATAAATAAAATCAAAAAATATAAAGCCAATAATAAACCACAAGCTAGGCCTGTTTACCAAACATAACTATTTTTCATTGCAAAATTGACTTTGTCTTCATTTTTGTATAAATATATAAATAGCATATATTTTTCCCTTTTAATAATATGTCTGAATTTTTTTCATTTTATTTCTAATTTTTATGATATTTACGAGTATATTAAACAATTTTTTTTTAAAAATATCTGCGAATAGTTTTCATATCCCTTCTTTATTTTCTTTATTTTTTTTTTAATATTAAATATTTTTAAATTAAGTATTCATTGCAATTCTTTTATATATCATATCTTAAAGCATTTTTTTCCTTCAAAATATGTCCGTATTTGTTTTCACTCAGTTACTCAAAAAAGCCAAAAAATTACTTTTCTATTCATTTTTTCACATACTACTTAATAAAGGTACAAAAAGAGTAGGTGCAAAATTTTTAATAAATAATAAACATTTAATAAAAATTAAATACAACAACCTTATTAACCCAATTGCAAAATATAGAAAAAATTAAAAAATTATCACTTAAAGCATAAATTTAAAAATATATTTTCCGACTTCAGCTTAGCTGACAATTTCGATGCCGAATGCTTTAATTTGAATCAAAATTATTAGAATAATAATTGTCATATATTTCTTAAAAGCCTTACAAACTTTTACCTCAAAAATTATCCCCCAACGGAACTTTGTAATTTCAGCCATGAAATTGCTATCAATATGAAAAGTTCTAAAGTTCGAAAACTAATTGAGCAACCGGCGCCAACTTGAACCGTTGGCCCATGAAAGTTGTATTGAAAGGCGGGCGACAGAAACAGAGACTCAGCGACAGATACAGATACAGATACAGAGTCAGGGAGACAGGGAGACAGCCAAGACAACGACAACAACAACGACAACGAGAACAACAAATACTTGGCTAGGGGCCGCGCCACAATTGACTGGCAAACTGGAGCTGTAGTATATATCCTGGGTACTACCCCCTCTGCCCCGCCATTCCCTCCTACTTATTGCCAGTGCAAATAATAACTTATGTGTAGTGTCAGGCCAAAAAAAAAAAAAAAAAAAAAGCCGTAAGCGCTACGGGAAATACTTTCAGTGTGTGCTTTTCCTGCCTTACTGCTCCAGTATTTGTAGTTGTAGTGTATTCAATGTAAATACAAAAAAAAAGTAATATATATATATATATATATCTATTTGTGGTTGTTTGGCTTTTCGTATTGCTTTAACTTTGTTTTTCACTCCCCAACTTACAACAATGTCTCTCAGTATTATTGCAATATTTCAACATGCCAGCGCGTATCTGTTGGATGCCTGTCTGTGGCTTTTTGTGGCGTGTCCGTTGCTATTGAACTATTGTGCAGTGCACGTAATTTAAGCCAACATGCCCCTCCCTCTGTCCCTCCTTTAAGCTGCAACATCTCCATGCCCACTCAGTAGTGAATGCATTGTGAATTCTCTAAAAACTTTCAGATTGTGCAGCCCGACCGAACTGGGCGAAATGTATTTCTGAAAGGGAATTTTCCATGAAAGTAACTGAAACCAGAGCCTGGAGCGCCTCAGCTAACAGTTAAGTGCAAATTATTGGACAGACATTAGGTTGAGCAGGAATGTAGCAAAAAAATATAAAAATAAATACAAATAAAACAAACTATAAACAGCTTTTTGCGGGCAGATTGAAATTGTTGAAATCTAGCTAAAGTTTGGTGTATATATTTGATATTTGGTATATATATTGTATGAATTCAACATGCAAAAGTTGTTTTATTGTTTTGGCATTGCATGAAATTAGTTTCGGATAATCTGAAATTGTTAGAAAGTTAGCTGAGTTTAAAATGACGATTTAAATTTGATTTTATTCGATAAAGTAGCTGCCAAAAAATGTATTTAAATAGAGAACTTTAATATGACTTTACAGCTTATTTTGTGTTTGTTTCACTTTATGAAATATCAAATTAAAATTCATAAAATCTTTCAAAGTCTGCCTGTAAACTATTTCAACTTAAAGCCGCTCTAAAACAAACATAATTTCAAATTGAAAGTGCCACAAATATACAAACTTGGCCACAAAGCCTTGCCCTCTGGGGCCGTCCGTCTGTTGTAAATTCCCGTATTTGAGCCATAAATACAAATGCCAACACACACACACACACACACACAAACCCGTAAACTCCAAAGCACACAGAAAACCCCAAAAAGCAATTAAAGATTAAAGTCTAAACGAACACGAATGGGGGCCAAATGGACACTAGAGATAACTAGCCAGGATAAAAACAGGAACTGGAACTGGAAGTGGAAATTAAAGGAGAGCAGGGGTTAGGGTACAACAAAGCATACTAAAATAGATGACCAACACGTGCTAAGCTCATTAGATGCTTTGATTTCTCAAGTCTCAAGTGCAAAAGTTTTCAAAAACCAGCCAGAAGACATAAAGTCTGGCAACAAACTAATAACCAATAAAATGTCTTAAGCCTTCTAAGCTCATAAATGCTATTTTAAAATACAGCAACAAATGAGTGCATCGGGGGCCAAAGGGTAAAAGTTCGTGCTTGCTGCCATAAAATATATATATAAGTATATATATATATGTTTGTATTACTTATATTTGCTAAAGTGGCCCAGGAAACCATTCAAGTTGAAAAGCCCTCTTAATAAGCATTGGCCCGGGGTCTCTAACCGGGCAACAAGTGGCCGGAGTCGCAGTCAGTCGAATGGGAATGACTGCAACGAAGCCTCTTCAACTCTTCATGTTTGAGTGAATGGAGTCCAAAGATGAGCAACAGACGTCAGACCAAGGCAATGATTGGCAGTCCCAGACCCAAAACTAAAGACCGGCTGTAAAATAGAGCAGCAGCAGCAGCAGCAACAACAGCAGCAACATGAACTACAACGGCAACAGTTGCTCTGACAGTTGCTCTGACTTGTGGTCGTATATCTGTGCTTGCACTAACGAGGGTTACTTTTTAAGTTCGATAAATTTACAAAAGCAAAGGGAATATTATTTTATATAGCACCAATGAGATAAAATAATATAAAAAAATTATAAGCTGACTTTTAGCAATTTTTTTTTTTTAGGTAAAAAAATACTTTTTACTATTTTTTTAAACATGGCATTAAATATATGGAACAAAACTCTGCTCTGCCAGCCCGACAGTTAATTTTAAATTAATCTTTATTTTTATATTTTTAAATTGCATTTTTTTTTTTATATATTTGTATGTCTTTATCCTGATTTATTTGTCTATTTGCATCTAAATTTCTGAGCACATTAGTTTTACCATATTTCATTCTCCAATCAATTTACATTATATATTAATATTTAAAAAATTACAAGCTGGCTTTTATCAATTTAATAGCCAGTTTTTTTTTTAGCAAAAAATTGTTTTTTTTTTTTTAAATATATTATTAAGTATTTCGAAAATAACTCTCATCTATTAGCTCGATAAGTAATTTTAAATTAATCTTTATTTTTATATTTCTATATTTTTATATTTATTATATTTTTAAGTTGCTTTTTTTAAGATATTTATGTCCTAGCTTATTTGTCTATTGGCAATTAAATTTCTGAGCAAATCAGTTTTAATATTATTCGTTCTCCAATCAATTTACTTAATATAAAAAATTATAGGGTGACTCTTTAATGTGACAATTTAATAGCCAGTTTTTTTTGGGCAAAACGTAAATTTTTTTTAAATTATTAATTTGGAAAAAAATATAAAAAGAACTTAACTCTTCCCTACCAGTTTTTTAAGTAATTTTAAATTTACTTTTATTTTTATATTCTTAAAATGCATATTTTTAGTAATTTTATATTAACCTTTATTTTTATATATTTAAGTTGCATTTTTTTTAAATTTGTATGTGCTTATTCTGACATATTTGTCTGTTGCCCATTAAATTACTGAACAAATCAGTTTAACCAATTTTCATTCTCCTTCAAAATCAAAATTATCAACAGAATATTTAAATATTGTCTCAATTTTCTGATACATTTCTCTGCTCATTTCAGGCACTTGAATTAAAAATCTAACCTGCAAAATAATTGAATAATAAAAGTTACCTAAACTTGCAACTTTTTGTGCTACCCCTTTGCCTTTAAAGCTGCCTCACGGCAACTGGGCAGGCAAACTGCAACGCTGTTGAACTTTTAATTTGATGAATGATATACATTTGTCTCGAGTGCGAGTGCGAGTGCAGGCCTGCGCCGGCAAGCGGTTGGCCACAGATTGCTGTATGGCCACAGCTCCGACTGATTCCACTCCCCGACTATATATCCACATTCCCAACCACAAATATATATCCACACAGAGTCGAGTAATTGTCGTTGATCGCAGCTGAGCGAAGATCTGCACCGCTGGCATATTTATACAGACAGAGTCGAGTGGAGTGGAGTGAAGTGGAGTGGAGTCTTTGCCCCTATGCCCCTCAGAGGATGACACATGTGCAGAGATCTGTGTGGAGATCTCGGCCTGCTTGTGGTATATAATTTTGCTTAGCTGCAATTATGAGAGATGTTGCGGCTGATCTTGAAACTGGCGAGGCAGCAACAAACCTGCACTGACGGCACCGGAAGCTTTATCTTCGCCTCTTTTTTTTTTTGTACAGCTTTAAGAACTTGTTCTTACGGTTATCTGTTGGTTTTACAAGTGCCTCGAGTGGAGCATGTCTGTCCACGTCTGTCTAAGAGTCTGGCATGCCAACATACAACATCCTTAATTATGACAATCAGCGCTGCTTGATGCTTATTTCTTTGCCCCGTACTCACACAATTCGGGATATGTGAGCTGCTGCTGATCCAGATCGGTTGCACACTGTATATATATAAATATATATATATATATATTAAGTCAGTATGTTGTTGATCATTGATCATTGAGCTGGCTCGGCCTGGTTAGGTCGATCTGGCACAGTTTAACAGTGAAACGCTTTGGAATGCTGTGCTGAGGGGTTGATTCTTGTTAAGGTGAGTAAGGATTGCTATCTTATATATATGTATATATAATATTTAAGTATATATGCAGAACCATGTAGCGTGAGAGCACAAGCTTTGGGAAAGCTGACTTGGGTGGCATTGCCAAAGCACACCCTGGAGACAGTTGAGCAATTAGAGTATAACCTGAAGGCTTCAATTTAATATAAAATATTTGCAGCCGATACCTAATTAATTGTGTGTAATCACAAAATTGTCAGATTGATCGATAACAGAAGAAAAGTTCGACAGATCATGCAATATTTTTAGTGCAGTCTAAATACCATAATTAATTATAAATTAAATCTAGAACGTAAACTCGAGTGTAGCTTACACAAATATATATAAATAAATTCCCAGTTTAATTAGATAATATTAAATAATATTTAAATAGCTACATTTCATGTTAACTGACATTTTTTGTAATATCTCTAACATATTTTCCCGCAACAAAAATTATTCAAACATCACTTTCGCCGAATTTAAGCAAAAATCCAAGTCAGAGTCAAAAAACACCCAAGACACTCCCAAAAAATAGCCACAGGGGCTCCAAATTTAGACCTCGACATAAGTAATTCGAGTGCTGAACGTTGATTGATTATACAGCAGCCAAAGAAAAATACAATTAAAGGTTCAGCTTTCACCCAAGGGCAACACACACTAACTAATTACTTTCACTTGCCCAGAATATCTCGAGCAGACTTTAATCTGGCAGCATTTACAAATCGAGCACGCACTTATCTACATTATTATTATTATTATTTTTATTATTATCATCATCAGCAGGGGGGCCATAGGTTAATATGGCAATTAGCCAACCCAAGCAGCCCCAGTTCGGTCCAAGAGAAAATAAGAAAGCCGCCTTGGTGCACGACAATTAACAAATCCAAGATTTCGAATAACCGAATGAATATACCCGCTACTGCGACTCTATTGCTCATAACTTTCAAATGTGATTAAGGTCGACCAGCTGCCAAACGAAAAAAAAGATGAAATAATAAAATAAAAGTAAATCGACAGGTTCTAAGCACAATAACAAATAATTATGTTGTTGTATTAATGTGGGCTAAGGAAACAATCAAAATGCGTTGGCCAACTCAGTTCTGGCAGACAAATAGCCCACGGGCCTTCGCTACGGTCCAGTCCGGTTCGGTCCAGAACGGATGCCGTACCATATACCAACTTATGAAAGTCTCTGGGTACGAATTTCAACAGGTTCACGCCTCTATCGACAATGAAAAAAAAAACAGAGAATAAAAACAAAAAATCTGTGCAACAACAACACATTAAATATATAATTTTCGAGCCACAGCACACAGCAAGCAAAGTAATTGCTGGGCGAAGAGGGGGCAGCATCTTGCCAAGATCCCCAAACCAAAAGAAGCCGCCACAAATCCCAAAGTCGTTGCCAATAAGAAAGAAAATAAAGAAAAATAAGTTAAAAATGCTTGTACGACGGGCAGATATCCTATAGACGCTCTGTACTAGAGTTTGTTGAAGAAAATATTATTTTCACATTTTTGCAAGCGATTTAGTTAGGGTAATAATTTAATTTGTTATGATTTTTTGTGAGGTTTGTTTGTTAGGAGTTTTAATTAGTTTATTTAAGATTAAATGTTTATTTTATTAAAATTGTCCTCCTATTTTTTTAAACCTTTTTTACCCTTATCTGGGAGTTTGAATAAAAATTATATGAAAATTAATTATTTCGCTAATTCGATAATATTATTTCGAGAGATTTCTCTTCAGTAACATTTCCTAGAAAATTTCTTCAAACTGTCTGTACATTATTCCTGGCTAGTAAAAATCGAATCAGAGAGCTTTAAGCCTTATAAATTGTCAAACTAAATCAGTTTAATTAATTAAAAATTAAGCACAACGACCTTATTAACCCAATTGCAAAAAAACAAAGATAAACAAACAACATTTAAGTGGCCCAAAAATTTGTACACAAAAATCTATTATAAAAATACGCAAATTCCACATAAATAGCAAATTTCCAATATATATAAATATTTTTTAAAAATATTCCACTATACCTAAACCCTATTACACCCCTTCAAATCTCTACAGGGTATACAAAAAAACATCAAAATCGATGCCAGTCGTCGTCGCTCGACTTGTAAGTGGTACATCAAATTTGAACAGTTTTTCAAGTGTTTATGACGTTTCATGGTGAGCTGGCGGAACAGCAGTACAATCTGAGAAGAGGTTTCGAATGAATCTGGGGGAAACTGTGGCAACTGTGGCAGCATTGTGGCAACTGTGTGGCTTTTTGGATTGGTGTGATTATCGCAAGTAAACTATCTCTCAGTTGGTCTCTGGTAATGTTGCAGCATCGACAGCCGCTGCCGGTTTTTTATTCGTTTTATGAAGATGAATTTCTTTTTTATTCGAGATTTACGGGCATACAGATGTGTTGTGCCCCCCTCTGCCTTACCATCCCCCCTCCCCGCAGCCTACTCTATACCGGTCTGCCTCACAGTTGTTGAACTTTACAAGCTTTGCGCTGTTGGAGCTCCAATTACTTCACTCAATGTTGATTATAATGTTGTATGTTGTAGGTTTTTTATTTTATTTTTTTTCTTTTTTACTGAGTTTTTTCTGTTGTTCTGCAAAATCAATGGAATGGTTGGTTAAATGGAAGATTCGCATTTGAATAAGTGTGGAATTGGGTGAATAGTTGAAGGAAATACGAGAGTCTCTATTAAAAAGCAGAAATCACAATAGAAATTAAATTTCTTCGCAGTATGTTAATTTATATATACTACTGCGGTAATAAAACATAGATAAAAAAATATCAAAATTAAATAAATACTAAATTAAATTAAAAATAATTAATTTGCCTCATTTAACTGTGCCACAAATATTTTTTCTATTCGAATTTAAACTGCACTAATGCCCTTGTCATAAGCAGAACTTTTAGTTAAATCAAACTCTCATCTTTTCACTATTTTTTCTTCTTCTCAAACCTTTCTTCAAACTCTCATTTTTTTCTTTATTTTTTCTTCTTCTCAAACCTTTATCTTTCAACACATTTGTAAGCCGAAAAACCAATCTAATTCGAAAAATCAAAGACCCTCAACAAGTGCCACTTAACATGACCTGAAGCATAATTCCGGAGCGCACCTGGTGCTACTTTGTGGCACAAATGATTTGGGCTCAGTCAGGGCCAATACAATGACACAATTTACATAGAATTCACATCAAATGGCAGAGTATAGTATCTAGTATATATATCATTTTCAATAATCATCATATCTTTAGTGACAATCTGGCGGCGAGTTCTTTTTTTGTGTGGCATAAATCACAACCGAAACCAGTTTCCCAGTTTCAGTATTTCGATCTTTAGCTAAAGATCTACGCGCATAAATTCAAATTAGATAAAAATAAACTTTTACCAAGCAGGTGATTTAGTACTTGAACCAAAATATAACAGCAACAAACTCGTCGCAGGTGTTTCGAAGGCAACGCAACAAAAAGTAAAAAAATAAATAAGAAAAACAAGTTTTCTAGATTTATTCTCGAGTCTTATTTTTGCCTACTTTATACCTCAACTTCGACTTGACATATTTGCCTGCTAATTTCATGTTATTTATGCGACCGTTGCGCATTTTTTCAATGTCCCAAGTCGCAAAATGCAAACAATGGAGAGCTTAACACTCACATCTACACTGCTAGGTGGGGTCTTGGGATATTACAAACCCCAGAGCTCACAGACTTGAGCCTATTGTTTGTCTGACAAAATGACAATTACATGTTGAGAATTTTTTAACAAAAAAAATTATTAAAATAAATATTTGTGCGCTAAACAAATTGCCTGTCGAGGCTTTACTGTATTTACATGTTGATGAATTTGTGTGGGCTATAGAGCAGAAAAATAAATAAAATAAACATTATTGATATTGATTCAGCTTAATATTAGACTATATTGCTTCAAGCGAATAATTGAAATGTATAATTTTAAAATTAAACTGAATTTCTTAGCAAGGTGATAAAAAAAAACCAAAACTTGAGTTTTGAAGAAAATAGTTCTCCAACAAATTCTAAGCGAGCTATTTAATTTAAGAATGTTGTATAAAATGTTTAATATTTTATTATATTTTATTATTTGGAAAAACTTTTTTTATTCAAGCATTCTTTCAAGCGAATAATTTTTTTAAAATTTTGTATAATTTTTTTTAAATTAAAATGAATTTGTTAGCAAAGTGTTACAAAAATTTAAAATTTGGGACATGAAAAATGAAATTATTAACAATTTTTAATTCAATCTCCAACAATTCCTAAACCAATTATCTAATTGTATAAAATTTATACTAAAAAATAATATATAAAATATAAAATATAAATTATAGTATAAATAATGGAATATTTTATTACATTTTTGAAAAGCTCAACATCTTTAATAATATTTAATTAGGTTGGGAGTTAATTTTACTTAACCAAAGCTAATTTCTTGAAATGTCGAATATCTAACTTTTTTCTTTTATTTTAAAACATATTTTTCAGCAACATATTTTTGAATATTTTTTCCTGAATCAGAGATTTATTATACATATAAAATGACTCAAAGAAGTGTTGGAATGCTATTGTATAGTAAAACTAATACTAAATTAAAAAAATAAATAAAAAAAATAAAAAAAAAAATCAATATAAATTAAAAATAAAAACATGTAGAAAAACTCCAGTATAAATTGAAATTATTGGAAATTTTTTTAAGATTTATTTCTAGAAAAAATAAAATAAAATACAATAATAAATTCAGTATATTTTCCTGTCAGTTTTCTTTCACTTGAAACCCGCATTAGCTGAGCCAATTAACGTTAACTAATTTATTCACCTGCCAACCTCATTTTGGCCACTTTGCAGCCTCCCACAAATCTAAACAAAAGCCCAGCAGAGTCAGTACCAACACCTTGAGCAAATTGTAAATAAGCAGCTCAATGGTGCGACTCTTGACTCGTTGACGCAATGCAAACTTTAAGCCATAACAATTTCAACTGCATCAGAGTCATGTGAAAATTCACACTGCCACATTATCATGTGGCAAACAAAAACAATTGACAGAAAGGCCTTAGGCCCTGGCCAAGTCGAGCTGGGAATGGCCTGGGATGTGGCACTTCATTAAATAGACGCCGCGGCGCTTTTCCAACTGCCACGCCCCCCCTATTACCCAATGGGCCAACTCTGGAACAGTCAAGCGACTGCTTATATTTCACACATGCTCTCAAACAACAAGCAAAAAAATTATAAAAACAAAAAAAACAGAAATTTAAGCAACAATTTTTGTTTTTTTGTGCGTTGTTGTTTATGATTACAATTTTTTTTCCGTTGACGAAGTCGACATGTGGCCATAAAGTTGTCGGTAAATAACAAACAGGCGTCGACACTTAACATGGGGCAAGGGAAGTGGGTGGTGGCGGGGGTTCCTGCCAAAGGGATGCTCGTAGTAAAAAAAAAAAAAAAATATTTGTACATATTTTTTTGACATATTCGCACAAGAACACGTTAAAAACCGGGCTTTGACCCAACCAAATGCAAAAAAGTATCTCACAGATTGCAGTCGAAAGTATCTGAGAGATTTTAGTGCGGTCGTAAATGTATTTTCATTCGTTAATATATTTCAGCTGTTCTTTTGAAAACTTTTTGTTTTTTTTTTTTCAATTGTGTTTAATTGTGCGGCAACATTTGCGCATTATGCAAATTGTTTACAAAAATTTGCTTATTTTTGTGTTATTACGTTTTGCAATTTGAATGTCTGAGCTCAGCTTAAACAAATAATAATAATAATTGTTTTTTTTTTGTTGTCTTGGCCACATAAATTATATTATATTACTTAAATGTTAGCCGAAACGAAATTGGCATTTGGAACCTGTTTTTTATTGTCAAATAAATTAAAATATATTAAAAACGACCTTGAAATGCAGCAAAAGTTTAGGTATTATTAAGAATTAGTCATGCTAACAATTACTGGGTTTTTGGGTTTTATTTAAAGTGATTTTATAAGAAATAAATGAGTTTGTTGTAATTGAATTGGAATTGCGATTGAAACTTTACTGAATAATAAAATTAGTTTAATGACAAAAAAATATGTTAATTTTCAAATTTACTTTATCTAAAGCTCAAAATATATATTATTAAAATTTTATGAAAGAAAAAAAAAATACAAATGGGTCTAATAAATACAGACTTTAATTCAGAAAAAAATAATAAACATTTATAAGAACTAAATGAGTTTGCTATAATTTAATTGAATTGCGATTGAAACTTTACTGCACATTAAAATTAGTTTTATGACAAAAAAAATGGTAATTTTCAAATTTATTTTAGCTAAAGCCCAATATATATATTTTCAAAACTATATAAAAAAAAAAATTCAAATGAGTCTAAAAAGCCCAGAGTTTAATTTAAGAAAAATAAAAAAAATTTCTAAATTCAGTCAAATAATGATGTAATATTTTTAATTTATAAAAATTTGTTGACTTTTGTGAGCCACTTTAGCCCATAAACTGCCTTATTCCAAAGCTAATTTTAAGACTTACCCAAATAGTTCTGGAACTTTTCACACATGTGCATCCACTTGGCGACTAATCCACATACATTCGATCTGCATACTATTATAATCTGTAATGATGAGAATAAACCGTATATAAATTTAATATGCTGTCACATAAATTTCCGCAGCACTTAAAAATTGAAACAAAATCGTTAAAGCTAAACACTAAATTAAAAGCATCTAAAAATATTTTATTTTTCAATTTAATTCAGTCTGTTGTGTGTCGAACTGGAAGCAAGACTACTAAAAAAAAAATAAAAAAAAAATGTTGCTACCGACAAAACTGAAAATGTTTTGTCATCTGTTTCGATTTAAAGTGAGCAAAGGATTGACAATGTAATTTAATACGAAGCGGGAACTTAAACTAAGTGAAAATTAATAGCTGGTACTACAAACTCACACACACTTTTGTAAGAAATACAAAAAACTTTCACTTGAAATGTTGTTGTTGAAACAAGAAACTTGAAATGACTTTTTGAACTGTGAACTGTGAAGGAAATGTGTTGAGTTTGAGTAAAGATGGAACTCAGTTGTATCGACTCGTCGAATCATAAATATAAATATACATAAAAACACATATTTCTCTCTCGCTCTGTGTAACTGACACGCCGATGGGGCATGTGGCAGCAACTGGGAACCGCACGCCTGCATGCCACAGCAATTTGTGGATGGCAGCTCCATAGCGACAACATTTTGACACACTTAAGTGTTAGACAGCCGAGTCAGACATAACTCCGACATCCCCGACAGTCCCGACAGCCAGCATCATCATCTTCATGATCAATTCATACATGCTACAAGTTGTCAGAGGGTCGCGCGGTGATAAATTTGGAAATTATGAACATAATTCTTCATTATAGACCACGCATCCGATAATGGAATTGAAGAGGCGTCGAAACCGAAAACGAAATGAAAGTGAAAGAGTGAATCTCCCGAAAAACAAAACTCTCTATGAAAACTGCCCACATTTCGCTTTTATTTGTTGTTTTTGCCCTGTTAGAGGCCTAACGCCTAGTGATAAATTGGCGATATTACGCATTCGATTTAGGGATTATTCGAATTTTCGCATGTGGGCGAAAGTCCCGCCCAAGTCTCCCAGCATTTTCAGAATGCCAACAAAACGCTCACGCAGAGTTACACATAGATAGACCCCATTGATAAAGCTGCGATTGTTTGGCATTAAAATTGAAATAACGTGATTTCTGTGGTCCACTGGTCACAGGCCTTTGGGGCAAAAATTTGAAAAGGGCGGCGGCCGGGCCGGGGACAATGGCACTGGCACAGATTTTTCCCGAAACTATTCCGGTTATTGTTTTGTGGTTTTGCGCAGATTTTTGGTTTCGTTTAGTTTTCGATTTTTTTTATTTCAAACTTCCGTTATGTGTGTGGGTGGGTGTGGCTTTTGTTCAGCCTTGTGTGCATAGCTTTGCAAAGAGTTGTGCCTTGTGGGGGGAGGGGGAGAGACTGGGTGTCATTGACAATTGGACCGAGCTTTGAATATTTAAAACGATTGTGCAGAGTGAAAGATTGCATGATTTGAAAAATCAATAAAATATTAAAGGCTTTAAGAAATAATTGACTGTTTGAAATATAAAATAAAAAAAATAAAATAAAAAAAAAAAAAAAGAAACTTAAGTCTCTCCCCGACGGGGAATTGAACCCCGGTCTCCCGCGTGACAGGCGGGGATACTGACCACTATACTATCGAGGACGTTAGAAGCGCTGTGTCAAAATGTATTTATAGTCTAAGCTTATGCCAGCTTGACTAGCTGCGAATGCGATCAACAAAGAATCAAACGAAAAATGAGAAAACAGAAGAACAAAAAAAACACGCAAAAGCTCTATTAATAAATTGATTGTCTGTGTGGGTTACGTTTGCAAAGAGCAAAAAAAAAAGTGTGAAGCTTTGGCAAAAGTTTTTTTTTTTGGCTGCCGATAGTGTGTATGTGTGTGTGTGTCTAAAGCAGAAGCTTTCTCACTTGTTCTTTATGTTATGCTTTGTCATTGTTGAATGGTTCTAATTATGGGGTTTCATTTTCACACAGCGGCACAGCTTAAGTGACGTCACAGCTGTTGTGGTTGAATGCATTAAGTAGTTGAATAGTTTAGTTAAATTTGGATAAGTCTACTACACAAAGCAGAAAATTCTATCTGCTCTGTGGTCTACTGAAAGGTAGTTTGTGTTTTTAGCTGTCACATGTTAGAAGACAACAAAATTATATTTAGCTTCATTTGTTTGCATAATTTAGGTACGCAAAATAAATTTATAGTCTACACACATGTCGCAAATTTTGTTATCACTTTTAGAGCACTTTTAAAAAAAAACAGAACTTGAACTTAACCTGAAGCTTTTGCTGTTAAACATAAGCTTAAATAAATACCTCTAATTTTTGTTTAAATAGCACGTCTGTTTCTGAACCAGAAATTGAAATTGAAATCAATTAAAATATCTATTAAATCTTTAAAAATGAATATGTAAAATAGACACTTAATTTCACAATATATTCATTCAAATAAACTTTTGTGCAAATACATACATACATAATATATATGTATATGTATATGCACATAGTCTGCACTTACATTCTCCTTTGTTCCATTTTTTTGCAGTACTCCAAAGCTGTCACCACGTCAACTTTGTTGATAACATCTCTTTGGAGACCTATTACAAAAAACTATCAAACAACTGCCAACCAAGTGCCGCAGTCCCAAAACGATTTCTAAACCGTTCAGTCATAATACATAAAGCAAAAAAAAGAAGAAAAAAACATATTAATAATAATAAAAAAAAGCTCTACTCGCTTTGCTCCACATGTGACGTCGACTGCGTTCCGTCTCTCTCTCTCTCTCTCTCTCACACTCCAATTCACTCGTAAACGCAGCTCTCGGCACGCGGCGACCACAGCAGCAACCGCAAGGTGCGTTGTTATTCGTGTTATTGTTGTTGCAAAACAATTGGCAAAAGGAAGAGAAGAAAACGCAAAAAAGAAAAAACCACGAAAATAACAACAGAAACAATTACACAAACAATTCGATTGCAGTCGACGCTGCTGCTGTCGCCGCTGGCAGCATGCACGCCACTCAACTGACACTCAACTGGCAGCAGTAGCAGAGCAGCAGCAGCAGCAGCAGCAGAGCAGCAGCCTATGCTTCACTTTGTGCTCTCTCCCCCTACTGCGCTCACACCCTCCTTTTTTTGAGTGTGCAATCATGCAAATAAAACATTTTTTATATGCTTGCATTTATCTGTGTGTGTGTTTGTGTGTTTGTGTACGTGCAAAATTTTAACCCAAATATTTTGTAGACATGCAATATTTATGCTAAAGCAACAGTAACAGCAGCAAAAACAACTGCAAACAGTTGCAATTACAACAATAACAGCGTGAACAGACTGGCAACAATAGTTGTAACAATATTTTTGATGTAATGCTGGGCTGATTTGTTTTTTTTTTTTTTTTTATATAAAAATTGCAACTGTCAAACTAACCCCCTGCGAGCCCTCGCTTCAGCAGCTGCAGCCTTTTAATGGACTTTAATGCAGCTGTTCCCGTTCCACCAAAAAGCTCGCTCTCGTTCTCCCACACTCTCACGCGATCGCTCTCACTCTCTTTTAGAAATACACACACACACTCTCCCGCATTTAGCGAGCAATTTGCACATGCATTTCTAATTTTCATAAACACATTAAAATGATAATTAAAAGGCATTTCAGTATTTTTTTTTTATTTTATATGCTGCAAAATGTTGCCGCATTCGCTGCTACTACTGTTGCTGCTGCGGCTGCTGCTGCTGCTGCTGCTGCTGCTGCTGCATTATTTATTTATTATGTATGCAAATGCATTTAATTGCATGGACAACGCGCAGTGCACATGTGTTGGTGCAAAAGGGTGCGGGCAGCGGGTTGAAGAATCCTCCAACGGCCACGTCAAACAATTTGCATATTTTAGCATGTAATGAAATTTGTAATAATTCTGCAATTAATTGCGTACGTGTCCTTGTTTATGGCCACAGCAAAACCTACGTGCAACAGCAGCAGCAACATAGTAACTGGAGCAGTTAAAACTACTACTACAACAGTTCACTACTGTGTGTGTGTGTGTGTGTGTGGGCACACAACAATTTCACAGTTTCGGCATTTACTTTTCGCTGCCCCTGTTGACTCTGACGCTTTCTGCCACACAGTGTGTCGGTTGCATGTGGCATTTGACTAGCTGTGGATTTTTGCATTAAAGTGAAAGCTTTTCATTAAATTAATGTAATGTTAATGAATATGTGTATGTATGTGTGACTACTGAAATGAGATTGACTATTTTCAAGTCGATTTAAGCGATTATATTTTGTATATAAGTATTTTTATACCCTGTATTTTGGGGTCAAAAGCTAAAGGACGATACGTATATAAACGACAATTTTAAGTGGATTTTAGCAATTATATTTTGTATAATTAAATACCCTGTATTTGCTGTTTAAAGGCTAAAATGGAGCTACGTATATTATTGACAATTTTAAGTCGATTTAAGCGACTATATTTTGTATGTATAAGTATTTGTATACCCCGTATTTGGTGGTCAATGGCTAAAAGAGAAGGTACGTATATAATTGACAATTTTAAGTGAATTTATTTTAATTATATTTTTGTATATTTGTATACCCTGTATTTGCTGTTCAGGAGGTTCAGGAGGTACATACATATATGTCGAAGTTGAAATAATGTGCTTGATTGTTAATTTATTTTCTGTTTATATTTTTTAGGAATATTTTTAGGCAGAAAAAATATATTTTATTTAAAATAAAAATTTTACATTAAATATATATTAATGTTGTCATGCCAATCTTAATAATTGATTTCTTGCAATTTCTGAAACACACTCTCAAACTTGCAATATTGCAATAATTTTTACGGAATATATTTCTTAAAGTCCCTTTTATACTGCATCCTTAAACGTTTAACAGTGGGTTTCACAGGTATGTTTATTTTTAAAAAATGTATTTAATATTCACAAATATAAAAAATCTCTAATAAAAGTGTTTTATTTTTTTAATGCTGCTTTCAGAATTCGACAAATTTAAGAGCTCCGAAAATATATACTGTCATAAGTTCTATATCCAATTTAAAAATATATACTTTGAAATATTAAAAATATATATATAAACTCTACATCCAATTACTTAGTAAATGCAACTTAGGGCCAAATTTGTGCTTCAATACTTAAAGCCAACAATGGCATTAGCAACATTTATATTTGATATTTTTACAGTTGTGGCAAAGTGGCATGTTTACAGGTAAATTGCCAAATGAATATATTTATTTGTACAGTAATGCTTGTTATTATTGAACCCTTTGCAATGTTTGTTGCATAGAGTTGATGCCACACACACACAATGTTATTTTGCTTTTGAACCCTTGTTGTTTATTTTTAATTGCCAGCATGTTTTCTTTTCATTTGCAGCATAATAATAGTAATAATAAACAACAAGATATATATATATACAGCTAATGTTATTTTGCGTCTGTTTCTATACTAATTATTTACTATATTATAGGCAAAATCTACACCCCACATAAAGCAATAACATTGAAAATTTAGTATGTCAATTTAATGTCAGCAAACGAGTTCTAAATTTCAAATGAAAATTGCATTTATCTTGTATCTAAACAGATATTTTGATTTTCATTTTGATGCTGTGCATTTGTTTTGATGTTTTTCAATTATATAAGAAGGGCGGCATCAGTTGTTACTATATTTTCTTCCCTTTTTTTCTAGATACCATTTGCCCGCTTCATTGCAATTGTCTGGACCTCCTCTGGACGACCCCAAGGACAGACAATAGATTTCAAGGATGGTTTCATTTTTGTGTTTTCTTATAGAATTTTTGCCAGCTGGGTTTTCCACCCTGGCAGCTGCCCAACTTGAGTTTGCTTTTGTTTTTTTTTTATAGCTTGCAATAATCATTTGAGCCAAGAACAAGAAAAAGAAACGTGGCACAAACAAAAGTCTAATAAAATTAGTGGCAATGGCTTTAAAACGCAACATTTTTCCCTCCCCAAACTTAATTATTTGTATTGCCCCTCGCTCTTTGGGTCTTTGATGATGATTTTTTCATTAGTTTCGCGCCGTTTGAAGCGCCTCAAAAAAAAAACAAAAAAATAAAAAAAAAACTCACGGCAATTATGTGCGATACGAGACCAAACCAGTCAATTAGTTGCATGAACGCAACAGACCGAGTGGAACCCAACAAATAAAATATTGAAAATGCTTTTTAAATATTATATTCACAGTCGTGATGATAAATTATATTCTCTTATATGTATTTGAGAATATAAATGCGTGTTAAATGTTTTAATTGCTGCAATTCATGATCCAATGCCGATGTGCAAAAAATTTGAAACGCTCAAAAATTAGCGGCAATTTCAACAATTTATTATAATGAACATTTTGATAGATTGAACAGCAAATTATTAATCGTATGGCTTTTGACGTTAGCAATTTTAAAGTTTCAGTAAAATTAAGTTTGCAATTATACAGATCAACAGATAAATAAACTATATATTAATTTTTGACAATCAATTTGAAAACCTCTTAATATTTTTCTACATTTATATAAAACACTCGAGTTCCTCTAAATACACTTTTGGCAATATCCATGTGTATTTAAAATATGGCCCGTTTTATTACTATCGATTTGTGCGTTAAAAGGGCAGTTTAAAAAGTATATATGCCTTGATATATATATATTGTATTTATGTCTATCTACTAAACAAAATTGCGTAAACAATAAAAAAAATAAATAAACCCCTAAATAAAACCAGAGACCCAAAGGACCAAACAACGCTCAAAATAATAGTCAATAAAATATTTGCACGAGCAAAAATCGCTCAAGCGCAGCGCACAGGACTTTTATATATATCAATATATACCTAAAAAAAAAATATATATATATACACAATAGATAGAATGTATGACATTGAACAGAGTTCGGGTTAGCTAGTACAGTTCCTATATAAAAAGTCCTTAAACAGTGAGGCCAGGGCATTGAAACAAGAAAACTTTTTCTTTTGGCATTCTGCTTTTGAAGTGCACAGGACCAGGCTGACTAAAAAACAAAAAAAAAGAAGAAAAAAAAATAGATGACAGCCCCTGAAAAATTTTTAAAACACAAAACATATGTGAGCTGTGCAAGGAAGGGAGAGGGGTTATTCTTTTGGGTTGTCTTCTTGTGTATGGTAAAGAAAAACAATTTACTATGTGTTTTGCTTCTAGTTGAAGACGTTTTATTCAATGCCAAGCAGCAGCAACAACCGAAGAACTCTTTAGAAAGTTTCTTATTTCATCTATTTCTTTCATTTTTTTTTTGTAGTCCTGTACGCAGCTCTTGTCACAAATATTTTTACCCATGACTTGAGCAAGTGCCAACAAAAAACTGGCGACCTTCTAACAAAAGGCGAATGCTGCAGGAAATGGCACAGGATATTGGCGGGCATGCAGGCGGGGGGGGCGGACGTGCGTGCAGTTCAGCGTAAAATGCTACAACCCTGGAAACGCCTTTAAAGTGGCGAGTATCTCAAAGATACACAGAACTGCTCACTTGTAGCTCTTTAATTTGCAGTTATGACCCCGAGATTCTTATGGATATTTTAGTTAAATTTTATGAGGGTTTTAAGAGTCCTTTTTGCTTCGCTTTAGCGCTGATTTTTTTTTTTCTGTTCCTTCAGCCAATCTATTGAAATTGCGGTCGAGCTGAGGCCGAACAAAAAAGGTCAACACATTAAATTTATAATGCGATTGAAAAGGACGATGAAAGCGCCAATGTTGTTGGGGGCGTGACACAACAGAGTGTGTGCGTGTGTATCTATGTGTGTTTGTATCTGAAAGTGCCTTTAAGTAGGTCAGTACGGTCTTGTCATAAAATGCAATTGGAGCGCATTGAAGTGCCGCGATTCTGGCAAGTGAAATGTCAAGTTGTAAATAAGTCAGAAAAAGCAAAAGCAATCCGCATATTAAGAGGCAAGTCTCAGTGTAGAGGGTGAAGCTTGTTGCATTGCTGTTGGGTTAAAAAGGAAGCTAGTAAATATTAATACTAAAGTTAAAAATTCATTTCCGTATGTAAGCACTTAAATGGAGCAGCTAATAAGATTTAAATAAAACATCAAATGAAATACATAGTACATATTACTTTTTACTAAACTTTTCTTTTTTTTATTCTAGACACGGATACGAAGGATTTGTTAACTCAAAGCTCAGCGCTCTCGAAAATGCAGACAAGCAAAGCTTTGAGTCGAAAGTGCACTAACACATGCACATTTATAAGTACATGTGTATGTGTGTGTATGGTAAGCAAAGCTTCTTTTAAGGAGTATAGCCAGAAAATATATTTTTATTAAATATTCGTTATGTATGATTTTTCTTAAGCCATGAATATTGTTCGTATTTTATGAACAAATTTATTGTGACCTCTGTTTTGTTACTAAGAACATTTTAGTTTTCATTTGTTTTTTGTTTTAAAATATTTAATATGATATTATAAACGATGAAAATTAATCGATTCAAAATTATTCAGAAAAAAAAATTATATAAATTATAGATGCCATTTTATCTGCTCTAATGTGAGAATATTGCTTATCAAAAATTATAATTTGCGTTTACTTGGTTTTAGGATACTATTCTCATACAGTAGGATAAAAAAAAAAAAAGTTAAGTATGGAGAAACCTTCATGCCTTATATACTCTCACCTTAAGGCAGTTAAGAATTATAGTCACACTGGTGTACAAAAGCAGCGCATACAAATTTGCATCACTGTGCAGATCCTATCAATAATTTTGTATAATATTCTGCGAGCATAAATCGATGAAAATCAACGTTCTTTTTTAACAATAAATAATTAAGAACAAAACATATTAAAAGTTGATCAAATGTTCTTCAATTTGGAGCGTAATTTTGCCCTGCATGTATTTACAAAATAAAAACAAAATTAAAGAAATAAACTATAAAAAATACACGTTCTCTCCATACAAGCTTAATTCCTCAATTTTGTACTATTCATCCTTATTATTATATTTTAACTCAAATAGTCACTAAATATATTTCAAAATTTGATCTAGAGCAGTCATAAATATTTATTATTTAAATATATTGACTTATTTTATGGGTCTCGGAACAACAGTCATGAGATACTTTCAGCCTTAGAGGTCGAATTGTGGAAGGTCGCCATAAAAGTTCCGTCACTTTACAACGCTAATAGAAACGACCTTCATCAAAATCAAATAAAATGACAAACTGCTGCTGTTGCTGCTGTTTTTTTATTGACAAAATGCATGTCAATATGTCAGAGAGACAATCAACACCCAACCAGCAGCCAAGTATCAGGCCCTGTCATAATCAAAGCTCGTAAATCGTAGAGAACTCAAATTTCTATTGATGGGCATTATATACATATATATAAAAACCAAAAAGGGCTGCTGTTCAAATTAGCAACAAATCAAAAAAAGTGTCTTTTTTTTCAACCCATAGCACAAATGAAGAGTGACGGGCTTTAAAAAACCGACAAGCGGATAACAATCACAGACCATAAAATGTGTTAAAAAATACAACTATTTGCATACATAAAATGGTAAAAAATAAAAATAAAATAAAAGAAAAAACAGCATTCGAGTGGAGAGTCATTAAAAAGCAGCGACTACTATCAAAAACTAACTGCCCGGGAGACATTTTTTCGTCGGTCTGGTAATTAAAACTTGTTGGCAGACTGTCAGGCAGCGAGTTAACAAGTCGGCAGCATCACAGAGGTTCAGAGAAGAAAGAGAGAGAGCCCTGGTCAGCTATAGAGAGCTGGGCAAAAATATTATTTAATTGTCAGCCAAGCGCTAATTAAAGCCAACTTCGCCTCGTAGTACACAAAATTCAAGTCCAAGTCGCCCATTGGCCATAAAGCTAAACACTTAACGATGATGCTGCTGCGGTTGAAGGGTTGCAGGGGCAGGTTGCAGGGACAGGGATCATAGTATTGCTGCTCGTGGCAGCTATTTATGTTTATCGACTGGTAGCTCCGGCTGACATCATCATCATCAACATCATCCGGGCCAGGAAGGCCCCTAAGTTTAGTCATAACTTGAATGCCAACAGCGAGCGAGTGGAGATGTCAGCCGCAACTTATGGTAATTGTTGCAAATTATTTATTTATTTATGCATTTATGCGGCTGCCTCGTTGCTGCTGCCAACGCGTTTGTCGCCTGATTATGTGCTTATTTATAAGCACAGGTAACTCCAAACACACACTCGTATAAGGATAACGAGATGCAGCCAAACAACGACCACAAAGCTGCATATGAATATCAATTATGAGCCAAAGCTATCGAGTGGATAATGCCAGACAGACAGATATCATCGTGTCCTTGTTTAAGCCAATTGTAAGGGCGGGAATTTAGCAGAGAGCAGCAGCAGCTGCCAACTGTAACTGAGTGCTAACTGTTAAAAACAGACGTCTAGACGCCGTTTAGAAGGCCATCAGAATGCTTTTAGCCAAAAAATGTTTAGCGGTATTTTACATTAAAAATGCAAAAAATACACAATTGTGTAACAACATTTTATTGCAGACAGCTGCTAAAATAATAAATTTTAAAGGTAAGGCTCCAAAAAGTTGCTTAATTTAAGATATTATGATTTTGTTTAAAGCAAATTGTTTTCAATTTTGTTGAAATCAATTCGAATTTTTGTAAACTTGGAATTTTTTGTAAACTCAGGGAAGCTCCGAAATTTCTAAATATAGCTAATTTTATTATAAAATATATAAATATTCTTTAATATTTAATTTTTAATTTTTAATGAACAAATAATTGAGTTAAATATTGTTTATATTTGATTTTTTATTTCTAATGAACAAATAATTGAGTTAAATATTTTTTTATATTTGATTTTAAATTTTTGATCAAAAAACATAAAAATTGAATTAAGTTTTGAGTTGTGAATGAATTAAATGTATTTAAAATAAAAGTAAATGTATATAAAATTAAATTAAATGTATTTAAAATGAAATGTATTTAAAACATGTTCTAAAATAAATTGTGTTTAGTTAAAATTTGAAATTTAAATTTTAAATTGAAAAAAAAAATAAAATAAGTAAAAAAAAATAAATAAAAAATAAAAATAAGAAAAAAATATCAATTTTAATAAAATAAAAAAATATAAATAAACAAAAAAAAATTAGATTTTAATAAAATAAGTATTTTATTCTGTACAAATTTGAAATAAAGCATTTATCAAAATTAATTACTTTGCATAAATTTGTGTACTTCATAAAATTATTTATAGTAAAACAGAATATAAATTTATAAATATTTAATACACACATATGCTGCTATTAAATGTGTGTGTGACAATATTCTGTGACTTCTTATAAATAAAATACCCATGCCAAGTCAATTCTAAATATGCAAAATACAAAAAAAATGATCAACTAAACAATTTTCTAGCACTCGCAACTACCGTTCAATTTGCCAATTAGCTAAACGATAACAAGAACCAAAAACAAGTCAAAGTCATGGTTGCAACACTCTCGACAAGGAAACACCTCAAGAAGACACACGATGCGAACAACGAATGCAATTAAAATAAATATATGCAATATCAATAGCCGCATTTTGCCAGCAACGCCCCATTGACACCCCAAGAGAGCGAGAAAGAGAAGAGAAGGTTAACTGGGTAACTGATACCCCCAAGTACAAGTATCCAACAGATACTTTAAGCCAGTACGTACTTGCAACTTGCAACTTGCAACTGACCAGGGGCCAGTTATTGAAAGAAAATTGCAGTAGCCAAAGCGAAATTTGGCATGCAAAGACAAAGTCGGGGCAGAGTGGGAATTGTGAGGAGTGTGAATAGTGTGTAGAGTGTGTGAGTGTATGTAGTTGTGCAGTCTGTGGCTGCAACTGCTGTTGTCCAGGGATACACGTTGCGAATGATGCTCATGTGCGTGTGCATGACTTTGGATTTTTGGGGTCTTGGAAGGCGCTTCGTTTCTAATGCGCATTTGCTGTCTGCCGTCAATCCATTAAAAATTGTAGCAGCAGCAGCAGCCACAAAACGTGGCACGTTCGAGGTATGTGTATGTACATTTTGATATTTGCTCGCTTTGCAGATAACATTTGTATTTAAAAGATACTTTACGCTTGCAACCAAGCCAACCACAAAACCGGTCGGTCGCTGTGACCATTTGTAGTTTATCTGTGGCAAATCTTGAGGTACCGCCACATGTCAAAATGTCAATTTTTTTTTGTGTGTGTGGCATGCAAAATGCACATGCCACATGTTGCGTAAACTAGTTTTGCGATATATCACCTGAGTTGCGACCGTCTGCATAGTTTTGTTTTTTTTTTTTTGCTTTCATGTCTGCACTTGCAATTGCATATTTTATGCAAACCTCTTCGTACCCCTGGCAACATCCAAAACATCGCATTGCATCTGACATACCCTGTGTTTTTTGTTTGTTGTAATTCAATTTGAATGTCTATGATAGCGTACATGAATAGCAAGCGACAGCAACAACAACATTGGCATCGGGTTTGGCTTTGGATTTGGACTTGGATTTGGGTCTGAGTCCAGGTTTTGGGTTTGCGTTTATCTTGAGGTTGGGGAATTGCTAACAGGCAGCCGCCAGAGCGTGTTAAACAACACGTGAACAGAGCGCAGCTTGGACACTTGGACAGCTGGATACTTGGACTCTGGGAAACCTGAACAACCGGACACCTGGACAGCTGAGCGCTTAGATCGATATACAGTTGAAACTTACCCCAAAAGTTAGCAGCTAGGAATTTGTAGAGTTGTGCGTTGTAATTTGAACTGTAAATAGAGTAAAATGAAAGAATGTTTTAATTATAAATTGTATATGAAAAGTTTAATTGAAATATATAAGTTTAAGTTTTAAATAAACTGCTAAATAAATTCTAGTAGAGAAAAGTACTAAAAGTTGGGCTGTAAGTCTGATTATTCTCAAAATAAATGTATAAGTATTAAATTATTAATTATTAAATTAAAAAAAATAAGCAACAAATATCTCTAAAGTTCACCAGAGCTTAGCAACCAATTTATATATATTTTTTAAATTAAAAATATTTAAGTTTATGTTTAATATAAACAGATAAATAAATTCTAAAAGACAAATACTAGCAGTAGCGCTAAATATAAGCCTGATTGCTCTTTAAATAAATGTACTTGAAAATTATTTAATTAAAATAAATAATAAAAAAATAACTCAAAATTTGTCAGAGCTATCAACTGATTTAAAAATATTCTTATATTATATTTAAGTTTAAGATAAACGGATAAATAAATTATATTACTAGAAGTAGAGCCTGTAAGCCTCTTTAATTTTAAAATATATGTACTTTTAATTATTTAATTAAAAATAATTGACCAACAAATAACTCAAAATTCGTCAGAAAAAAAGATTTTTAATATACTTTTAAATTATAATATTTTTAAATTTCATCACTTTTAATATTATTTGAATGGACTAAACAAAACTAGCAATATTTTTGCACATCCATATTATTATTAAATTTTTTCATATTTTACTATATGTGATAAATAAATTCTAGAAGAAAAATACTTAAAGAAGAGCTGTAGGCCTGTTTAATATTAAAAATATAAGTACCTATAAATTATTTAATTAAAAATTATTAATCAACAAATATCTCAAGATTCGTCAGAAAAAAATATTTTTATATATTTTTAAATTATATTATTTTTATATTACCTCACTTTCGAGACTTTTTTAGTGCAGTAAAAAACTAGCAATATTTTTGCACATTCATATTATTATTATTTATTTTCATATTAAACTACAAGTTTATATATATTTTACACCTTTCTGCAAGGTTTTAAATATTGTTTAATATATAAATAAAATAAAAAAAGCGTTGTATTAATTTATTTATAAAATACAATTACAGCCAGAACACATTTTCTAAACTTCATTTAAAACATTTAACAAGTTCATTTAACTTGAATATTTGCATTATTATCATGGCATTATGCTTATCCGTTATGCCTTTTAATTAAACCAGCAAAGTTATATCTTTAATATTTCTTAAGAATAGCTTACGGCACGCTATAGAAATAAAGTTGATACCACACAAAACACTTTATGAGCTGTTATTGTCGTGCCTAGAGAATTTTCTTTATTGTACAATGTTCTCTGTTCTTTTTTTTCACAGCATAATTAAGCACACTTTTAAATATTTTAACCTATGGTGTGCCGACTCGTAAAAACTAGAGTACGCCATAAAAACCGGACCACCCAAAATGCGACCGGAGACTTGCGTGGGTTCATGTCTTGGATTTGGGTGCGTGCAAAAAACAAAAAAAAGGTCAACATTTTATAGCTATTTTCCGCTTAGGTTTCTGTTCTGGGACTCTTGACTGATTCTAGGTGTTAAATAATAAATACGTCCCGGTAAGACCTGGGAATTGGAATGCCAATAAGACCAGAGGCGCACGATTTCAAGTTGCGTGTTTTGACTTATCGTTTCAGTTCAACAGCCCTGTTCCCTCCTCAACCCTCAGCCGGAATGATGACATTTTAATAGCCCGACCCAAAAAACCCAGGCAATAATATTTGCTGACTTTTACGAGTTGTTTGTGCCCTCATACAATGACGAGAGCCAACACTTTGCTGTGTTTGTTTTTTCTCTTTTCCCTAAAATCCAGAGTCCCTAGCTCCTCGATAACTTCCTGTCGAATGTAACGCGCTTTTAATGGAATATTTAAGCACCTGCACATAAAACCTGCCCCAGTCCAAAAGTAAGCTCCATGGTACGTGCTGAGATGCCTTATAAAATGCATAAGCGTATTCGTTATTAATTGCTTTATTTTCTGCTACAAATTTGTTAGTTAGCTGCCACATCGATTTTCACTAAGCTGCCTTAAGTTTGTGGACGGCAAATGAAATTTTCCTAACCAGCATTTGGGCACCCGGAAGCCTGGCATTAAAGCTATTAAGTCATTGCTGTTGCAGTCCAACAACAATTAGAGCCAAAGCAACAACAATAATAATAAGAGCAACAACAACAACAACAACAATAGCAAGTTTCTGCCACAGACTTAACTAATTTAATTAGTCAAGGCACACGAGTCTTGAGGCCTGAACAGGCGAGAGGTAGAAGGGGAGAGACTCAGAACCATACTGGTCAAGCATTTCGTTTCTGCCAGGAACTGGACTTGGCTCTTAACTTGTTCGAAATGAAATCAAACATGGAGCGGAACAATCTTAATAATACTGTGTATATTAAAGCAAGGAAAAAAAGGAAACTTTACTTGAATGTTTTCTTTTTGAGACATATTTTTAATACTGATATAAATTTCTTACCAATTTCGGTACAGATAGGAAATATTTGTTATTTGAAGACTGTATAAAAATATTATGAAACAAAGTTTAATTTTTTCCTGGCGTAAGGCTTGGAACTTGGTAAAAAAGAGATAATTTGTTGTAATTAAAAGCTAGGCCATATTAAAGCTATTTAAATTGAACTGAAACTTTCGGCAAAGGAAACATTATTTTGCCAAACCCATAACTACTTTATAAGCTTAGATATATGACAGATTACTTTGTGGAAATACTGGGATGATGTCTAAAATCTATCACAATTGTAGTTCACTCAATTAGCATGTACTCAAATGTACTCACATTCACTAAATATTAAAGTGAATAGGGGCCCCTCTTAAAGTCAAGACAATTCTACAGCGTTCTGTATTCAAATGCGAACACAACTTAAATTGCTCAAGTTGCTTGAGCTCGTGTCTTATCTCTCATTGGCCTCTAAGTATACACTTTCTTACAGTTGAGTTGTCACAGCTGAGCGGAAGCCCTGACCCCTCCGGGCACTTAAGAACAGACTTGTGTACGTTTAAGAATTATCCATACATACGTGTTTGCCAATTAAAGTCGACCTGAGCTTTAAGGGTAGCAATTTGGGGGGCTAGGGGTTGCAGGGCTTGCAGTTGAACTTAAAGCGCCAAGACAAACTAATAAGGTGGCTCAAGGCAAAAGGCAAATGCGCTAAAAGGTTTGCCGTGTTGACAAAAAGCCATAAAATGCCAGACGTTGAAATTGTAGAAGCTGCCCCTCAACCCAACAAGAGCAGCTAGGGATAGACATTGTGCTGGCGAAATAAAATGCTAAAATTATTCATTTTGCAAATAAGCAGAGTAAATATTTAATTAACAACTCAGCGCGAACAAACACACACACATACACAGCAAATCAACAGACAGAGAAGGGCAAAGTGTGGGTCTAAGGTTTCCGCTCTCTGTATATATATATATATATATACACCCAAGTGTGTCCGTGTGTGTGTGTTTGTCTATATGACGGTAATATAATATTTATTTATATGTCGCAGGCAGCGTCGGAAGCAAAAAGACTTTCAAAGTCACCTACGAGCAAAACCCGACGCGGACAAAAGTTCCAAACATCCGAGCAATGGCATTTGTTGCTTTTCTTGCTCGGAAAAATATTTTTTTCGGTTAAGGACCTCGGATTTAGGGTCTCGGTTCGGAAAAGTTAAGAATCTGAGCTAAAAAATATTTGCTACTTTACATATCAGCAAAATGATCTGATATTTCAAGTGATAAATATATCTTAAATATTATTGTTAAAATTAGTTATTTTAAGAAGTTTTACTCCTATAAAAAATATTAAAAAAAATAAAACAAAAAAACCATCAAAAGCAATTAAAATTATGCTTTAATATTCATCTGAGCAAAGTGTCACAATAAATTGTAAAATTAAAAATACTTGTATACCACAAATCATATTATAATACCCAAAACTGCTATTAAACAAACTTTGATAAAATGCCGCGCACTTTAAATAAATACGCAGCATAATTTAAAAACCAAAATTTGTTAAACAAACTAGGCAACAACAGCATTTTACTAACCAGGAAGCAATTACAAAACCAACAAATTCAAAGTAAGTATTTTATTTTTTTTTTCATTTTCGTTTTCGTTTTTCGATTTTCACTCTTTAAATTTTTGTGAGGGCCTGTACTGTGCTTTCGTCTATTCATTGATTACATTTGTATTGATTTAACCCAAATAATTTTCGAGTCAAACAAACATTAAATAAACAAACAAACAAACAAACAAGCACACAAGTCGCTGCCTGCGCTCAGCAGACAAACAACAACAAATCAGCAAACTGGCATAGAAAAATCAATAATTTTGGGTGCCGACTACTTCCTACTACACCTCTGCGCCCCTAATCCCAAAAAAAAACCGAATTGAACATTTTGAACTGGTTAGTATCTAATTTGTGGCTAGACAACGAACCCTTCGAATCAAGTGTTGGATAGAAGGGAGAGCTATATTTTTATACAAAATACATATTTACATTTAATCAGTTTCACCATAGGAAATGTCAACACGTTTCTCTGAATTGGAAACCGCATATTTATCTAATGTGTACTTAAGTGCAACTAATTATTGGGTCGATCCCATGTTTAGCAAATAGACAAAGACAAATAACTGGCTCAATAGATGGGGCGACTGACCAAAACTTTTAGAAAAATCTATGGAAATTTAAGTAGTTCATTTAAATATTTAATGATGAGCAGTGCAACAACAACTTTTTGATAAGCATGGGGCGGGCGTGTGCCCAACACAGACGCCACCTGTCCAACAATGAAACAACTAATTATTAATTAATTATGCAAAGTTCTCTCTTGTATCATTGTATCTATGTATCTCTGTAGCTGTATCTGGCTTCCTCAGCTGTGTTCGAGCATTTGAAAGCGTTTCAAAAATTTAAATACAAACGACTTGAGTCACCTTGACAGCCAGGTCCAAGTCTTTCAAGTGTTTTGCATCAACAACAAAAATGAAGTCATTTGTTTAAATAGCGCTAAGTCAGAAGCCCCAGAGCTGTGTCTAGACTAAGTTTCTAAATTTATGAAACTTTTGGTGTGCTGTGTGTCAAATGCCTGCGAATGTCATTTTTGGCATTGCAAAACACGTACTGAAATTAAATTCAAATGCGCTGCGAAACAAATCGAAAACAAACTGAAAGCTTAATGCAAATTTCTGATATTGTATACAAGTGTAGAGAGACATGAAAATATCATTTATTTTTTGCATAGATTATACAATTCGAAGGTTAAGTATTTAAATCCTAATTGAAATGATGTAAGCACTTCAACAGGTCTTGACAAACATGTGATAGAAACATACATTAATCATAATTAAACTAAGTAAACAAATCTAAGCAAAAAAAATGGATTAAATGAATTTTATAAATTTTATTTAAAAAGTAGAAAAACAACACGAATTTTGCTTAAAATATATAGTCAGTTAGGCTTTAATATTTCAAAGAATATTTGCTAGTTTATATTTTTTTATCTATTTATTTTGCAATTAAAAACTACTCAAACTCAAACCTTGACTTTTAAATCAAATATTAGTTGTAAACTACAACCACTTAAACTCCATAGTTACAGTCAATAATAGCTAGATCAAAAACCGCTATGTTATGTTTTAAATTCTCAAACCAAGTCAAAGTTAAAACAATTTTTACTCGACTAATCAGTTTAATAACAGATTTCGAGCCCGTTTCAACTCAAAGTCTATTAAAAATACATATTTTGCAATTAATTTTTACAACCCAATCAAAATATGAAATCAGCAAATGAGACATAGAACAACCCGAACACGTCGCCAGCTGTAAATGAACCCAGAGACTTGAAACCTGAGCGACATGCGATAATAATTACCCATTATTCGGGCTATTATATTTTGGTTAGTGCTGCGCTGATAAAATAAAAATATAAAAAAAAACACAAAAATATATAAACAATCATAAATTTAATTAACATAATTCACTGGGCAAACGGATGCGCGCCTGTATTTAAAATTGCACTCACGTTGTTCCAATTAAAATGGAAAATATTTTTAAATGTATCGCCCCACAGAGAGACCAATGATAGAGTAGGCATATATATATATATACTATATATATAATGTACATATGTCTGTTTAACCAAACAGCTATTGCATTCATAAGCAGTTCGAAATAATAATATTCTTGGAACGTGCCATTCACACCGGTCAGAGAATTGTGGGTGCGAGATTTTATTTAATAGCTCAAGAGTAGAGAGAAATTGGAATTGTATAGAACAAAAATTGATTTATTAATCATTTGCTTGATTTTTATGTTCATGTTCGCTTACCAATTAGTTTTTTTGCTTAATTTTGATGGCATTTTGATGTACGCTTTGAGCTATTTAAAATTGTTTTTATTCGCTTTTATATGTATTGTATATTGTATATTGCTTTTAATGTTTTGGCTTGTGGCCATTAAAGTGTGATATATATGAATATATATATATTTTTTTTCTGGCAAATAAATTGACGTCTTAAGTGTATTTACAATTCGAACATATGCTGCGACCGTTTATATTTACTACAAAAATACTCAAAATAATTTTTATAAAAAATACCAGATATGAAAGAAGACTAAATATCGATTTTAATAAATATTCGATGATTTTATTGGTGTGGTATTTTTCACAATTAAAAAACTTGTCAAAAAATACTCAAAAACATTAAAAAAAAATAAAAATAAAATACCAGACATGAAAAAAGGCTATATATCGATTTTATTAAATATACGTTGCTTTTATTGTTCTGGTATTTTTTACAATTAAAAAACTAGTCAAAAATACTCAAAAAAAATTAGAAAAAAATACCAGACATATATCGATTTTATTAAATGTTCGATATTTCGTTTTTATGCAAACCGTGTCAACTCTAGTTATATTAAAAAACTGTTTTGATTTTTCTGATATTTTTCACAATTAAAAAACTAGTCAAAAATACTGAAAAAAAAAATTAAAAAAAATTAAAATAAAATATCAGATATGAAATAAGGCTGTACATCGATTTTATTAAATATTCGCTGCTTTTATTCTAGTCAAAAATGCTCAAAAAAATTAGAAAAAAATACCAGACATATATCAATTTTATTTAAATGTTCGATATATCGTTTTTATGCGAATCTGTCAACTCTTGTCATATTAAAAAACTGCTTTTATTTTCTTTTATTTTTCAGAATTTAGAAACTTGCCAGATATATTTAAAAAAAGATTTCCAAGCCCAACAAAGCTTGCCAAAATTTATTATTATTATGCATTATTGCACAAACATTATTTTTATAACTATTCTTCATCATAACCATCATGAATTGTGGAAATGTGAAAATGATCTATAACTAGACTGGGCTGTTGCCAGGTATCCCAATCAGTGTGCTCATAAAATAATTCTGGATTATCCATTATTCTCTTATTATTCTGGGTCACAAAAGCAGGCAAAACCAAGTCTTTGGGAAAGTTGACGTCTCCGCCAGCCGTCAGGCCCAATACAACGAAACACTGCATAAGATACAAAAATTATATACAAAAGACTCAACTGTAGATACTTTTAGAGACTATGCTCACATCATGTTTGCTAAACTCTTGAAGTACTTTGCTATCTGTTATCTCGCCATAGGTTCGTCCATCCAACTTGAATATGATGCGATCCTTGCGCCAAATCAATGTATAAGTATGAAAATCATTGGCATAAAATATTTTTGGCCTATTGACTTTTCGTACTGTATACTCCTTGGGGCCAGCTCTTGACCAAAGGATGGCACTTCCAAAAAGTACTTCGGCATTAATGAGATTCTCATTTGTATCTTGTAAATGCTCATTGCCACGAACGTACATGCGTATTTGATTGACTTTTACATCATCGCTGTATGTGTTTGCAGGTTGCAACAATATATCTGAAATTTTTGTTAATTTAAAACCATGTGGAATAAGATACTATATGATATTATATACGCACATGGGAACAGCCAATCACCCTTGGGCATCTTGGCACGTATATCCACCCGGCCATATTTAAACTGGAAGTTTCCATACAATTTAGCCGAATATACGCGTGGCAGGAATACTCCCGGCCTTCTCGATAGTGGTCCACATTTATTTAAAATATTATCTCTACTTGTGCAGTTATCTAATTGAAATATTGAAATATCATCTTTAATCCAAGTTGCCTTTAAATGCAAATGCCCATCAGCTATATAACAATTTGCCAAATTGTTCACAAAGGCAACTTGTTCGCCCACTTCTGAATAGAGTGTTGAATGAATTTCATTATTCCAATTCGATAGGCTGCCACTGAAATTATCCTCAAAAATGCGAGTACCACTACAACTTCCATGTCTCTCAGACTGTATCTCAGTCACCGATTGTTTGCATTTGCATTCTTCGGGCAAATTTTCAGGTACTCCATTGCCATGTGAACCAATTTTAAAACCAAAAGTTTTTCTTAACACCTGATGCACGGTCTCAAAAACACCAGTTACTCGCAATATTTCATTGTTTTTCACATCTCTTTTCAGTGTTTGTCTAAATTCTAATAAATTGCTTTTGCTGGCATTACGCATAAAGATGTAACTGCCCGAACACTCATCGCTGAGTTCGTTGGAAAAGAAAATTGATTTGATATCAGGATCATCTGTGAATTTTAAATGTGTGACACTATATAAATAATATTAAATATTATATTGTATACATACAAGGCATTTCTATAACAATTTCATTTCCATTTACATTAACGTTTACATCAGTTTTGTGTATATCATGAGCGTACAGGAAACCAAACCAGCAGACAATTAAGATTATATTTAATTGCATTGTTTATTAATCGAATAGGTTATCAGCTTATCAGCGTATTAGCTTATCAATTTTCACGTAATTTTATTTAAGAGCTGATTTCTAAACGAATGTTTCAACTCGGGGCTTAAACACAGACTGTTCTCGAGGTTTTAACAATCAAGAGACAGCAGCTCTTAAATTTAAATAAATATATATTTTATATGCATATATATGTATTAAAATCGCGGCAGAATAATGCCATATAGCACAGATTTCAAATATGTTCAGTACTCACTGAACATTGTTCGTATATAGTTCGCCAAACATCATTCGGATTTGATAATTAAAATTAAAAATGCAATTGAAATTTTTGCTAATTTTTATAAGTTGCTTTGGCGCTTTGTTGGCAGCTCATGATTTGGATGAATTGGATATAAAAGTTAATGTAAATAAAAGTGAAATTACTGTAACTGTATTGCCCAGTAAGTATATACTATATATTATATATTTTTATTGATTGTCATTAAATGATTATATTTTTCGCAGATAATTCAAAAGTCACATCATTTTTCTTTTCAAGCGAGCAAAGTGATGAATGTTTTTCGTCTTTTAACTATCTTGATAGCGTTAATGAGAACAGTTTATTAACCTATAAGAAAGAACTGAAAAATGAATTAAAAATCAATGATATACTGCGTATATTGGGCGTATTTCAAGTCGACAATCAAGTGATAACAAAAGACTACGATTTTAAGGTTGATGCAAATGGATTTGGTGTAAAACAGGAGATACAGGAAACACCAATATCCGAACAATCCGATTGCATATCCTCAATATCTGAAGAGCCAGCAACAACAACAACAACTACACCCACGCCTGCCAGCGAAAAACGTTTAATTTTTGAAGATAATTTCAATGAAAACAATCTAACAAATTGGACACATGCCGAATATTCATTGTTGATCACAAAAGAAATTGAATTTGCGGCATTTTTAAAGACTGATCAGAATTGCTATATAAAAGATAACAAATTGCATATAGAAGCCACGCTGCCTGATTACCAAAATATACTCACATATCATTTACCCGGCTGTACATGTAACGTGCAGGAGATGGACTCTAAATGCGGTCCATATAGCTATATAGGAGGTTCAGCTCTGCCACCTGTACACTCGGCGAAATTGCATAGCAAATCGACATTTAGCTTTAAGTTCGGGCGGATTGAGATACGTGCTCAGATGCCAAAAGGCGAATGGCTATTCCCTTGTGAGTATATATATCAAATTGTATCTTTCTGCTTTTTTAATTCGCATTTCAAACGTATTTAGATATAGCACTGCATCCGGATAATACATATGTTGAGGCAACCTATGAAAATCATATTAAAATTGCTTACATTCGTGGAAATACAAAACTATTAAACATGGCCAACACTGATATTGGTGGAAATAAACTTTTTGGTAGCGTTTTTACCATGACTAAAGAAAAAACTCTCTACGAAACTAAACATTACACTAAACTCGCATCGCCGGATGCGCATTATGGCGACGATTTTCATGATTATTCATTAATTTGGCACAAAGACCGCATTATATTCAAAGTGGATGGCGTAACCTATGGCACAATAACAGATGAAAATATTCTCAACGAGATTAATAAGCGCAAGGTATGTAAATAAATTTAATAACCCGATAAAATATATATATTTACAACTTTGAATCATTTTTCAGCACTATATTGTCTTAGGTTTGACTGTGGGCGGTTTATCGAACTTTGAGAATGGATATTTGGCATCAAAGGGCGTTATGGATATTCCATTTTCAGCATCTCATGCGGGTTTAATATTTCTAGAAAACACACAGAATTTAACAACATGGAAACATCCAAAACTTGTGATTGATCATGTGCGAGTTTACACAACGCAACCAGATGAAAATTAAAGTTGACTCAACAGTTGCCAATACTCTGTCAATAACTTTTACAAATTCTAATTAAATAATTGTATATTTTCTTTAATGTTTTACGATGCGTCACTATATAGAACATATGTATATTTTTTTTTATATTTTGTCAGGCAAATGAGTCGACATCGATTCAAAGTTTCTGTGTATTTGGTCTTATCAATTGTTTACCTTTCCCATTTTGCTGATAAAGCGCCGTCAGCATTGCGATAAGATAAACCCACCTAGTGAGTAGCTGAGTAGCCCACAGGGCGTTACTTCTACTTAGAAACCCAGTCCTCATTTCCCAGTCTACATTTCCCCCAAGCCCCCCCATCCATTTGTGATTTCTATAAACTGTGCCTGCAATTGTTGTGCAAGCACTCTTTGTTGTATTTGTGGAAATAGTAGATGGCATCGACTTTGGAGCTGCTGCTAATGGAGTCAGTTTACTTATTTATGGGTCTGACTCTTGTTGGTCAATATTTGTATATTTCTCAGAAGCAGAAGGCGACAAAACAGTCAGTAAAAGTCAATGAACAAAGCTGTCTCTTAGCACTGTACAAACCAGAATATAATGTAGAAATAATGTGTAGATGGGCAAAGGAATGGTGAAATAATCGATTGACAACTTAGCATTGGGGGCATTGGGGTTCATAAAGATTAAATTAAAGTTAAAAAAGATAAAGTTGTAATGAAAGGAATATCTAATACAGCTGGCAAAAAGTCAACAACAGAAATTTTATAAATATTATAAAATGTAAAAAAAAATATTAAAAGTTAAATAAATAAAAAAAAATTATAAAAGGAAATTCGTTTTTATAACAATTTAAAAAAAAAAAAAAAATAAATAATTAATAAATTTGAATTTAATCTAAAATGCTCGGTTTATGTTTATACATTTTTGTTTGTTATTAAATTTGTTATTATATATAGAATATATAGATCAGGATGGTATAGGAATGGGGCATTAGGGTTCATAAAGATTAAAAAAAATGTTAAATAAGATAAAGTTGTAAGAAAAGGAATACCTGGCAAAAGTCAACAACATAATTTTATAAATATTATAAAATGTAAAAAAAATATTAAAAATCATATAAATAAAAAAAATTATAAATGGAAATGAAAGAATATTTTTTTTATAAATAAATAATTTTGAATTAAATCCAAAATTGTCTGTTTATATTTAAATATTATCAAATGCAAAAAAAAAATATTAAAAATTAAATTAATAAAAAAAAATATATCGAAATGCTCTATATAAAAATTTTATTTAAAAAAATAGATAAATATTTAATAAATATTTTGAATTAAATCCAAAATGTTCTGTTTATATTTATAGATATTTGTCTATTATTAAATTTAATTTATATTAATTATTTATTTTCCAAATTATTATTTAACTCAATAAATGCATCAAAATATATACAAAGTATTTGAATTTTTCCTACAGCACAATTTTCAATGCTTCGTCATACTTTCTGTGATTTATGAGAATTTTCTAAAAGTTTTATATGGCTCATTACCGTTTTGTTATTTTATTCGATCGATTTATTTTCGAACATCGCAAATGTACATCAAATGAGCTTATTTATGCCCATTCCCCCCTCATATAATCCGGCCATTTCACGGGCAGATGTCAAGTTCCTCAACCATCTGTTGGCACACTGAATGCCACCATATATAAAATATTGTTTGGCGTAACTCAAAATATACACATATGTTTTTTTTCTTTGAAAATATAAACATTTCTAAATATACTTGCGGCCATAGAAACAATGAAAATCCATTTAAAATTTGTTGAGGCATTTAATAGCCCAACATTGTCGGAGCTTGACCAAATTTATAAAAGAAAAAAAAAAATTCTAAAAGGCAGAAAACAGCAAACATGGGCGAAAACATGATAATAAAATGGCACTGAAATTTATGACAAATATGCAAAAATTTGTTACACTCGAACTTGACAAAATAGATAAGTAAAACGAGAATTCAACTGATGTCGGGTCTGATGCTGTGGCCACATAGTTGACGCCCCCAGAATATAAACGGACTATAAATAAAAGCAAGACAAATATAAAATATATAAAAACACAAAAAATGAAAATATAGGCTGACTACAACAATTTCTTTCCCATATTTATTTTATTCTATTTTTTTTTGTGTAAAGTTGTATGTTCGGTTTTTAAATTTATGGGTTTATTGATACTTGTAGCAACGACAACAAAAAAAATTTGCTTTATCAGCATAAACGAAAAATGAAACCTCCGACCACAAAACTCTTAAAATATGAGAGTTCTTTAGTTTTATTATAATGCCTGATTGTTTGTGCTGTGATATTTTGTTAGAATTGCAATTGAGATGAGAAAAAAAATAACTCAAAAATGAGGGCAAAAATAATTTACAGATTGTATGAAAATATTAAGTGTATTATTATTATGTGGGCGGTAATTGATTGCCAAGAAACAAACAATTATTTAGTTATATTAAAAAATTCTCTTAAATATTTCTTACATTATTAAATTTAGTTTATTAAACATTACTTTCCTCTTGACCTATAACGACTTGTCTTAACCATAAAATTGTTATTACATAAGCTGCAATTTAGATAAAACAATAAACAGCTCAAGTTTAAACTTAAAATTGATAACTTTGTGTTAGATAAAACTGAATTTGTCACACAACTAAATAACTAAACCACTAAGTCAGCCAGACGATTAAATGCCCCAAACTATCTTAACAAGAAGTTTGGCCCAAAAGCCACCTACAAATTAAGCCAAGTTAATTTACACAACAACAAAAGCAACAACAACTATTCTAAGCCACCCGCACATGTCAACAATATTTGTTGGGAGGGAATGGAATGGGTTGGGTTATGGGCTGTTGGGTCTACAAAGCAAATTAACTTAGTAAACAAAAAAATATTTGCTTAATTAACTGGCAAAAACTTTGGGACACACAAAGGATGGCCAAAAAGGCAATGTGGGGAAAAAGCGCCGTGAAAATGTTTTCATAACGCACACTTTTCACCTAGACAAATACAAACAAACAAAACAACAATATTTAGGGGTGAACCAAGGCAGGACACGTGCCTATAAATAGCTAAAACAAGAATTATTGACAAACTCGAAAGCTGGCAAAAATATGTTTGAAAATAGAAGGAGAACAGACAGACAGACAGACAGACAGACAGATAGATATGGCAATAAAACAAACATAAAAGTTATTTGGGTCCCAGCAGTTGACTAACGTGGCGTATGCGCAATTAACATTTATGGCTATTAATTACATTATGCATACGACGCGTTGTACACTATATTCTCACAGTTACATGCACATAATTAGCCTCGTGTGTGCTTGCTTACATCACACGATTATATAGACGACATATTCTTTCTCTGTCTCTCTTTCTATCTGTCTCTATCCCACGCTTAATTAAGCCATAAAATGCATGCAACATGAAAGTTCGCCAACGAGTTTTCCGCCTTGTCTCTGTCTGTATTTCTGTCTCAAGACGTTTAAACTAATTTTGGCACAAGGGCTAACAACTTGAGACCCGGCGGCGTCTCCTCTGTCATTTTAACTTAGCCATAATTATGGGCAATCAAACGTTTTTATTAGACGCTCCAACTAATGATCTTTTGTTAAAGTTTTGTTTAGTCAAGTTCTACGCCAAGGTCGAGACACTCTTGTACTGTCAACTCAATACGAAAATGTTGAAACTGCCTTTGGGGCCACCACGTCAATATATGTTTGTGGCATTATTAATTGCTTTACTGCACAAGCCACAAAACATCTGATTAGCATCCAACATGATGTTGAAGTTGAAGTTGAAGTGGCATCACTCGCAGGCATTTCAATCTTTATAATTGATAGACCAAATGATATGGTTCTGGAATGTGTGAGCTTTCAAAATTGATAGTGTTGCCAAAAAATGGATTGAGGGCATTTCTATATATGCTAAATATAGGTTGTCTCTATTGGGAAAAAATAGCAGAGTTATTAGAACATTTTTAGAACTAAATAATTATGTGAGCAGAGATAGAAAGCAGATGGAAAAAAAAGATTTATTGGAAGAAAAAAGAAGAAAAATTGTAAAGCAATATTATTGATTAATTTTAAAATTTTTATAAAATATTAAATATATTTTTTTGTAGAAAAAATTCAAAGCAAATAGTGACAAGAAAAATGTCTAAATAATATTCTAACTCTATGTACACAAAACCAACTTTAACACCCTGTTTTAACACTTCAACCCCCACTTTACAGCACCTGTCAAATCTTGAACTAACTTTCATAATTAATAGCTGCTTATTACCACACAAAAGTAGTATTATTTAAATTCAACATTAAATCAAGGCTGTTAGTGATCTGGCTTATCAGTTGCCCTTGCGACATTAATACGGCCAAAAAACTAACTTTAACAAGCTTTATAGCCCAATTCCAAGGCCAACACACACACACACACACACACAGACAAATTTCAAATGTTCAACCTGCATTAGCTAATCTAAGCAGACGAGAGAAGGAAAAACTTTTTAATTACCAACAGGAAAAACATTGAAGATAACAGAGAGACAGGCAGGCCAGGTAAGGGGGGGACAGATGGACAGTTAAAGTGGTGAGGAGAGGGAAACGGGGCGACAGAGAGACAGCGACTGGCAGCAGCTAAAAATTTACATAAATTTCAAATATAGCAAGAAAATTGTGTATTATTCAAGTTTTATGTGCGACTTTATCTCAAAAGAAGAGACAAGACACGAGAACAGAGTCCGAGAACCGAGTCCGAGTCCGAGTTGGAGAAGTTCCTGGCTACCCTAACCTAAACCTAAACCTTTTATATATATATTTTTTTTTCCTTTAAACTTGGCTCTCAAAAAAGTATTTATGAGTTGTGTAAATACCAAAAAAACAAAATACAATACGAGGCTACATTTTAGCCAGCTCATGGCAACAAATTTTACAGCTTAAATATTTTTTAGCCATTAGATAAACAAACACGAAGAGCTGTAAACAGGTAAAAGGGGGGAGAGAAGTGCCACAAAAAAGTAACGAAAATATCTTTCAAGTACAATGTTAGGTAAATATAAACAAAAGTTGTTTTTTTTTCTTTCTTTGGGGTTCTTTTTGAGAACCGAAGCTCTCGGATGCTGCTGCACTTTGCTGCCGGTTTTTTTTTATTCTTATTTTTTTTGGCTACTTAAAGCTTTTAGAGCACAAGATGTAATATAAATTACATTAGCTAAGTGCCAGGCAGCAATTAAAAACACGGGACTCGAACCCGAGACCGGAGACCCGCGTCTTCTTCGTATTAAAGTGAAAGAAGCTGTTAATGATGTTGTGGGCCTCGCAGCTGAAAACATTATAATCATTATCGTTATCATTATCATCTGGCAGCAGCATTAGCAGCATCATTAGAACGTCAACTTAATCAAGGTTACCAAAAATGTGGCATGCGGGAAAAATTTGTTTTTTTTTTGGCTTCTTATGCAACATTCTCAAGTGGCAAGCGTCAAGAATGAAGCCCAAAAATACATATCTAGATATATTCTTTGATGCTGCTGCTGCTGATGATGATATACCCATTCAGCAGTAATATAATTAGCTGCTTCTGTTTGTTTATTTGCTGCTCTGCTGTTTATGGAAAACATAAATTTCCCTATTTCTATTAATTTTTCATATGTTGCAACTTGGTTTATTGGAAAACTGCGAATGTTTTAGAATGCTGTGCGCAAAATTTGTGTTAATGCGATTACAAAAATATAGTGTGTAGAATTATTGTTGTTAGATGTTGTGCAAGTGTTGTGTAATATGCCCAACAGTGCGTTAAATGATGTAATCGAAGGGTATTAAAAGTTGAAAGAGTATATGTATGTGTTTGAGGAATATCACAGAAAAGTCATCTGAAGAAAAGTTCCTTGAACTAAGCTGTCAACAAAATGTGATTTATGTGAAAACTTTGCAAGATATTATTTAACTAAAGAGCGCAACTTTTCTAACGATATTACACGCTTAATAACACATTCTTTGTGTTGAATATATTAACTAAATTAAGTAGTTATTAATTATGCTAAATGTATGATTAGTAACTGATTTGTTACTTCTTAAAATAAATAAAAGTAAACTTTGAGAAGAAATAATTCAACTAAAATATATTTTAGAAGGGGAAAATCCCACAAATAAATAAATAAAATAAATAAAATAAATAAAATAAATAAAATAAATAAAATAAATAAAATAAATAAAACAAATAAAATAAATAAAATAAATAAAATAAATAAAATAAATAAAATAAATAAAATAAATAAAATAAATAAAATAAATAAAATAAATAAAATAAATAAAATAAATAAAATAAATAAATAAAATAAATAAAGTAAAAAAATATAAATAAAATAAATAAGATGAAAATCCCACCTAATAAAATAAATAAAATAATAAAATAAATAAAATAAATGAAATAAATAAAATGACCCTTAAAAATTTCCTTATTTTTTATTTATTAAATTTCTTGTTTTAGAAATTAACGCAATCATTACCTTTACATTTTTGTAAATAAAATTAAATATATTTTTAAATAATTTATGTATCAATATTAATTTATTTTAAATTTGTCATGAACTTTTCATTAAAAACATTTTGTCTTCAATCTATAAAATATAAATAGGCGCATTAAATATTATATTACTCAGACACATTACAGTTTAAAAAAGAATAATAAATTTATTAAGTTAAAAAAGATTTTAAAGTATATTTTCTTTTATATAAAAATACAAAAATCGACTTTTTCCAATTCTAAAATAAACATGTCATATGGCTACTTGGAAATTGAGTTATTTTAAATTTACCAAACAGCAACATTGAGCGCCGAAACCAAAACCAAAACCGAGAAACCGAATCCAAAACTCACAAAAAAAAAACCTAAATCTTAAAACTCCAATTGAACTATTGCAGTTATCAATTTAATGTGTGCCAAAGCCTAAAAATATTTGCCGGTTACCTACCCCTCCACTGAGTGCCCCCCCGTTGCCCTTAAGTGTATTCTCCTCCTCTCTGCTGTGTCTAGTGATCAGCGGCAACTCGTTTAGCGGGGCGACGTGTGTGTTTGGAAATTAATAAAATGTTTGCGCGTTTATGAATGGTTTTTTAGTTTGCCAATTGCCTAACGCGTATCTCATAGATACATTTTACCCATCAATAAAACGAGCGAGCAATTTTTTGGCGTGTTTCTTTTGTTTTCGTCTCAAATTTTGCATTTTGTTTTTGTTGTGCCGCAAACGTTAAAAAAAAATAGGAAAAATAATTCACGCCAAGTGTTTTCTTCACAATTTTCCAGCGTAAGTTTTAATTAAGTTCGCTTTAAGCTTTATTAATGTATCTGTATCTGCAGCTTTGCGCTTGTTTTTCTTTTTATTTTTATTTATTTTTTTTTGTTTCTGGCTGTCAGTCCACAGCTTGCATGTAATTTATATCTTTAGCTTTGGGGGTTTCAACTTAAGAAACAAGTCATGAAAATGCCTCAATGACGTAGTGACAGTTTTGTATTGTTTTTGTTGTCAAGAACAAAGATCGATAAGTTTTTATGAGTTTTTCGGTTTGTGAAAATTTGAAATCATTAATTATGTCGTTATGTCGTTGTTTTGTTGTTATTCTAACCAATTTTTAAGTCTGGGGGAAACAGGTTTCCATTTCGTCAGAAGATTCTAAAGCTTGTGCAATTCCTGGAACTTGTTAGGTGTTGTCCTCCTCTTGTTGTGGCCTCTGCGTGTTTGTTCTCGCACTAAGATGTGAATCTTGCATCTTTATGAATGAATCTTGATCTAAGGCTTAGGCTTGACTGTCTGTTTTGAGTTTTGAAATTCCTACAGGGGCGGCTGGGCGTCGTTCCAAATGTTCATGTTGTAGGTTTTTATGAGGAAATGCTTGACACTTCTGCAGAACAGTTACCAGTTACTTGGAGTGCTCCTAACTGATGGAAGCTGTTGCTGTTTGTTTGTTGGGCGGGATTCTTGTTTTTTTGGCTTAGAACAGTCACTTAATGGCCTAAACGTGAGCTGGCATAGGATTTTGTTAGGCTTGTGTTAGCTCAATGTTGCTGTTTGGTAAATTTAAAATAACTCAATTTCCAAGTAGTCATATGACATGTTTATTTTAGAGTTGGAAAAAGTCAATTTTTCTATTTTATATCAAGGAAAATATAGTTTAAAATCTTTTATTGCTTAATAAATTTATTAGTATTTTTTTAACTGCAATGTGTCTGAATATTATAATAATTACGGCGTTTATTTATATTAAATAGATTTAGGATAAAATGTTTTTATTGAAAAATTTCGTACACATTTAAACAAATTAACATTGAGACACAAATTATTTAAAAATATATTTAATATTATTTACAAAAATGAGAAGATAATGATTGCGTTAATTTCTAAAGCAAAAAATTTATTAAATAAAAAATAAGAATAATTTAAGTGTCATATTATTTATTTTAGTAATTTTATTTGATTCATTTATTTTATTTATTTTATTTATGATTTTATTTAATTTAGTTATCTTATTTATTTATTTTATTTTATTTATATTATTTATTTTATTTAAATATTTGTTTTATTTATTTAATTTATTTTATTTATTTTAATAGCTGGGAACTCTAAAGAGGCTTTTTCACTTCTAAAAAATATTTTATTTAATTTATTTCTTCTCAAAGTTTATTTTTATTTATTTTACATAGTGACGAGACTTATACTAATCATACATTTAGCATAATTAATAACTACTTAATTTAGTTAATATATTCAACCCAAAGAATGTGTTATTAAGCGTGTAATATCGTTAGAAAAGTTACTATCTTTAGTTAAATAATATCTTGCAAAGTTTTCACATAAATCACATTTTGTTGACAGCTTAGTTCAAGCAACTTTTCTTCAGCTGACTTTTCCCTGATATTCCTCAAACACATACATATACTCTTTCAACTTTTAATACCCTTCGATTACATCATTTAACGCACTGTTGGGCATATTACACAACACTTGCACAACTTCTAACAACAATAATTCTACGCACTATATTTTTGTAATCGCATTAACAAATTTTGCGCACAGCATTCTAAAACATTCGCAGTTTTCCAATAAACCCAGTTGCAACATATGAAAAAATTAATAGAAATAGGGAAATTTATGTTTTCCATAAACAGCAGAGCAGCAAATAAACAAACAGAGGCAGCTAATTATATTACTGCTGAATGGGTATATCATCATCAAAGAATATATCTAGATATATAGATGTGTATTTTTGGGCTTCATTCTTGACGCTTGCCACTTGAGAATGTTGCATAAGAAGCCAAAAAAAAAAACAAATTTTTCCCGCATGCCACATTTTTGGTAACCTTGATTAAGTTGACGTTCTAATGATGCTGCTAATGCTGCTGCCAGATGATAATGATAACGATAATGATTATAATGTTTTCAGCTGCGAGGCCCACAACATCATTAACAGCTTCTTTCACTTTAATACGAAGAAGACGCGGGTCTCCGGTCTCGGGTTCGAGTCCCGTGTTTTTAATTGCTGCCTGGCACTTAGCTAATGTAATTTATATTACATCTTGTGCTCTAAAAGCTTTAAGTAGCCAAAAAAATAAAAACAAGAATAACAAAAAAACCAGCAGCAAAGTGCAGCAGCAGCATCCGAGAGCTTCGGTTCTCAAAAAGAACCCCAAAGAAAGAAAGAAAAAAACAACTTTTGTTTATATTTACCTAACATTGTACTTGAAAGATATTTTCGTTACTTTTTTGTGGCACTTCTCTCACCCCCACCCCTTTTACCTGTTTACAGCTCTTCGTGTTTGTTTATCTAATGGCTAAAAAATATTTAAGCTGTAAAATTGTTGCCATGAGCTGGCTAAAATGTAGCCTCGTATTGTATTTTGTTTTTTTTTTGGTATTTACACAACTCATAAATACTTTTTTCGAGAGCCAAGTTTAAAGCAGGAAAAAATATATATATAAAAGGTTTAGGTTAGGGTAGCCAGGAACTTCTCCGACTCGGACTCGGACTCGGTTCTCGGACTCTGTTCTCGTGTCTTGTCTCTTCTTTTGAGATAAAGTCGCACATAAAACTTGAATAATACACAATTTTCTTGCTATATTTGAAATTTATGTAAATTTTTAGCTGCTGCCAGTCGCTGTCTCCCTTGTGCCCCGTTTCCCCCTCCTCACCACTTTAACTGTCCACCTGTCCCCCTCTTACCTGGCCTGCCTGTCTCTCTGTTATCTTCAATGTTTTTCCTGTTGGTAATTAAAAAGTTTTTCCTTCTCTCGTCTGCTTAGATTAGCTAATGCAGGTTGAACATTTTAAATTTGTCTGTGTGTGTGTGTGTATGTTGGCCTTGGAATTGGGCTATAAAGCTTGTTAAAGTTAGTTTTTTGGCCGTATTAATGTCGCAAGGGCAACTGATAAGCTAGAGCACTAACAGCCTTGATTTAATGTTGAATTTAAATAATACTACTTTTGTGTGGTAATAAGCAGCTATTAATTATGAAAGTTAGTTCAAGATTTGACAGTTGATGTAATGTGGGGGTTGAAGTGTTAAAACAGGGTGTTAAAGTTGGTTCTCGTATACATAAAGTTAGAATATTATTTAGCCATTTTTCTTGTCACTATTTGCTTTGATATTTTTCTATAAAATAGAACATATATTTATATATTTATTGTCTTATAAAAAAATTACGAATTAATTAATATTCTTGCTTTACAATTCTAATTATATTTTTCTTCCAATAAATCTTTTTTTTCCCATCTGCTTTCTATCTCAATTCACATAATTATTAAGTTTTACAAAACTTTTAATAACTCTGCTATTTTTTCCCAATAGAAACAACCTATATTTAGCATATATAGAAATGCCCTCAATCCATTTTTTGGCAACACTATCAATTTTGAAAGCTCACACATTCCAGAACCATATCATTTGGTCTATCAATTATAAAGATTGAAATGCCTGCGAGTGATGCCACTTCAACTTCAACTTCAACATCATGTTGGATGCTAATCAGATGTTTTGTGGCTTGTGCAGTAAAGCAATTAATAATGCCACAAACATATATTGACGTGGTGGCCCCAAAGGCAGGTTCAACATTTTCGTATTGAGTTACAGTACAAGAGTGTCTCGACCTTGGCGTAGAACTTGACTAAACAAAACTTTAACAAAAGATCATTAGTTGGAGCGTCTAATAAAAACGTTTGATTGCCCATAATTATGGCTAAGTTAAAATGACAGAGGAGACGCCGCCGGGTCTCAAGTTGTTAGCCCTTGTGCCAAAATTAGTTTAAACGTCTTGAGACAGAAAGACACAGAGAGAGAGACAAGGCGGAAAACTCGTTGGCAAACTTTCATGTTGCATGCATTTTATGGCTTAATTAAGCGTGGGATAGAGACAGATAGAAAGAGAGAGAGAGGGAGAATATGTCTTCTATATAATCGGCACACACAGAGTGATGTAAGCAAGCACACACGAGGCTAATTATGTGCATGTAACTGTGAGAATATAGTGTACAACGCGTCGTATGCATAATGTAATTAATAGCCATAAATGTTAATTGCGGATACGCCACGTTAGTCAGCTGCTGGGACCCAAATAACTTTTATGTTTGTTTTATTGCCATATCTATCTGTCTGTCTGTCTGTCTGTCTGTCTGTTCTCTTCTATTTTCAAACATATTTTTGCCAGCTTTCGAGTTTGTCAATAATTCTTGTTTTAGCTATTTATAGGCACGTGTCCTGCCTCGATTCACCCCTAAATATTGTTGTTTTGTTTGTTTGTATTTGTCTAGGTGAAAAGTATGCGTTATGAAAACATTTTCACGGCGCTTTTTCCCCACATTGCCTTTTTGGCCATCCTTTGTGTGTCCCAAAGTTTTTGCCAGTTAATTAAGCAAATATTTTTTTGTTTACTAAGTTAATTTGCTTTGTAGACCCAACAGCCCATAACCCAAGCCATTCCATTCCCTCCCAACAAATATTGTTGACATGTGCGGGTGGCTTAGAATAGTTGTTGTTGTGTAAATTAACTTGGCTTAATTTGTAGGTGGCTTTTTGGGCCAAACTTCTTGTTCAGATAGTTTGGGGCATTTAATCGTCTGGCTGACTTAGTGGTTTAGTTATTTAGTTGAGTGACAAATTCAGTTTGATCTAACACAAAGTTTTCAATTTAAAGTTTAAACTTTAGCTGTTTATTGTTTTAGCTAAATTGCAGCTTAAGTAATAACAATTTTATGGTTAAGACAAGTCGTTATAGGTCAAGAGGTAAATAATGTCAGCTCAACTAAATTAAATAATGTTTAGTTTATGTAAGAAACCTTTAAAAGATTTTTTAAATATTACTAAATAATTGTTTTCTTCTTAGCAATCAATTACCGCCCACATAATAATAATACACTTAATATTTTCATACAATCTGTAAATTATTTTTGCCCTCATTTTTGAGTTATTTTTTTTCTCATCTCAATTGCAATTCTAACAAAATATCACAGCACAAACAATCAGGCATTATAATAAAACTAAAGAACTCTCATATTTTAAGAGTTTTGTGGTCGGAGGTTTCATTTTTCGTTTATGCTGATAAAGCAAAATTTTTTTTGTCGTTGTTGCTACAAGTATCAATAAACCCATAAATTTAAAAACCGAACATACAACTTTACACAAAAACAAAAAAAAATAGAATAAAATAAATATGGGAAAGAAATTGTTGTAGTCAGCCTATATTTTCATTTTTTGTGTTTTTATATATTTTATATTTGTCTTGCTTTTATTTATAGTCCGTTTATATTCTGGGGGCGTCAACTATGTGGCCACAGCATCAGACCCGACATCAGTTGAATTCTCGTTTTACTTATCTATTTTGTCAAGTTCGAGTGTAACAAATTTTTGCATATTTGTCATAAATTTCAGTGCCATTTTATTATCATGTTTTCGCCCATGTTTGCTGTTTTCTGCCTTTTAGAATTCTTTTTTAAATTTGGTCAAGCTCCGACAATGTTGGGCTATTAAATGCCTCAACAAATTTTAAATGGATTTTCATTGTTTCTATGGCCGCAAGTATATTTAGAAATGTTTATATTTTCAAAGAAAAAAAAACATATGTGTATATTTTGAGTTACGCCAAACAATATTTTATATATGGTGGCATTCAGTGTGCCAACAGATGGTTGAGGAACTTGACATCTGCCCGTGAAATGGCCGGATTATATGGGTGGAATGGGCATAAATAAGCTCATTTGATGTACATTTGCGATGTTCGAAAATAAATCGATCGAATAAAATAACAAAACGGTAATGAGCCATATAAAACTTTTAGAAAATTCTCATAAATCACAGAAAGTATGACGAAGCATTGAAAATTGTGCTGTAGAAAAAAATAAAATACTTTGTATATATTTTGAAGCATTTATTGAGTTTTATCACAATTAGGAAAATAAATAATTAATATAAAATAAATTGAATAATGATGTATAAATATAAACCGAGCATTTTGGATTTAATTCAAAATATTAATTAAATATTTATTTATTTTTTTTAAATAAAGTTCTTATATAGAGCATTTCGATTTATATATTTTTTTTTATTTATTTAATTTTAAATATTTTTTTTGCATTTGATAATATTTAAATATAAACAGACCCTTTTGGATTTTATTCAAAATTATTTATTTATAAAAAAAAAATTTTTCTTTCATTTCCATTTATATTTTTTTTTTATTTATTTAATTTTTAATATTTTTTTTTTAAATTTTATAATATTTATAAAATTCTGTTGTTGACTTTTGCTAGCTGTATTAAGTATTCCTTTTCTTACAACTTTATCTTTTTTTTAATCTTTATGAACCCTAATGCCCCATTCCTATACCATCCTGATATATATAAACAGAGCATTTTAGATTAAATTCAAAATATTAATTATTTATTTATTTTTTTAAAAAAAATTCTTATATAGAGGAATTTCCTTTTATAATTTTTTTATTTATCAATTTAATTTTTAATATTTTTTTTTACATTTTATAATAATTATAAAATTCTGTTGTTGACTTTTGCCAGCTGTATTAGATATTCCTTTTCTTACAACTTTATCTTTTTTAACTATATTTTTAATCTTTATGAACCCTAATGCCCCCAATGCTAAGTTGTCAATCGATTATTTCACCATTCCTCTGCCCATCTACACATTATTTCTACATTATATTCTGGTTTGTACAGTGCTAAGAGACAGCTTTGTTCATTGACTTTTACTGACTGTTTTGTCGCCTTCTGCTTCTGAGAAATATACAAATATTGACCAACAAGAGTCAGACCCATAAATAAGTAAACTGACTCCATTAGCAGCAGCTCCAAAGTCGATGCCATCTACTATTTCCACAAATACAACAAAGAGTGCTTGCACAACAATTGCAGGCACAGTTTATAGAAATCACAAATGGATGGGGGGTTGGGGGGGAAATGTAGACTGTCAAATGAGGACTGGGTTTCTAAGTAGAAGTAACGCCCTGTGGGCTACTCAGCTACTCACTAGGTGGGTTTATCTTATCGCACTGCTGACGGCGCTTTATCAGCAAAATGGGAAAGGTAAACAATTGATAAGGCCAAATACACAGAAAACTTTGAATCGATGTCGACTCATTTGCCTGACAAAATAAAAAAAAAATATACATATGTTCTATATAGTGACGCATCGTAAAACATTAAAGAAAATATACAATTATTTAATTAGAATTTGAAATAGTTATTGACAGAGTATTGGCAACTGTTGAGTCAACTTTAATTTTCATCTGGTTGCGTTGTATAAACTCTCACATGATCAATCACAAGTTTTGGATGTTTCCATGTTGTTAAATTCTGTGTGTTTTCTAGAAATATTAAACCTGCATGAGATGCTGAAAATGGAATATCCATGATGCCCTTTGATGCCAAATATCCATTCTCAAAGTTCGATAAGCCGCCCACAGTCAAACCTAAGACAATATAGTGCTGAAAAAAAAGATTTAAAATTGTAATTATATAGATATTTTATCAGTTTAATTAAAAATATTGACATACCTTGCGCTTGTTAATCTCGTTGAGGATATTTTCATCTGTTATTGTGCCATAGGTTACTCCATCCACTTTGAATATAATGCGATCTTTGTGCCAAATTAATGAATAATCATGAAAATCGTCTCCATAATGCGCATCCGGCGAAGTGAGTTTAGTGTAATGTTTAGTTTCGTAGAGGGTTTTATCTTTAGTCATGGTAAAAACGCTACCGAAAAGTTTATTTCCACCAATATCAGTGTTGGCCATGTTTAATAGTTTTGCATTTCCTCGAATGTAAGCAATTTTAATATGATTTTCATAGGTAGCTTCAACATATGTATTATCCGGATGTAGTGCTATATCTAAATACGTTTGAAATACAAATTAAAAAAGCATAAAGAGATAATTTAACATCCATATACTCACAGGGAAAAAGCCATTCGCCTTTTGGCATCTGAGCACGTATCTCAATCCGCCCGAACTTAAAGCTAAATGTTGATTTGCTATGCAATTTCGCCGAGTGTACAGGTGGCAGTGCTGAACCTCCTATATAGCTATATGGACCGCATTTAGAGTCCATCTCCTGCATGTTACATGTACAGCCGGGTAAATGATATGTGAGTATATTTTGGTAATCAGGCAGCGTGGCTTCTATATGCAATTTGTTATCTTTTATATAGCAATTCTGATTATTCTTTAAAAATGCCGCAAATTCAATTTCTTTTGTGATCAACAATGAATATTCTGCATGTGTCCAATTTCTTAGATTGTTTTCATTGAAATTATCTTCAAAAATTAAACGTTCTTCGCGGGCAGGCGAGGGTGTAGTTGTTGTAGTTGTTGGCTCTTCAGATATTGAGGATATGCACTCAGATTGTTCGGATATTGGTGTCTCCTGTATCTCCTGTTTTACACCAAATCCATTTGCATCAACCTTAAAATCGTAATCTTTTGTTATCACTTGATTGTCGACTTGAAATACGCCCAATATACGCAGTATATCATTGATTTTTAATTCATTTTTCAGTTCTTTCTTATAGGTTAATAAATTGCGCTCATTAACGCTATCAAGATAGTTAAAAGACGAAAAACATTCATCACTTTGCTCGCTTGAAAAGAAAAGCGATGTGACTTTTGAATTATCTGCGAAAAATATAATCATTTAATGGCAATTAATAAAAATATATAATATATATAGTATATACTTACTGGGCAATACAGTTACAATAATTTCACTTTTATTTACATTAACTTTTATATCCAATTCATCCAAATCATGAGCTGCCAACAAAGCGCCAAGGCAACTTATAAAAATTAGCAAAAATTTCAATTGCATTTTTAATTATAATTATCAAATCCGACCGATATTTGACGTACTATATACGAACGATGTTCAGTGAGTACTGAGCAGACCTGTGCCATATTCTGCCGCGATTTCAATATATATGTTTATATATAAAAATATATATTTATTTAAATTTAAGAGCTGCTGTCTCTTGATTGTAAAAAACTCGAGGACAGTCTGTGTTTAAGCTCCGAGTTGAAACATTCGTTTAGAAAGCAGCTCTTAAATAAAATTACGCGAAAATTGATAAGCTAATAAGCTGATAAGCTGATAACCTATTCGATTAATATAAACAATGCAATTAAATATAATCTTAATTGTCTGCTGGTTTGGTTTCCTGTACGCTCATGATTTACACAAAACTGATGTAAACGTTAATGTAAATGGAAATGAAATTGTTATAGAAATGCCTTGTATGTATACATAATAATATTTAATATTATTTATATATAGTGTCACACATTTAAAATTCACAGATGATCCTGATATCAAATCAATTTTCTTTTCCAACGAGCTCAGCGATGAGTGTTCGGGCAGTTACATCTTTATGCGTAATGCCAGCAAAAGCAATTTATTAGAATTTAGACAAACACTGAAGAGAGATGTGAAGAGCAATGAAGTTTTGCGAGTAACTGGTGTTTTTGAGACCGTGCATCAGGTGTTAAGAAAAACTTTTGGTTTTAAAATTGGTTCACATGGCAATGGAGTACCTGAAAATTTGCCCGAAGAATGCAAATGCAAACAATCGGTGACTGAGATACAGTCTCAGATACAAGGAAGTTGTAGTGGCACTCGCATTTTTGAGGATAATTTCAGTGGCAGCCTGTCGAATTGGAATAATGAAATTCATTCAACACTCTATTCAGAAGTGGGCGAACAAGTTGCCTTTGTGAACAATTTGGGAAATTGTTATATAGCTGATGGGCATTTGCATTTAAAGGCAACTTGGATTAAAGATGATATTTCAATATTTCAATTAGATAACTGCACAAGTAGAGATAATATTTTAAATAAATGTGGACCACTATCTAGAAGGCCGGGAGTTTTCCTGCCACGCGTATATTCGGCAAAATTGTATGGAAACTTTCAATTTAAATATGGCCGGGTGGATATACGTGCCAAGATGCCCAAGGGTGATTGGCTGTTCCCATGTGCGTATCTAATATCATAAAGTATCTTATTCCACTTGGTTTTAAATTAACAAAAATTTCAGATATATTATTGCAACCTGCAAACACATACAGTGATGATGTAATGGTCAATCAAATACGCATGTACGTTCGTGGCAATGAGCATTTACAAGATACAAATGAGAATCTCATTAATGCAGAAGTACTTTTTGGAAGCGCCATCCTTTGGTCAAGAGCTGGCCCCAAGGAGTATACAGTCCGAAAAGTCAATAGGCCAAAAATATTTTATGCCAATGATTTTCATACTTATACATTGATTTGGCGCAAGGATCGCATCATATTCAAGTTGGATGGACGAACTTATGGCGAGATAACAGATAGCAAAGTACTTCAAGAGTTTAGCAAACATGATGTGAGCATAGTCTCTAAAAGTATCTACAGTTGAGTCTTTTGTATATTATTATTTTTGTATCTTATGCAGTGCTTCGTTGTTTTGGGCCTGACGGCTGGCGGAGATGTGAATTTTCCCAAAGATTTGGTATTGCCTGCCTTTGTGACCCAGAATAATAAGAGAATAATGGATAATCCAGAATTATTTTATGAGCACACTGATTGGGATACCTGGCAACAGCCCAGTCTAGTTATTGATCATTTTCACATTTCCACAATCCATGATGGTTATGATGAAGAATAATTATAAGAATTATGTATATGCAATAATGCATAATAATAATAAATTGGGTAAACTTTGTTGAGTTTGGAAATCTCTATTAAAATATATATGACAAGTTTCTAAATTCTGTAAAATACCAGAAATATTAAATCAGTTTTCTAATATGACTAGAGTTGACACGGTTTGCATAAAAACGATATATCGAACATTTAAAAAAATCGATATATGTCTAGTATTTTTTTCTAATTTTTTTGAGAATTTTTGACTAGAATAAAAGCAGCGAATATTTAATAAAATCGATGTACAGCCTTATTTCATATCTGATATTTTATTTTAATTTTTTTAAATTTTTTTTTCAATATTTTTGACTAGTTTTTTAATTGTGAAAAATATCAGAAAAATCAAAACAGTTTTTTAATATGACTAGAGTTGACAAGGTTTGCATAGAAACGACATATCGAACATTTAAAAAAATCGATATATGTCTGGTATTTTTTTCTAATTTTTTTGGAGTATTTTTGACAGTTTTTTAATTGTAAAAAATACCAGACAAATAAAAGCAACGAATATTTAATAATATAGGTATTTAGTCTTATTCCATATCTGGTATTTTTTATAAAAATTGTTTTGAGTATTTTTGTATTAGCTATAAACGGTCGCAGCATATGTTCGAATCGCGGATACACTTAAGACGTCAATTTATTTGCCAGGAAAAAAAATAATATATATATTCATACATATCGTACTTTGATGGCCACTAGCCAAAACATTAAAAGCAATATACAATGCATATAAAAGCGAATAAAAACAATTTTAAATAGCTCAAAGCGTACATCAAAATGCCATCAAAATTAAGCAAAAAACTAATTGGTAAGCGAACATGAACATAAAAATCAAGCAAATGATTAATAAATCAATTTTTGTGCTATACAATTCGAATTTCTCTCTACTCTTGAGCTATTAAATAAAATCTCTCACCCACAATTCTCTGACCGGTGTGAATGGCACGTTCCAAGAATATTATTATTTCGAACTGCTTATGAATGCAATAGCTGTTTGGTTAAACAGACATATGTACATTATATATATACTATATATATATATATGCCTACTCTATCAATGGTCTCTCTGTGGGGCGATACATTTAAAAATATTTTCCATTTTAATTGGAACAACGTGAGTGCAATTTTAAATACAGGCGCGCATCCGTTTGCCCAGTGAATTATGTTAATTAAATTTATGATTGTTTATATATATATTTTTTTTTTATATATGTTTATTTTATCAGCGCAGCACTAACCAAAATATAATAGCACGAATAATGGGTAATTATTATCGCATGTCGCTCAGGTTTCAAGTCTCTGGGTTCATTTACAGCTGGCGACGTGTTCGGGTTGTTCTATGTCTCATTTGCTGATTTCATATTTTGATTGGGTTGTAAAAATTAATTGCAAAATATGTATTTTTAATAGACTTTGAGTTGAAACGGCTCGAAATCTGTTATTAAACTGATTAGTCGAGTAAAAATTGTTTTGACTTTGACTTGGTTTCTACGAGTTTGAGAATTTGAAACATAAGTTGGCGGTTTTTTGATCTAGCTATTATTGAGCTTAAGTAGATGTAGTTTGCTACTAATATTTGATTTAAAAGTCAAGGTTTGAGGTTTAAGTAGTTTTTAATTACAAAATAAACAGATATCTGATAGATACTTAGTGGAAATATTCTTTCCAATTTTAAAGCCTAACTGGCTATATATTTTAAGCAAAATTCGTGCTATTTTTCTACTTTTTAAATAAAATTTATAAAATTCATTTAAACCATTTTTTGCTTAGATTTGTTTACTTAGTTTAATTATGATTAATCACATGTTTATCAAGACCTGTTGAAGTGCTTACATCATTTCAATTTAGATTTGAATACTTAGCCTTCGAATTGTATAATCTATGCAAAAATAAATGATATTTTCTTGTCTCTCTACACTTGTATACAATATCAAAAATTTGCATTAAGCTTTCAGTTTGTTTTCGATTTGTTTCGCAGCGCATTTGAATTTAATTTCAGTACGTGTTTTGCAATGCCAAAAATGACATTCACAGGCATTTGACACACAGCGCACCAAAAGTTTCATAAATTTAGAAACTTAGTCTAGAGTCTAGACACAGCTCTGGGGCTTCTGACTTAGCGCTATTTAAACAAATGACTTCATTTTTGTTGTTGTTGATGCAAACACTTGGACCTGGCTGTCAAGGTGAGTCAAGTCGTTTGTATTTAAATTTTTGAAACGCTTTCAAATGCTCGAACACAGCTGAGGAAGCCAGATACAGATACATAGATACAATGATACAAGAGAGAACTTTGCATAATTAATTAATAATTAGTTGTTTCATTGTTGGACAGGTGGCGTCTGTGTTGGGCACACGCCCGCCCCAATGCTTATCAAAAAGTTGTTGTTGTTGCACTGCTCATCATTAAATATTTAAATGAACTACTTAAATTTCCATAGATTTTTCTAAAAGTTTTGGTCAGTCGCCCCATCTATTGAGCCAGTTATTTGTCTTTGTCTATTTGCTAAACATGGGATCGACCCAATAATTAGTTGCACTTAAGTACACATTAGATAAATATGCGGTTTCCAATTCAGAGAAACGTGTTGACATTTCCTATGGTGAAACTGATTAAATGTAAATATGTATTTTGTATAAAAATATAGCTCTCCCTTCTATCCAACACTTGATTCGAAGGGTTCGTTGTCTAGCCACAAATTAGATACTAACCAGTATCGTAGGGCAAATTCAAAATGTTCAGTTTTTGGGATTAGGGGCGCAGAGGTGTAGTAGGAAGTAGTCGGCACCCAAAATTATTGATTTTTCTATGCCAGTTTGCTGATTTGTTGTTGTTTGTCTGTTGAGCGCAGGCAGCGACTTGTGTGCTTGTTTGTTTGTTTATTTAATGTTTGTTTGACTCGAAAATTATTTGGGTTAAATCAATACAAATGTAATCAATGAATAGACGAAAGCACAGTACATACAGGCCCTCAAAAATTTAAAGAGTGAAAATCGAAAAACGAAAACTGAAAAAAAAAATAAAATAAAATACTTACTTTGAATTGGTTGGTTTTGTAATTGCTTCCTGGTTAGTTAAATTCTGTTGTTGCTTAGTTTGTTTAACAAATTTTGGTTTTTAAATTATGCTGCGTATTTATTTAAAGTGCGCGGCATTTCATCAAAGTTTGTTTAAGAGCAATTTTTGGGTATTATAATATGATTTGTGGTATAGAAGTAATTTTTAATTTTACAATTTATTATGACATTTTTTTTGGAGGAATATTAAAGCACAATTTGAAACGCTTATGATGGTTTTTTTTTAATTTTTTTAAAATATTTTTTATAGGAGTAAAACTTCCAAAAATAATTTATTTTAACAAAAATATTTAAGATATAGTATGCACCTTTAAAAAATATATTTATCACTTAAAATACTCGATCATTTTGCTGTTATGTAAAGTAGCAAATATTTTTTAGCTCAGATTCTTAACTTTTCCGAACCGAGTCCCTAAAATCCGAGGTCCTTAACCGATGCAAAGATTTTTCCTAGTAAGAAAAGCAACAAATGCCATTGCTCGGATATTTGGAACTTTTGTCCGCGTCGGGTTTTGCTCGTAGGTGACTTTGAAAGACTTTTTGCTTCCGACGCTGCCTGCGACATATAAATAAATATTATATTACCGTCATATAGACAAACACACACACACACACTCTCGGGTGTATATATATAGAGAGAGCGGAAACCTTAGACCCACACTTTGCCCTTCTCTGTCTGTTGATTTGCTGTGTGTGTGTGTTCGCGCTGAGTTGTTAATTAAATATTTACTCTGCTTATTTGCAAAATGAATAATTTTAGCATTTTATTTCGCCAGCACAATGTCTAACCCTAGCTCCTCTTGTTGGGTTGAGGGGCAGCTTCTACAATTTCAACGTCTGGCATTTTATGGCTTTTTGTCAACACGGCAAACCTTTTAGCCCATTTGCCTTTTGCCTTGAGCCACCTTATTAGTTTGTCTTGGCGCTTTAAGTTCAACTGCAAGAGCTGCAACCCCTAGCCCCCAAAACTGCTACCCTTAAAGCTCAGGTCGACTTTAATTGGCAAACACGTATGTATGGATAATTCTTAAACGTACAAGTCTGTTCTTAAGTGCCCGGAGGGGTCAGGGCTTCCGCTCAGCTGTGACAACTCAACTGTAAGAAAGTGTATACTTAGAGGCCAATAAGAGATAAGACACGAGCTCAAGCAACTTGAGCAATTTAAGTTGTGTTCGCATTTGAATTGAGAACGTTGTAGAATTGTCTCGACTTTAAGAGGGGCCCCTATTCACTTTAATATTTAGTGAATGTGAGTACTTTTGAGTACATGCTAATTGAGTGCACTACAATTGTGATAGATTTTAGACATTATTCCAGTATGTCTACTTAGTGATCTGTAATATATCTGAGCTTATAAAGTAGCTATGGGTTTGGCAAAATAATTTTCCCTTTGCCGAAAGTTTCAGTTCATTTTAAATAGCTTTTATATGCCCCAGCTTTTAATTACAAAATATTATTATATTTTACTAAATTCCCAGCCTTACGCCGGGAAAAACTTAAACTCTGTTTCATAATATTTTTTATACAGCCTTGCAAAAACAAATATTTTCAATTTCTACCGAATTAGTAAGAAATTAGATACCTGAATTATACAAGTATTGAAAAAGTAAACATTCAAGTAAAATTTCCCTTTTTTCCTAACTTTAATATACACAGTATTATTAAGATTGTTCCGCTCCAGGTTTGATTTCATTTCGAACAAGTTAAGAGCCCAGTCCAGATCCTGGCAGAAACGAAATGCTTGACCAGTATGGCACTGAGCTCTCCCCTTCTACCTCTCGCCTGTCCAGGCCTCAAGACTCGTGTGCCTTGACTAATTAAATTAGTTAAGTCTGTGGCAGAAACTTGCTATTGTTGTTGTTGTTGTTGCTATTATTATTATTGTTGTTGCTTGGCTCTAATTGTTGTTGGACTGCAACAGCAATGACTTAATAGCTTTAATGCCAGGCTTCCGGGTGCCCAAATGCTGGTTAGGAAAATTTCATTTGCCGTCCACAAACTTAAGGCAGCTTAGTGAAAATCGATGTGGCAGCTAACTAACAAATTTGTAGCAAAAATAAAGCAATTAATAACGAATACGCTTATGCATTTTATAAGGCATCTCAGCACGTACCATGGAGCTTACTTTTGGACTGGGCCAGGTTTTATGTGCAGGTGCTTAAATATTCCATTAAAAGCGCGTTACATTCGACAGGAAGTTATCGAGGAGCTAGGGACTCTGGATTTTAGGGAAAAAAAGAAAATAAACACAGCAAAGTGTTGGCTCTCGTCATTGTATGAGGGCACAAACAACTCGTAAAAGTCAGCAAATATTATTGCCTGGGTTTTGGGTCGGGCTATTAAAATGTCATCATTCTGGCTGTGGGTTGAGGAGGGGGCAGGGCTGTTGAACTGAAACGATAAGTCAAAACACGCAACTTGAAATCGTGCGCCTCTGGTCTTATTGGCATTCCAATTCCCAGGTCTTACCGGGACGTATTTATTATTTAACACCTAGAATCAGTCAAGAGTCCCAGAACAGAAAACCTAAGCGGAAAATAGCTATAAAATGTTGACCTTTTTTTTGTTTTTTGCACGCACCCAAATCCAAGACATGAACCCACGCAAGTCTCCGGTCGCATTTTGGGTGGTCCGGTTTTTATGGCGTACTCTAGTTTTTACGATTCGGCACACCATAGGTTAAAATATTTAAAAGTGTGCTTAATTATGCTGTGAAAAAAAAAGAACAGAGAACATTGTACAATAAAGAAAATTCTCCAGGCACGACAATAACAGCTCATAAAGTGTTTTGTGTGGTATCAACTTTATTTCTATAGCGTGCCGCAAGCTATTCTTAAGAAATATTAAAGATATAACTTTGCTGGTTTAATTAAAAGGCATAACGGATAAGCATAATGCCTTGATAATAATGCAAATATCCACAAGTTAAATGAACTTGTTAAATGTTTTAAATGAAGATTAGAGAATGTGTTCTGGCTGTAATTGTATTTTATAAATAAATTAATACAATTACACGCTTATTTTATTTTATTTATTTATTATACAATATTTAAAACCTTGCAGAAAAGGTGTAAAATATATATAAACTTGTAGTTTAATATGAAAATAAATATTAATAATATAGATGTGCAAAAATATTGCTAGTTTTTTACTACACTAAAAAAGTCTCGAAAGTGAGGTAATATAAAAATAATATAATTTAAAAATATATAAAAATATTTTTTTCTGACGAATTTTGAGTTATTTGTTGGTTAATAATTTCTAATTATATAATTTATAAGCACATGTATTTTTAAATTAAACAGGCTTACAGCTCTTCTTTAAGTATTTTTCTTCTAGAATTTATTTATCATATATAGTTAAATATGAAAACAGTTAATAATAATATGGATGTGCAAAAATGTTGTTAGTTGTGTTTACTCCATTTAAATAATATTAAAAGTGTCGAAATATAAAAATATTATAATTTAAAAGTATATTAAAAATCTTTTTTTCTGACGAATTTTGAATTATTTGTTGGTTAATTATAATTAAAAAAATAATTATTTTTAATTAAATAATTTATAGGTACAAATATTTTTAATATTAAACAGGCCTACAGCTCAACTTCTAGTAAAAGAATTTATTTATCAGTTTATCTTAAATTTAAACTAACATATAAAATACAAATATTTATAAATCAGTTGATAACTCTGACGTATTTTGAGATATTTCTTGGTTATTTATTTTAATTAAATAATTTTCAAGTACATTTAGTTTAAGAATAATCAGGCTAACAGTTCTACCTTTAGTAATTTTCTTCTCGAATTTATTTATCTGTTTATATTAAACTTAAACTAAAATGGCTATAATTAAAAAAATATATAAATTGTTTGCTAAGCTCAGGCGAACTTTTAGATATTTGTTGCTTATTTTAGTTTAATAATTTATTAGTACATTTACATTGAGAAAAATCAAGCTTACAGCGCTACTTCTAGCATTTTTCTCTTCTAGAATTTATTTAGCAGCTTATCTAGAACTTAAACTTATATATTTCAATTGAACTTTTCATATACAATTTATAATTAAAACATTCTTTCATTTTACTCTATTTACAGTTCAAATTACAACGCACAACTCTACAAATTCCTAGCTGCCAACTTTTGGGGTAAGTTTCAACTGTATATCGATCTAAGCGCTCAGCGTTCAGCGTTCAGCTGTCCAGGTGTCCGGTTGTTCAGGTTTCCCAGAGTCCTAGTATTCAGCTGTCCAAGTGTCCAAGCTGCGCTCTGTTCACGTGTTGTTTAACACGCTCTGGCGGCTGCCTGTTAGCAATTCCCCAACCTCAAGATAAACGCAAACCCAAAACCTGGACTCAGACCCAGATCCAAGTCCGAATCCAAATCCAAAGCCAAACCCGATGCCAACGTTGTTGTTGCTGTCGCTTGCTATTCATGTACGCTATCATAGACATTCAAATTGAATTACAACAAACAAAAAACACAGGGTATGTCAGATGCAATGCGATGTTTTGGATGTTGCCAGGGGTACGAAGAGGTTTGGCATAAAATATGCAATTGCAAGTGCAGACATGAAAGCAAAAAAAAAAAATAAAAACTATGCAGACGGTCGCAACTCAGGTGATATATCGCAAAACTAGTTTACGCAACATGTGGCATGTGCATTTTGCATGCCACACACACAAAAAAAAATTGACATTTTGACATGTGGCGGTACCTCAAGATTTGCCACAGATAAACTACAAATGGTCACAGCGACCGACCGGTTTTGTGGCTGGGTTGGTTGCAAGCGTAAAGTATCTTTTAAATACAAATGTTATCTGCAAAGCGAGCAAATATCAAAATGTACATACACATACCTCGAACGTGCCACGTTTTGTGGCTGCTGCTGCTACAATTTTAAATGGATTGACGGCAGACAGCAAATGCGCATTAGAAACGAAGCGCCTTCCAAGACCCCAAAAATCCAAAGTCATGCACACGCACATGAGCATCATTCGCAACGTGTATCCCTGGACAACACCAAGTTGCAGCAGTTGCAGCCACAGACTGCACAACTACACACACTCCACACACACTCTACACACTATTCACACTCCTCACAATTCCCACTCTGCCTCGACTTTGTCTTTGCATGCCAAATTTCGCTTTGGCTACTGCAATTTTCTTTCAATAACTGGCCCCTGGTCAGTTGCAAGTTGCAAGCACGTACTGGCTTAAAGTATCTGTTGGATACTTGTACTTGGGGGTATCAGTTACCCAGTTAACCTTCTCTTCTCTCTCTCGCTCTCTTGGGGTGTCAATGGGCGTTGCTGGCAAAATGCGGCTATTAATATTGCATATATTTATTTTAATTGCATTCGTTGTTCGCATCGTGTGTCTTCTTGAGGTGTTTGCTTCTTGATAAACAATTGTCGAGACTTTGACTTGTTTTTGGGGTCTTGTTATCGTTTAGCTAATTGGCAAATTGTACGGTAGTTGCGAGTGCTAGAAAATTGTTAAAGTTGATCATCATCATTTTTTGCGTTTTGCATATTTAGAATTGACTTGGAGGGGTATTTTATTTTTTTAGAAGTCACAGAATATTGTCACACACACATATTTAAAAGCAGTATATATGTGTGTATTAAATATTTATAAATTTATATACTTTTGTACTATAAATAATCTTATTAAGTGCAGAAATTTGTGTAAAGTAATCAAATTTATAAATGATATATTACAAATTTGTATAGAATAAAATACGTTTATTAAAATCGAATTTTTTGTTTGATTATTTATATTTATTTTTACTTTTTTTCACAATATTAAATTTAAATTTTCGAAATTTAACTTAACATAATTTATTTGGGAACATTTTCGATATATAAATTCATTTTAAATACATTTAATTCATTCACAACTCAAAAATTAATTCAATTTTTAATGTTTGTTGATCAAAAATTTAAAATTAAATATAAAAAAAAAGTTAACTCAATTGTTTGTTCATTAAAAATTAAAAATCAAGTATTAAAAAATATTTATATATTTTTATTTGTTCAAAAAAAATTAAAATCAAATATTATAGAATATTTATATATTTTTATTTGTTCATAAAAAATTAAAAATTAAATGTTAAAGAATATTTATATATTATATATTAAAATTAGCTATATTTAGAAATTTCGGAGCTTCCCTGAGTTTACATAAAAATTCCAAGTTTACAAAAATTCGAATTGATTGCCTACAAAATTGAAAACAAGTTGCTTTAAAGAAAATCATAATATCTTAAATTAGCCAACTTTTTAGGGCTTTACCTTTGAAAATTATTATTTTTGCAGCTGTCTGCAATAAAATGTTGTTACACAATTGTGTTTATTTTTTTGCATTTTTAATGTAAAATACCTCTAAACATTTTTTGGCTAAAAGCATTCTGATGGCCTTCTAAACGGCGTCTAGACGTCTGTTTTGAACAGTTAGCACTCAGTTACAGTTGGCAGCTGCTGCTGCTCTCTGCTAAATCCCCGCCCTTACAATTGGCTTAAACAAGGACACGATGATATCTGTCTGTCTGGCATTATCCACTCGATAGCTTGGCTCATAATTGATATTCATATGCAGCTTTGTGGTCGTTGTTTGGCTGCATCTCGTTATCCTTATACGAGTGTGTGTTTGGAGTTACCTGTGCTTATAAATAAGCACATAATCAGGCGACAAACGCGTTGGCAGCAACGAGGCAGCCGCATAAATGCATAAATAAATAAATAATTTGCAACAATTACCATAAGTTGCGGCTGACATCTCCACTCGCTCGCTGTTTTGGCATTCAAGTTATGACTAAACTTAGGGGCCTTCCTGGCCCGGATGATGATGATGATGATGTCAGCCGGAGCTACCAGTCGATAAACATAAATAGCTGCCACGAGCAGCTATACTATGATCCCTGCAACCTGCCCCTGCAACCCTTCAACCGCAGCATCATCGTTAAGTGTTTAGCTTTATGGCCAATGGGCGACTTGGACTTGAATTTTGTGTACTACGGACGCGAAGTTGGCTTTAATTAGCGCTTGGCTGACAATTAAATAATATTTTTGCCCAGCTCTCTATAGCTGACCAGGGCTCTCTCTCTTTCTTCTCTGAACCTCTGTGATGCTGCCGACTTGTTAACTCGCTGCCTGACAGTCTGCCAACAAGTTTTAATTACCAGACCGACGAAAAAATGTCTCCCGGGCAGTTAGTTTTTGATAGTAGTCGCTGCTTTTTAATGACTCTCCACTCGAATGCTGTTTTTTCTTTTATTTTATTTTTATTTTTTACCATTTTATGTATGCAAATAGTTGTATTTTTTAACACATTTTATGGTCTGTGATTGTTATCCGCTTGTCGGTTTTTTAAAGCCCGTCACTCTTCATTTGTGCTATGGGTTGAAAAAAAAGACACTTTTTTTGATTTGTTGCTAATTTGAACAGCAGCCCTTTTTGGTTTTTATATATATGTATATAATGCCCATCAATAGAAATTTGAGTTCTCTACGATTTACGAGCTTTGATTATGACAGGGCCTGATACTTGGCTGCTGGTTGGGTGTTGATTGTCTCTCTGACATATTGACATGCATTTTGTCAATAAAAAAACAGCAGCAACAGCAGCAGTTTGTCATTTTATTTGATTTTGATGAAGGTCGTTTCTATTAGCGTTGTAAAGTGACGGAACTTTTATGGCGACCTTCCACAATTCGACCTCTAAGGCTGAAAGTATCTCATGACTGTTGTTCCGAGACCCATAAAATAAGTCAATATATTTAAATAATAAATATTTATGACTGCTCTAGATCAAATTTTGAAATATATTTAGTGACTATTTGAGTTAAAATATAATAATAAGGATGAATAGTACAAAATTGAGGAATTAAGCTTGTATGGAGAGAACGTGTATTTTTTATAGTTTATTTCTTTAATTTTGTTTTTATTTTGTAAATACATGCAGGGCAAAATTACGCTCCAAATTGAAGAACATTTGATCAACTTTTAATATGTTTTGTTCTTAATTATTTATTGTTAAAAAAGAACGTTGATTTTCATCGATTTATGCTCGCAGAATATTATACAAAATTATTGATAGGATCTGCACAGTGATGCAAATTTGTATGCGCTGCTTTTGTACACCAGTGTGACTATAATTCTTAACTGCCTTAAGGTGAGAGTATATAAGGCATGAAGGTTTCTCCATACTTAACTTTTTTTTTTTTTATCCTACTGTATGAGAATAGTATCCTAAAACCAAGTAAACGCAAATTATAATTTTTGATAAGCAATATTCTCACATTAGAGCAGATAAAATGGCATCTATAATTTATATAATTTTTTTTTCTGAATAATTTTGAATCGATTAATTTTCATCGTTTATAATATCATATTAAATATTTTAAAACAAAAAACAAATGAAAACTAAAATGTTCTTAGTAACAAAACAGAGGTCACAATAAATTTGTTCATAAAATACGAACAATATTCATGGCTTAAGAAAAATCATACATAACGAATATTTAATAAAAATATATTTTCTGGCTATACTCCTTAAAAGAAGCTTTGCTTACCATACACACACATACACATGTACTTATAAATGTGCATGTGTTAGTGCACTTTCGACTCAAAGCTTTGCTTGTCTGCATTTTCGAGAGCGCTGAGCTTTGAGTTAACAAATCCTTCGTATCCGTGTCTAGAATAAAAAAAAGAAAAGTTTAGTAAAAAGTAATATGTACTATGTATTTCATTTGATGTTTTATTTAAATCTTATTAGCTGCTCCATTTAAGTGCTTACATACGGAAATGAATTTTTAACTTTAGTATTAATATTTACTAGCTTCCTTTTTAACCCAACAGCAATGCAACAAGCTTCACCCTCTACACTGAGACTTGCCTCTTAATATGCGGATTGCTTTTGCTTTTTCTGACTTATTTACAACTTGACATTTCACTTGCCAGAATCGCGGCACTTCAATGCGCTCCAATTGCATTTTATGACAAGACCGTACTGACCTACTTAAAGGCACTTTCAGATACAAACACACATAGATACACACGCACACACTCTGTTGTGTCACGCCCCCAACAACATTGGCGCTTTCATCGTCCTTTTCAATCGCATTATAAATTTAATGTGTTGACCTTTTTTGTTCGGCCTCAGCTCGACCGCAATTTCAATAGATTGGCTGAAGGAACAGAAAAAAAAAAATCAGCGCTAAAGCGAAGCAAAAAGGACTCTTAAAACCCTCATAAAATTTAACTAAAATATCCATAAGAATCTCGGGGTCATAACTGCAAATTAAAGAGCTACAAGTGAGCAGTTCTGTGTATCTTTGAGATACTCGCCACTTTAAAGGCGTTTCCAGGGTTGTAGCATTTTACGCTGAACTGCACGCACGTCCGCCCCCCCCGCCTGCATGCCCGCCAATATCCTGTGCCATTTCCTGCAGCATTCGCCTTTTGTTAGAAGGTCGCCAGTTTTTTGTTGGCACTTGCTCAAGTCATGGGTAAAAATATTTGTGACAAGAGCTGCGTACAGGACTACAAAAAAAAAATGAAAGAAATAGATGAAATAAGAAACTTTCTAAAGAGTTCTTCGGTTGTTGCTGCTGCTTGGCATTGAATAAAACGTCTTCAACTAGAAGCAAAACACATAGTAAATTGTTTTTCTTTACCATACACAAGAAGACAACCCAAAAGAATAACCCCTCTCCCTTCCTTGCACAGCTCACATATGTTTTGTGTTTTAAAAATTTTTCAGGGGCTGTCATCTATTTTTTTTTCTTCTTTTTTTTTGTTTTTTAGTCAGCCTGGTCCTGTGCACTTCAAAAGCAGAATGCCAAAAGAAAAAGTTTTCTTGTTTCAATGCCCTGGCCTCACTGTTTAAGGACTTTTTATATAGGAACTGTACTAGCTAACCCGAACTCTGTTCAATGTCATACATTCTATCTATTGTGTATATATATATATTTTTTTTTTAGGTATATATTGATATATATAAAAGTCCTGTGCGCTGCGCTTGAGCGATTTTTGCTCGTGCAAATATTTTATTGACTATTATTTTGAGCGTTGTTTGGTCCTTTGGGTCTCTGGTTTTATTTAGGGGTTTATTTATTTTTTTTATTGTTTACGCAATTTTGTTTAGTAGATAGACATAAATACAATATATATATATCAAGGCATATATACTTTTTAAACTGCCCTTTTAACGCACAAATCGATAGTAATAAAACGGGCCATATTTTAAATACACATGGATATTGCCAAAAGTGTATTTAGAGGAACTCGAGTGTTTTATATAAATGTAGAAAAATATTAAGAGGTTTTCAAATTGATTGTCAAAAATTAATATATAGTTTATTTATCTGTTGATCTGTATAATTGCAAACTTAATTTTACTGAAACTTTAAAATTGCTAACGTCAAAAGCCATACGATTAATAATTTGCTGTTCAATCTATCAAAATGTTCATTATAATAAATTGTTGAAATTGCCGCTAATTTTTGAGCGTTTCAAATTTTTTGCACATCGGCATTGGATCATGAATTGCAGCAATTAAAACATTTAACACGCATTTATATTCTCAAATACATATAAGAGAATATAATTTATCATCACGACTGTGAATATAATATTTAAAAAGCATTTTCAATATTTTATTTGTTGGGTTCCACTCGGTCTGTTGCGTTCATGCAACTAATTGACTGGTTTGGTCTCGTATCGCACATAATTGCCGTGAGTTTTTTTTTTTATTTTTTTGTTTTTTTTTTGAGGCGCTTCAAACGGCGCGAAACTAATGAAAAAATCATCATCAAAGACCCAAAGAGCGAGGGGCAATACAAATAATTAAGTTTGGGGAGGGAAAAATGTTGCGTTTTAAAGCCATTGCCACTAATTTTATTAGACTTTTGTTTGTGCCACGTTTCTTTTTCTTGTTCTTGGCTCAAATGATTATTGCAAGCTATAAAAAAAAAACAAAAGCAAACTCAAGTTGGGCAGCTGCCAGGGTGGAAAACCCAGCTGGCAAAAATTCTATAAGAAAACACAAAAATGAAACCATCCTTGAAATCTATTGTCTGTCCTTGGGGTCGTCCAGAGGAGGTCCAGACAATTGCAATGAAGCGGGCAAATGGTATCTAGAAAAAAAGGGAAGAAAATATAGTAACAACTGATGCCGCCCTTCTTATATAATTGAAAAACATCAAAACAAATGCACAGCATCAAAATGAAAATCAAAATATCTGTTTAGATACAAGATAAATGCAATTTTCATTTGAAATTTAGAACTCGTTTGCTGACATTAAATTGACATACTAAATTTTCAATGTTATTGCTTTATGTGGGGTGTAGATTTTGCCTATAATATAGTAAATAATTAGTATAGAAACAGACGCAAAATAACATTAGCTGTATATATATATATCTTGTTGTTTATTATTACTATTATTATGCTGCAAATGAAAAGAAAACATGCTGGCAATTAAAAATAAACAACAAGGGTTCAAAAGCAAAATAACATTGTGTGTGTGTGGCATCAACTCTATGCAACAAACATTGCAAAGGGTTCAATAATAACAAGCATTACTGTACAAATAAATATATTCATTTGGCAATTTACCTGTAAACATGCCACTTTGCCACAACTGTAAAAATATCAAATATAAATGTTGCTAATGCCATTGTTGGCTTTAAGTATTGAAGCACAAATTTGGCCCTAAGTTGCATTTACTAAGTAATTGGATGTAGAGTTTATATATATATTTTTAATATTTCAAAGTATATATTTTTAAATTGGATATAGAACTTATGACAGTATATATTTTCGGAGCTCTTAAATTTGTCGAATTCTGAAAGCAGCATTAAAAAAATAAAACACTTTTATTAGAGATTTTTTATATTTGTGAATATTAAATACATTTTTTAAAAATAAACATACCTGTGAAACCCACTGTTAAACGTTTAAGGATGCAGTATAAAAGGGACTTTAAGAAATATATTCCGTAAAAATTATTGCAATATTGCAAGTTTGAGAGTGTGTTTCAGAAATTGCAAGAAATCAATTATTAAGATTGGCATGACAACATTAATATATATTTAATGTAAAATTTTTATTTTAAATAAAATATATTTTTTCTGCCTAAAAATATTCCTAAAAAATATAAACAGAAAATAAATTAACAATCAAGCACATTATTTCAACTTCGACATATATGTATGTACCTCCTGAACCTCCTGAACAGCAAATACAGGGTATACAAATATACAAAAATATAATTAAAATAAATTCACTTAAAATTGTCAATTATATACGTACCTTCTCTTTTAGCCATTGACCACCAAATACGGGGTATACAAATACTTATACATACAAAATATAGTCGCTTAAATCGACTTAAAATTGTCAATAATATACGTAGCTCCATTTTAGCCTTTAAACAGCAAATACAGGGTATTTAATTATACAAAATATAATTGCTAAAATCCACTTAAAATTGTCGTTTATATACGTATCGTCCTTTAGCTTTTGACCCCAAAATACAGGGTATAAAAATACTTATATACAAAATATAATCGCTTAAATCGACTTGAAAATAGTCAATCTCATTTCAGTAGTCACACATACATACACATATTCATTAACATTACATTAATTTAATGAAAAGCTTTCACTTTAATGCAAAAATCCACAGCTAGTCAAATGCCACATGCAACCGACACACTGTGTGGCAGAAAGCGTCAGAGTCAACAGGGGCAGCGAAAAGTAAATGCCGAAACTGTGAAATTGTTGTGTGCCCACACACACACACACACACACAGTAGTGAACTGTTGTAGTAGTAGTTTTAACTGCTCCAGTTACTATGTTGCTGCTGCTGTTGCACGTAGGTTTTGCTGTGGCCATAAACAAGGACACGTACGCAATTAATTGCAGAATTATTACAAATTTCATTACATGCTAAAATATGCAAATTGTTTGACGTGGCCGTTGGAGGATTCTTCAACCCGCTGCCCGCACCCTTTTGCACCAACACATGTGCACTGCGCGTTGTCCATGCAATTAAATGCATTTGCATACATAATAAATAAATAATGCAGCAGCAGCAGCAGCAGCAGCAGCAGCAGCCGCAGCAGCAACAGTAGTAGCAGCGAATGCGGCAACATTTTGCAGCATATAAAATAAAAAAAAAATACTGAAATGCCTTTTAATTATCATTTTAATGTGTTTATGAAAATTAGAAATGCATGTGCAAATTGCTCGCTAAATGCGGGAGAGTGTGTGTGTGTATTTCTAAAAGAGAGTGAGAGCGATCGCGTGAGAGTGTGGGAGAACGAGAGCGAGCTTTTTGGTGGAACGGGAACAGCTGCATTAAAGTCCATTAAAAGGCTGCAGCTGCTGAAGCGAGGGCTCGCAGGGGGTTAGTTTGACAGTTGCAATTTTTATATAAAAAAAAAAAACAAATCAGCCCAGCATTACATCAAAAATATTGTTACAACTATTGTTGCCAGTCTGTTCACGCTGTTATTGTTGTAATTGCAACTGTTTGCAGTTGTTTTTGCTGCTGTTACTGTTGCTTTAGCATAAATATTGCATGTCTACAAAATATTTGGGTTAAAATTTTGCACGTACACAAACACACAAACACACACACAGATAAATGCAAGCATATAAAAAATGTTTTATTTGCATGATTGCACACTCAAAAAAAGGAGGGTGTGAGCGCAGTAGGGGGAGAGAGCACAAAGTGAAGCATAGGCTGCTGCTCTGCTGCTGCTGCTGCTGCTGCTCTGCTACTGCTGCCAGTTGAGTGTCAGTTGAGTGGCGTGCATGCTGCCAGCGGCGACAGCAGCAGCGTCGACTGCAATCGAATTGTTTGTGTAATTGTTTCTGTTGTTATTTTCGTGGTTTTTTCTTTTTTGCGTTTTCTTCTCTTCCTTTTGCCAATTGTTTTGCAACAACAATAACACGAATAACAACGCACCTTGCGGTTGCTGCTGTGGTCGCCGCGTGCCGAGAGCTGCGTTTACGAGTGAATTGGAGTGTGAGAGAGAGAGAGAGAGAGAGACGGAACGCAGTCGACGTCACATGTGGAGCAAAGCGAGTAGAGCTTTTTTTTATTATTATTAATATGTTTTTTTCTTCTTTTTTTTGCTTTATGTATTATGACTGAACGGTTTAGAAATCGTTTTGGGACTGCGGCACTTGGTTGGCAGTTGTTTGATAGTTTTTTGTAATAGGTCTCCAAAGAGATGTTATCAACAAAGTTGACGTGGTGACAGCTTTGGAGTACTGCAAAAAAATGGAACAAAGGAGAATGTAAGTGCAGACTATGTGCATATACATATACATATATATTATGTATGTATGTATTTGCACAAAAGTTTATTTGAATGAATATATTGTGAAATTAAGTGTCTATTTTACATATTCATTTTTAAAGATTTAATAGATATTTTAATTGATTTCAATTTCAATTTCTGGTTCAGAAACAGACGTGCTATTTAAACAAAAATTAGAGGTATTTATTTAAGCTTATGTTTAACAGCAAAAGCTTCAGGTTAAGTTCAAGTTCTGTTTTTTTTTAAAAGTGCTCTAAAAGTGATAACAAAATTTGCGACATGTGTGTAGACTATAAATTTATTTTGCGTACCTAAATTATGCAAACAAATGAAGCTAAATATAATTTTGTTGTCTTCTAACATGTGACAGCTAAAAACACAAACTACCTTTCAGTAGACCACAGAGCAGATAGAATTTTCTGCTTTGTGTAGTAGACTTATCCAAATTTAACTAAACTATTCAACTACTTAATGCATTCAACCACAACAGCTGTGACGTCACTTAAGCTGTGCCGCTGTGTGAAAATGAAACCCCATAATTAGAACCATTCAACAATGACAAAGCATAACATAAAGAACAAGTGAGAAAGCTTCTGCTTTAGACACACACACACATACACACTATCGGCAGCCAAAAAAAAAAACTTTTGCCAAAGCTTCACACTTTTTTTTTTGCTCTTTGCAAACGTAACCCACACAGACAATCAATTTATTAATAGAGCTTTTGCGTGTTTTTTTTGTTCTTCTGTTTTCTCATTTTTCGTTTGATTCTTTGTTGATCGCATTCGCAGCTAGTCAAGCTGGCATAAGCTTAGACTATAAATACATTTTGACACAGCGCTACTAACGTCCTCGATAGTATAGTGGTCAGTATCCCCGCCTGTCACGCGGGAGACCGGGGTTCAATTCCCCGTCGGGGAGAGACTTAAATGTTCTTTTTTTTTTATTTTATTTATTTTTCTTTATTTAAAACAGTCATTTATTTCTTAAAGCCTTTAATATTTTATTGATTTTTCAAATCATGCAATCTTTCACTCTGCACAATCGTTTTAAATATTCAAAGCTCGGTCCAATTGTCAATGACACCCTGTCACCCCCTCTCTCCCCACAAGGCACAACTCTTTGCAAAGCTATGCACACAAGGCTGAACAAAAGCCACACCCACCCACACACATAACGACCCCCAAAAAGCGAGAGAAAAGTGCGTTCCGATTCATTCATGCCTGAAAAAAAAAGTTTGAAAAAAAAAAATCAAAAACTAAACGAAACCAAAAATCTGCGCAAAACCACAAAACAATAGCCGGAATAGTTTCGGGAAAAATCTGTGCCAGTGCCATTGTCCCCGGCCCGGCCGCCGCCCTTTTCAAATGTTTGCCCCAAAGGCCTGTGACCAGTGGACCACAGAAATCACGTTATTTCAATTTTAATGCCAAACAATCGCAGCTTTATCAATGGGGTCTATCTATGTGTAAAACTCTGCGTGAGCGTTTTGTTGGCATTCTGAAAATGCTGGGAGACTTGGGCGGGACTTTCGCCCACATGCGAAAATTCGAATAATCCCTAAATCGAATGCGTAATATCGCCAATTTATCACTAGGCGTTAGGCCTCCAACAACAACAAATAAAAGCGAAATGTGGGCAGTTTTCATAGAGAGTGTATTTTTTGGGAGATTCACTCTTTCACTTTCATTTCGTTTTCGGTTTCGACGCCTCTTCAGTTCCATTATCGGATGCGTGGTCTATAATGAAGAATTATGTTCATAATTTCCAAATTTATCACCGCGCGACCCTCTGACAACTTGTAGCATGTATGAATTGATCATGAAGATGATGATGCTGGCTGTCGGGACTGTCGGGGCTGTCGGAGATGTCGGAGTTATGTCTGACTCGGCTGTCTAACACTTAAGTGTGTCAAAATGTTGTCGCTATGGAGCTGCCATCCACAAATTGCTGTGGCATGCAGGCGTGCGGTTCCCAGTTGCTGCCACATGCCCCATCGGCGTGTCAGTTACAGAGAGCGAGAGAGAAATATGTGTATTTATGTATATTTATATTTATGATTCGACGAGTCGATTCAACTGAGTTCATCTTTACTCAAACTCAAAACATTTCCTTTACAGTTCACAGTTCAAAAAGTCATTTCAAGTTTCTTGTTTCAACAACATTTCAAGTGAAAGTTTTTTGTATTTCTTACAAAACTGTGTGTGTGTGTGTGTTTTGTAGTACCAGCTATTAATTTTCACTTAGTTTAAGTTCCCGCTTCGTATTAAATTACATTGTCAATCCTTTGCTCACTTTAAATCGAAACAGATGACAAAACATTTTCAGTTTTGTCGGTAGCAACATTTTTTTTTATTTTTTTTTTAGTGGTCTTGCTTCCAGTTCGACACACAACAGACTAGATTAAATTGAAAATAAAATATTTTTAGATGCTTTTAATTTAGTGTTTAGCTTTAACGATTTTGTTTCAATTTTTAAGTGCTGCGGAAATTTATGTGACAGCATATTAAATTTATCTACGTTTTATTCTCATCATTACAGATTATAATAGTATGCAGATCGAATGTGTGTGGATTAGTCGCCAAGTGGATGCACATGTGTGAAAAAGTTCCAGAACTATTTGGGTAAGTCTTAAAATTAGCTTTGAAATAAGGCAAATTATGGACTAAAGTTGTTCACAATAAGTCAACAAATTTTTATGAATTAAAAAAAATATTACATCATTTCTTTTTATCTTAAATTTGAATGAATTTAGAATTTTTTATAAATTAAAAATATTACATCATATCATTTTATCTTAAATTTGACTGCAATAAGTAAAAAGTAATTTTTTTATTTTTTTTTATTAAAGTCTGGATTTATTAGACTCATTTGTATTTTTTTTTAATGCTCATATAATTTTAAAAATATATATTCTGGGCTTTAGATAAAATAAATTTGAAAATTAGCATTTTTTTTAGTCATTAAACTAATTTTATTATTCAGTAAAGTTTCAATCGCAATTCCAATTCAATTATAACAAACTCATTTATTTCTTACAAAATCACTTTAAATAAAACCCAAAAATTCAGTAATTGTTGGCATGACTAATTCTTAATAATGCTTACACTTTTGCTGCATTTCAAGGTCGTTTTTAATATACATATTTTAATTTATTTGACAATAAAAAACAGGTTCCAAAAATGCCAATTTCGTTTCGGCTAACATTTAAGTACATAATTTATGTGGCCAAGACAACAAAAAAAAAAAACAATTATTATTATTATTTGTTTAAGCTGAGCTCAGACATTCAAATTGCAAAACGTAATAACACAAAAATAAGCAAATTTTTTTAAACAATTTGCATAATGCGCAAATGTTGCCGCACAATTAAACACAATTAAAAAAAAAACAAAAAGTTTTCAAAAGAACAGCTGAAATATATTAACGAATGAAAATACATTTACGACCGCAGTAAAATCTCTCAGATACTTTCGGCTGCAATCTGTGAGATACTTTTTTGCATTGGGTCAAAGCCCGGTTTTTTAACGTGTGCTTGTGCGAATATGTCAAAAAAATATGTATAAATTTTTTTTTTTTTTTTTTTACTACTAACATCCCTTTGGCGGGATCCCCCGCCACCACCCACTTCCCTTGCCCCTTGTTAAGTGTCGACGCCTGTTTGTTATTTACCGACAACTTTATGGCCACATGTCGACTTCGTCAACGCAAAAAAAAATTGTCATCATAAACAACAACGCACAAAAAAAAAAAAAAAATTGTTGCTTAAATTTCTGGCGTTTTTTATTCTGTTTTTTTTTTTATTTTTTATTATTTTTTTGCTTGTTGTTTGAGAGCATGTGTGAAAAATATAAGCAGTCGCTTGACTGTTCCAGAGTTGGCCCATTGGGTAATAGGGGGGGCGTGGCAGTTGGAAAAGCGCCGCGGCGTCTATTTAATGAAGTGCCACATCCCAGGCCATTCCCAGCTCGACTTGGCCTGGCCAGGGCCTAAGGCCTTTCTGTCAATTGTTTTTGTTTGCCACATGATAATGTGGCAGTGTGAATTTTCACATGACTCCGATGCAGTTGAAATTGTTATGGCTTAAAGTTTGCATTGCGTCAACGAGTCAAGAGTCGCACCATTGAGTTGCTTATTTACAATTTGCTCAAGGTGCTGGTACTGTACTCTGCTGGGCTTTTGTTTGGATTTGTGGGAGGTTGCCAAGTGGCTAAAATTAGGTTGGCAAGTGAATAAATTAGTTAACGTTAACGGGCACATCTAAGGCGGGTTTTCAGTGAAAGAAAACTGACAGAAAAATATATTGAATTTATTATATTATTTTATATTTTCTAGAAATAAATCTAAAAAATATTTTTTAATAATTCAAATTTATAGTGGAGTTTTCTACATGTTATTTTTTTTTTTATATTTATTTTTTTATATTTTTTTATTTTATATTTTTTTTATTTAATATTGATTGTACCATACAACAGCATTCCAATACTTCTTTGAGTCAATTTATATGTATAATCCATCTCTGATTCCGGAAACAATATACCAAAATATGTTGCTGAAAAATATGCTTAAAAATAAAAGAAAAAAGTTAGATATTCGACATTTCAAAAAATTAGCTTTGGTTTAGTATAATCAATTCCCAATCTAATTAAATATTATTAAAGATGTTGAGCTTTTCAAAAAGACAATAAAATATTCCATTATTTATACTATCATTTATATTATATATTTTATATATTGTTTTTTAGTATAAATTTTATACAATTAGATAATTAGTTTAGAAATTGTTGTAGATTGAATTAGAAATTGTTAATAATTCCATTTTTCATGTCCCAAATTTTGGTTTTTTGTGTCGCTTTGCTAATAAATTCATTTTAATTTCAAAAAATTATACAAAATTTTATAAAAATTATTCGCTTGAAATAATACTTGAATGAAGGAACCTTTTCCAAAAGGTAATAAAATATTAAACATTTTATACAACATTCTTAAATTAAATAGCTCGCTTAGAATTTGTTGAAGAATTATTATAAAATTTTTCCCTTTTTAAAAAAACTAATTTGCAACAATATTTTCTTCAAAACTCGAGTTTTGTTTTTTTTTTTTTATCACTTTGCTAAAAAATTCAGTTAAATTTTAAAATTATACATTTCAATTATTCGCTTAAAGGAATGTAGTCTAATATTAAGCTGAATCAATATCAATAATGTTTATTTTATTTATTTTTCTGTTCTATAGCCCACACAAATTCATCAACATGTAAATACAGTAAAGCCTCGACAGGCAATTTGTTTAGCGCACAAATATTTATTTTAATAATTTTTTTTGTTAAAAAATTCTCAACATGTAATTGTCATTTTGTCAGACAAACAATAGGCTCAAGTCTCTGAGCTCTGGGGCTGTAATACCCCAAGACCCCACCTAGCAGTGTAGATGTGAGTGTTAAGCTCTCCATTGTTTGCATTTTGCGACTTGGGACATTGAAAAAATGCGCAACGGTCGCATAAATAACATGAAATTAGCAGGCAAATATGTCAAGTCGAAGTTAGAGGTATAAAGTAGGCAAAAATAAGACTCGAGAATAAATCTAGAAAACTTGTTTTTCTTATTTATTTTTTTACTTTTTGTTGAGTTGCCTTCGAAACACCTGCGACGCGTTTGTTGCTGTTATATTTTGGTTCAAGTACTAAATCACCTGCTTGGTAAAAGTTTATTTTTATCTAATTTGAATTTATGCGCGTAGATCTTTAGCTAAAGATCGAAATACTGAAACTGGGAAACTGGTTTCGGTTGTGATTTATGCCACACAAAAAAAGAACTCGCCGCCAGATTGTCACTAAAGATATGATGATTATTGAAAATGATATA
>JAWNNH010000567.1:0-86676 GCA_035043045.1 Hirtodrosophila alboralis | reverse complement strand
TTATTATTTACGTATTTTTATATAACCAACAACAAAACATACTAGAACAAAAAAAATGCTATGGAAAAAACTTAAAGCAACAATTCATAAAAAAAAGAGGGAGTAAAAAGTAATTATTTTTTTAATTAATTAATTTTTTTCACATCAATACAGCAAAATTAAAATAAATAATATATAAAAAAAAAATAATTCTAGAGCGCACAAAATTTTTAAAATTATTATTTACGTATATTTATATAACCAACAACAAAACATACTAGAACAAAAAAAATATTATGGAAAAAACTTAAAGCAACAATACATAAAAAAAAGAGGGAGTAAAAAGTAATTATTTTTTTAATTAATTAATTTTTTTCACATCAATACAGCAAAATTAAAATAAATAATATATAAAAAAAAATAATTATAGATCGCACAAAATTTTTAAGTCACAAAAAACAATATTTGCACACAGAGCAAAATAACACACCCCTCTTACGGTTTTCAACTACGCCTCTGATCGCTTAAGCCCCTTTTCAAAGTTTTCGACGACCATGTAAAAGAGAAACAACGGGATTGCACACTTGCACACTGAGGCAAAACGAAAACTTCTGGGAAAAATTACAGCGAGTTGAAAAAAAATTAAATTATTTTTATTTCATTTTTTCGTCTATTTTTGCATTTAACATTATTTATTTACAACAAACAATAACACTATGCAAAAATTTAAAAAAAATTCTTGTATCCCGAACTTTTTAGAGTCGAATTATATGTAAAATGGGTCGCTGATTCCGTAAATAAAATTCACGAAATGTTGCCGGGACCTTTTTCGAAATAATCGAAAAACAATATTTTCGACTTTTCAAAAAGGTATCTTTGGTAAAGTGACAATAACTTTGAACATAGTTTATTGATATTAAAAGTATTTATATTTTTGGAAAAGTAACAAAATTGAAAAATAAAAAATAATTCGATTTTTTTTTGGAAGCTATTAGAGAATGAAATGGAAATTTTGCATAAAATTATGTACATTTAAAAGAAAACTGTTTTTGTGCAATTTTTATTCGAAAAGTAGAATTTTGTTTTTTTGTCTCACTCTTTGGATCTATTGTAAGTGTCGGAAATTATGGCAACGAAGTTAAATCATCGCCACAAGTTAAATTATCGCTACTGGATTAAATTATCACCACAAGTTAAATTATCGCAACGAGGTTAAATCATCGCCACAAGTTAAACTATCGCTACGAGATAAAATCATCGTCACAAGTTAAACTATCGCCGCAAATTAAATTATCGCAACGAGGTTAAATCATCGCCACAAGTTAAACTATCGCTACGAGATAAAATCATCGTCACAAGTTAAACTATCTTATCGCTACGAGGTTAAATCATCGCCACAAGTTAAACTATCGCTACGAGATAAAATCATCGTCACAAGTTAAACTATCGCTACTGGATTAAATCATCACCACAAGTTAAATTATCGCTACGAGATTAAATCATCGCAACGAGATTAATTCATCGCCGCAAGTTAAATTATCGCAACGAGGTTAAATCATCGCCGCTAGTTAAATTATCACCAACTTTTTACTATTATATAAAGAAAAATGTATTTAATTAATGATAACAAAAATAAGTTTTTGTGACCTGTACAATAAAAAAATTATCAAGAGTTTAAAGTCCAGACCTTATTATGGATATTAATTAGGCTGGGACAATTGCCAAAAAAAAGGGTTAACTTCATTTGCCTATTAAAACAAGGCGATTTTTGGTAAGCACATATAATTTTCATATTTTATAATAATTTTCTAATTATCTTTGTTTTTCACATTGGCATCTTAAACAGAAGGATACAACGACGATTAATACCTAAAAAATATCCGACTGGGCCAAAAACAGGGCCTATAAGGCAACAGACGAAGCAAAAAACAAAAGCAACGCGGGCGCTGGACCTCAACTTTTATAATAAAATAAAAAAGAAGTAATATAGAATATAATATATAATAAATATAGAAAATAAATATAATATAATATATAATAATAATAATATATTTGTTTAATAATGTTTAATGTAGTTGTATTCATATAATAAATAAATATTAAAATTAAAAATCTACATTTTAATGCAAAATGCATGTGTTTGGTAGGTATTATTTATTTTTATTTTTTAGGCGTGATTGTGAAGGAAAGCTAGAGACATACAAATACCTTGTTTAGGCAGTAAAAACTGAACTAAATTAGGAATTCATTGTTAAGTGCCTGTCTAAAAGCGAATTAGACTTCAGATGTTCTCACTACTTCTGTCTGAAGAAGTAAGCATACAAGAATGCCTTCTGTCATGCAAAAAATTCCCACTGGGCAGGTAAAATGAAAGGGATCATAAATGTTACTATATTGGTGCTTCGAAATCAATGAAATTGAAAATGCTCAATTATTAATTTTCACAATTCCAGATAGGTATTTTGCAGGCAGTTATTGATGCCAATAAAATTGTTAATAATTTATTTTAATAAATTTGAATAATTCTAGTTACAGTTAACTTAAGTTGAGTTTAAAAAAGTTAGGAGAGTTAAACAATTAAATTTAAGTTTCTTCTAACATAAATTTTAATCAAGCATGTATGTAAATACTCTTGATATATAATAAGCATCAGTTCGTTTGCTTCCAATTTTAGCATCTTACCATTATATTTTCCAATTCCTTCATTATTTCCTTGTTCATAGACCAATCTACAAGATAGCATCATTTGTTTTTGCACTTTAATTGCAAGAACAACAACAAATCGCATTTATAATTGAATATGCGTAAAAAAACTCGTTGTGCAAATTCTTTTGACCACCCCTATATATAAATATGTTATCGCACAAACTGTAGTAGAAACACAAGCACAGCCGAACACATAACGGTCCAATTTTGGTGGGCGACAAATAAAATGCGTACCACTGTACATAAGTGTGCGCTCACGCTTGAAACACAAATTATAACAAGACCTACATATATGTAAATCAATTTTGATTGGTTGGCTGTTGTTAGCAATTGGTATTGCGCCATCAGCAACTGCTATATAAGTAACGCGGTAACGCACAACGAGTCATTTACATTTTGGTCTTTAAAGAACAATGACCATACGCACAACAAAAAGCGATTTTTTGATTTGGTGCCTTGACGGCACAATGAGATAATTTGACAACTGAAAGACGACAGCTGATCATTTGGTTGGCATTTCGTAATTATGATATTGAACTGTTATTCGACCTCATTAAGTATATTAGTATGTACATTCTTGATCAGGATGAGAAGATAAGTCGATATAGCCGTGTGCGTCTGTCTGTTTTTGTGCAAAACTAGTCGCTCAGTTCTTGCACTAACTAGATAAATTGACAGATGCTTCTTTTCATTGCTTGCAGTAAGTTCATATGTATATCATATAGCTGGTATAGGAACGATCGAACACAACAAAATTTTTCATACAACCATTCGACCGAGTTTGATTAATTCGATCTACAATATCATATTGTTAGCTGCCATAGGAAATATTGGGTAAAAAATAAGTAAATGAAATAATATTTGAAAAACGTTTTTTTTGTTTTAAGAGATATCTCAACCAAACTGACAAAGTTTTATTATGGTCTAAGATCTAGATAATGTGATAAAATTCAATCGAAATCGGACGAAAAATATTAACGGTCGGTCGTAATATAAAGTTTTTATTTATAAGACCATTGTAAGGGTATATAAAACTACAATAGTTAGAATGATATCCCGACTACGGTACACCATGTCCCATGTCAAAGCAATGAAAACTGGCCGCAAAAAGAGAACACAAAAAATGAGACACGCAACTGACTAGCATGCATTAAGTTATTGCAATAGCTTAGCTTATATACAGTCAAAATTTTTGACGGGTGCTTATCGCGTGGTTGTGTTCTCTTTGTTTTGTCAATTGCTCTCAGAATTAACTTCGCGATTGACGCCTTCGATTGACTGAAAGTAATGCACCCAGAAGCAAACAACAATGCTTTCGACGATAAGTAATGCAGCTGGTAGCTCATTGCAAAAAGATTGACGGGAAGTAATGCAACAGGTAGCGTAAAACAAAATTTTTGACGAGAAGTCAACTACGAAATCTTTGACGAAACGTAATGCAGATTGTGGAGAGTGACGGCTTTTGCTGTAAGTTTCTATTTACAAACCGGTCATAGATTACCGAACTGGTTGAATATTTGTGGTGTGTAAATGTGTGCGTATTTAGAGAATTACAATTAAAGTAAAATTCAATTTTTTTTTATTGTTAATTTATTTTCACAAAGCGGTCTATTTTTTTTTTTTATTGCTTGCAGATTCTCTTTATATTAAATACATATATTGCATATATTTCTTATAAACTTTTTTATTTCAAAACCAAAACACCAATTATTTAATTTAACATAACCCATAACCTATTAATGTTTATAGCTGAGATCCAAAACCACATGAAATAATAAGTCATTAGTTATGTTCTTTATGAAATTTTTCTCTTTTATATATAACGGTGGCCAAAAGCATTTTGACATTAGAAAAATAAGATTGTTATGGCGATTTCTTATGACTTATTGAGTTTATAAATTTAAATAACTTTTAATTTTATTAGTAATATATTTAACTTCTTAAAATACAAAAAAATTCAATATATAATATTACAGGTTCGAAAATAAAATTAATTTTTCATAATTGTTAGTGGGCAAAAGTTTTTTGACAATTCAATACTGCTTAAGAAACTAAGAGAAAAAGTTAATATTGGTGGAAGTAAGAAAAATATTAATAAAAAGTAAACCCTCCTTTGACATCAATAACCTTTTGTAAACGTCTAGGAATTGATTTTACCAAATTTTACAGCGTTTCCAATGAAATATCCTGCCAAAAACCTTGAACTTCAACAATTGTCTCCTCGCGCGATCTAGTTAGATCTGAGCTGCGTTTTTTTTTCATGTAAGCCCACACATTTTCAATTATATTGAGATCGGGGCTTTGAGGTGGTTAATCTAATGTATTCACTTCCACATCTCTCAAAAATGAAGTAATCATTTGGGCCTTATGGCATAAAGCGTTGTCCTGCTGGAGTATAAATGATTGTCCAATGAGTCGGTCACCGGATGTGATTGCGTGGTCATTCAGGACACGTAAATATTTGTCCTTGTTGTTCGCGCACTGGTTTAATTTTTTTGCGAGGATTCTTTGGCAACCTGCAATAAATCTTTTTCCTCGTTCCATGGTATTTGTTGTAGTGGGGTGAATTCTGTCGCTTACTCCCAAATTCACCAGATGTAGAAATAAGAACAGACGTAGATTTTTGAATTCAATTATTTAATTTACAATAATTTTATGCGCAATGCGTCTTCTCATTCAGTGTACAGAAAAAGAACCATTTGAATTAAGTACAAAATAATTATTTAGTTTTACCTAGCAATTATGACTTTAGGTCACTTAGTTGGTGTTGTAGTGGGTGAATTCTTTATTATTTATAACGTTGTAGTAAGGTGAATTCTTTATTATTTATATTGTTTAAAAAATTCCATGCGCAATGCGTCTTATCATCTCGTGTACAGAAAAAAGTATATATGTAAAGTGGAGAGTTACATAGGTGTAGGAGTATTAGTACTTGTAATTAAATGTAAAGTACTCAAAAAAGGCCATCATCCACAGTCACCCACGCTATGGTGACAGTGATGCCTGTTTAGCCGTTTTCTGAACTAGCGGCGTGAACATTCTCCCTTTGCATGAAGTGCAAGAGATGATCGGGAGGGGGGATCGGATTTAACAACTGCAAGGCCCGGAGAGCATCCACCCAAAGATAGTACTTTGGGCGATGGGCAGCCCATTTTGGCTGGGCATGAATCCCTCACGCATTATACGAGCGTATACATCCGCTCCTAACACCAAGGACATCATGCCAGGCTGATAGAAACGCTCATCTGCCAGCGTTATATTGACGAACCTGTTACGGATTTCTTTTCCGATCGTTCTCATCGGAGTTCGGGTCTGCAAGTCGGGTTCGACCTTGAGCAAAACTTCAAAGGATGGCTCCCCTCCATTTCTGGGGCTTATTCTCGCCTTGCAGACATTATCATGCCCGACTTGGATGCAACGGAAATTCATGGCGGAAGCGAGGGATGCGTTGATCTGGCTCACGGTTGCGCACGAATCAATTAAAGCCCGGAGCTCGAATACCTTGACGCCATTGTCGATACTGACCATGGCCGTGGGGAGCAGGTTTTGTTGTCGAGTTCTGCAACAAAGTGGACAACGTTGGCGTGTCATTGGAAAGGGGCGACGTTTCCGACCGTGGAGCAGAGCCGTGCCTGGATGCAGAGTTGGCACGTGGAGCGGAATTGTGTCGGGATGCAGAGCGTGAGCGATGAGCGGAGTTGCGCCTGGATGAAGCGCTTGGACGTGAAGCGGAATCGCGATGCTGATCGTGCAAATGAAGGAGCGTGTGATGCCGCTCATGGCATAGGCGACAAGTATCTCCGCTGCGGCATAATCCTCCAGAATGTTGATGAGCCAGGCAGTTGGAGCAGTACTTGTTGACCAATACCGCTCGGAGACGTTTTTTAACCCTTTGTGATGAGGCACGCTCGTCCAGTGTAGTTTTTTATATCGAAAGGACCCGCAAAATCAACACCAGTATGGTGGAACGCTCTGGAAAATGTGGATCTTTCCACTGGCAGGTTACCCATCATCTGTGTCTGCAGCTTCTTCCGGTGAACTATGCACACTCTGCAGGAATTGACGGTTGATTTGACGAGAACTCGCAATTTTGGAATCCAATACCTGGCTCGGATGATCCTCATCATCAATTGGTTCCTTCCATGTAATGAAATGGTATGGACAAATCTAACTAGAAGGCGGGCAAATTGGCAATTGAAACTTATAAGAATTGGATGCCGTTCGTCATAGCTTAAGGATTCTGACGCTTTTAGTCGGCCGCAGGCCCGGAGGATGCCAATTTTGTCGATAAATGGATTCAAATTCAGGATATTGCTTGATTTCGACAATTGCCTTTTGTTTAGCAGGCTACTATATTCTACTGGATACTCCCTGCGCTGTGTATACATAAGGAACAAATCAAGGGCATTGGAGAGCTCCTTAACGCTGAGATCGCTCGAAAAACTGGATGTTAATTTTCGGCAACGATGTAGAAAGCGTATCACATACGCAATAACACGAAGAACTCTGTCAAATTTGGAAATATGATCGAATATGTTACGATCTACTGTTTGCACCATATTGCACTTCACGGTGCGTTGCTCTGGAACAGTATCTGGGATTTCTTTGTTGATCAGTTCACTCGGAGTCACTCCTCGGCTCGCTAAATCAGCTGGATTTTCTTCTGAACGAACATGCGACCAATTACCAGATGATCCTGTGGATTGGGTGATTTTTGTGACGCGATTCGCCACAAAGGTCGTCCATCTACATGGAGGCTTACTTAGCCAAGCCAGCACAATAGTTGAGTCGGTCCAGAAATATGACTCGACGCAATCGACCGAGAGCTGTGGGGTAATTATTGACGCAAGTTCAGCAAGAAGCATAGCGCCACACAATTCTAAACGTGGCAAGGAAACCGTTTTAATTGGCGCTACTCTGGTCTTAAAAGTGAGGAGATGCGTAGAGACCTGTCCGTCTATATATCGATGCGCGTGTAAAGTGCTGCGCCCTAAGCTCGTTGTGATGCATCACAGAAGCCGTGAAATTGCATCTTAGCCGTTGGGCTGTAGTTTATCCATCTTGGAATGCGGACTTCTCCGAGGCGTGAATAGTTTTGTAGGAATTCTTGCCAGCGTCGTGTAAGTGCTCCAGGTAGGAGGTCATCCCAAGCGAGTTCGTGTAGCCAGATTTCTTGCATAAAAATCTTGGCTTGGACTATCACGGGCGCCAACCATCCTGCTGGATCAAATAATTTGGCAATCTGAGACAGCACCTCGCGTTTCGTGAAAGAGTCTTTTGCTGTTAATGTAGAGGGAGAAAAAAAGAACTCGTCAGTGGTCGCTTGCCATCGGATGCCCAGAGTTTTTGCAACACTCGCTTCGTCTAGCTCCAGGAAATCAGTTCGCAGGAGGTGATCCTTTGGAATGTTGCTTAATACTCCTTTCTTGTTGGATGTCCATTTTCGTAAGCGGAAACCAGCGGAATCGAGTGCTTTGCGAAGTTCTTGGATGGCAAGGATTGCCTGCTCTGAGGTATGCGCTCCCGCAAGTACATCATCTACATACATATGTTCTGATATGATTTTACTTGCGAGGGGATACTGAGCTTTGACGTCATATGCCAATTGCTGCAGGACACGGAGAGCCAGGAAAGGCGCACAATTGACACCGAACGTGACCGTGTTTAATTCATAGTCGCATATGTTTCCGACGGAATTGCGAAACAAAATGCGTTGAAAAGGAGTATGCTTCGAATCTACAATAATCTAACGATACATCTTAGTGATATCGGCATTGAATACGAATTGGAACAGGCGCCACTTTAGCAATTGGAGAGTTAAATCGGATTGAAGTATTGGACCTGAATGCAGAACGTCGTTGAGACTATAGCCGTTTGTGGACTTGCTTGAAGCGTTGAAAACAACACGGACTTTTGTTGTCGTGCTTTCTGGCTTAATAACCGCATGATGAGGTGGATAAAAAACTTGGGAATTGTGGAATGTGGACGACACTGGCGTCATATGACCCAGATCCAGATATTCTTTTATTACCACATCATATTCCTGCTTCAACTGGGGAACTTTTCTCAATCGGTGCTCGTTGTTAAGGAATTGAGCCATTGCAATGGATCTGGAATGACCCAGCTGAATATTTTCTGGGTCACGGAATGGCAGAGTTACAGTATATCTGCCGCTATTGCTTCTCATAGTAGTTTTCTGAAAATTCTGCTCACAAAAGGTACCGGACTCCTTTGGCACACTGGCCGGCATATCCTCCACCTCCCAAAATCTTGTGAGCAGGTCGTCGAGTGCTGGATTTTGGCAGACGGCAACTTGTGTAGAAAACGAAGAAATCGAGCTATTAATTTGGGTCGGAACTGGGTCTGTCAATATCCAGCCGAATATAGTTTCTTGCCCTAGGAGGGAGCCAGAGATCTTGGATTTGACTTCATTCATCAAAATCGATGGAAGGATATCTGCTCCTATGAGCATATCAATGTGTGAACTTTTGGAAAATGTCGGATCGGCGAGTTGGATATCGGGCAGATCCGACAAGACGCAGTCGCGTATGGAACAAGATGGCAGGTTGTCTGTCAGTTTCGGAATAACATATGCAGATACATCGATCTGCAATCTCGGGCGATCAGTCGGACCTATGCGGAAGTGACACAGCTTGCGTGTCTGGGCTGCAACAGCTTGGTTGAGCCCGGAGACTGATGCCTGTACCGTCTGATATGGTAACTTAATCATAGTGAAAATTCGTTCGGATATGAACGTTGCCTCTGACCCGGAATCGATCAGAGCACGTGCTTTGTAGGGGACACCTAAATGGCATATTTGTATAAGAGCTGTGCCTAGTAGCACGCCTTGAGTATTGGACGCGAAGAAATTTTGATCATTTGCCGGTTGTTGTGAAGAAGTGGACTGTATATTGGATTGATGAGTTGAAATAATATCAGGAGTCTCGTTGCGGTGTAGAAGAAATGATGACGGCTCTTACAAGTGAAGCAACTGTGGGCACTAGGACAATCACGGACTTGATGCCCTCTAGCGAAGCAATTAAGGCAGAGTTTTTTCTGCTTTATGTAGTTGGACCTGTTGCTAACCGTCATTTGGAGAAACCGGGGACACACCCGCACGGGGTGGTTTTCTTTGGAGCAGAGATCGCATGTTCTGCTCTTAGTGGTCACTTTGATCTCGAAAGCATTTACTTTTCTTGGGACTGAAGAGTTTCGTACTGGCTTGGAAGATACTGGTGCGTGTGTAGGAGGATTGCCATCTTCAATGGCTTCTAATGTGCGATAACGTTCGCAGAGAAATTGATTCATTTCGCTCCAGGATGGTATTTCACATTTATTGGCGAGCGACTGCTCCCATAGTGAACGTGAGAGCTTGGGTAATTTTCCGGATACGAAATAGACTATTAAACAGTCCCAGTTTTAGGTGGAAATTTTTGCATGTTTGAGAACTGCTAAACCACTTTGGATAGTACTTTGGATAGGTGCTTTCATCTGTCCATAGCATGTTCCCAAAACGATGGCGGCTTGCTTATGTAGAATTTGGCGAATGTTAGCCGTTTTAGCTTATTTTTTGTTGAAATCGAAGGTATTGGACGAGTTGTATAAGTAGAAAAATCGACCTCCTTTAGCCGTCTTTCGACAGTTTTTTTACTTATTGAGATTTCATAATGGCCTTTAAGCTCAATCGACACTGCTTTTGGTGTAATCAGGACATCTTCTTTAAATTTTCTCAATATTAAGCGGTCTACTGTAGGATTTGTTTTACGTGGTCTTCCCGATCTGGCTTTATTTTTAAGTGAATTATTCTTCTTTTTTTTGTTTATTTGAATTAAAAAGTTTTAGCAATGGTTCAACTAAAAAGAACAACACTCCTTAAGGACACAACTAGGAATGATGTCAGGCCCAGGAGAGAAAGAAGATTTTAAGGAATTAATAGCGGAGGTTAGGGAGCTATATGAAATATTTGGAGTAAAGATAGAATTAGAGGGTAAAATACTACATTGATAAGCTGAGTTTATAGGTGAAACAGAAGAGTAGGTTGATTGGAAAAAGTTGGCAAATAGATCAGCAGAAGCAGAATCGTTGCTGGTTTTATCCATCCCAAGAAAAAAAGAGGAAGGTAAATTTGAAGATTTACGCTTCGAATTAACAAAATTAAAAAATTGTTTAGGGTCTTGGAAAAACTGTCTTTTGCAACGATCTAAATATTTCTCGTAGCACAGACAGTTTAGAAGGGCGAAGTTTGACTTGGCTATAGAGTATTTAGCCCACTCAATACTTGAACCTGACTTCTTAAATTTTTTAAAATATTTTGACTTAATGTTTTTTAAGTAAGAGAGTCGAGGTGTAAACCAAGCAGGCTTTGTTGAACCAGCAGGGTCGAATTAGGGATACACACATCTAAAAGTGTGTTTAAGGTCTCATAAAAGGTACTAAGGGCAATATTAATGTCAGACCCATTATCTAAAAAGGACCAGTCAGTTGCATGAATAAGTTCATTAAGTAAGGGAAAGTTTCCCTTACGAAAGCAACGACGTAGCAATTGTCGACCTAATAATTGCGGATTACAAGGCTTAGAAATTGATATAGATATTTCTATGGCAGGATGATGTAAATCTTCAGGGACAGATAGAGGAAGTGACCTAGAGACAGCAGTATTTGCGAAATCATTGACAAAGACCAGATCCAGAATTCTGTTCAAATGATTTTTAATTAAATTCATTTGAAAGAGTGAATAATCTAGCATGCAATTTAAGAAGTCATGCTAATTTAAAGGAATGAGGTAATTTTCGTTACTTAAAAATGACCATGAAATATTAGGTAAATTGAAGTCACCTAATACAACAAAAAGGTCATTATCCTTCACTTGAAGAGACACTTCTTTTATACAAGAAATTTGTTGCATATAAACTTGTATGTCAGAAGATGGAGGGATGTAAGAACAGGTGATAAAAATTACACGCGTTGGAAAAGTTACCTTAACAGCAACTATTTCAACATCAGTAGGCACATTAAGGGAGATACGTTCCGATTCAAGTGTCGATTTAATGGCAATTAGTACACCACCACCTCGACGAGTCAGTCGGTCAAATCTATATATAAAAAAAACTATTTGACAGAATTTCACAGTCAGATATGGTAGAAGTTAACCAAGTCTCTGATAATGCAATAATGTCGGATTCAAAAGAAAGACTTCTCAAAAATAGATTTTTGAGTTTAGTTAAAAGGCCTCTAACATTCTGATATTGAATGAATGCAGAGTCGGGGCACGAACCTAGTTTTTTGCAATATTGCTGGCAGAGCATCCAGCAGGAAGAGTTACGGGCACGGGCTCAATTCGCCTTTTCTGTTTAAACTCATGAACAATCATGTGAGGTGGCCAAAATTTTGGGTCACATATGATTGCAAACGAGTCATAAGGGACACCTATCTTAAACGATGATATTTCGCGAGGTGTAGAAAAATTGAATTTAGAAATGTTCACCTTAGCGGAACATTTACTAGAAATGTAGTATCTGAAGATAGTCTAGACACAAATACTTGCTTACGTGGGGCAACTACAGTAAGAGTAGGGATATTAGTAGTTGAAAGTGCAATATTATTGCTACTTTCAATAGGAGCTGGAATGCGCGGTGGTCGACTTTTCCGTCTTGGTACCACCCGCACTGAGGACTCGATAAGAGAAGCAGCAACTATAGTAGGACTGGTAGATGGGGCAGGGGATATACTTTCTTGGTTAAGATTGCTTGAAGATGGGGATAATGATAAAATTGGCGAAACATCCAGGTACTGTTGAGTTGCCAATGGAGTGGAAGGTAGTGTATGGGGGACACTTACAAATTGAGAGTCAAGGCGGGAATTAGATACAAACTGGAATTGACTTAGCAACTCAATACTAGAGTCAAAATCGCTCGAAAGAAAATAAGCCATATTTTTATGTTTTACATCCGTGAGAAATCAATTTGCATGTCGATGCATACAGGACAGGACCATTTCATACCGCCACAATCTTTTTTGATAGTGGCGGCAAGCTTATCTACGTCCCGACCACTAAGATCCGCACACTTAGCGTGCATGACATTGTCACACAACCAACAATGCACAAATTGAGGTTGTGCCGAATCGTCAGCACGCTTGAAAGTGCAAACCTTCTTGCAGCACGACATTTTTCCTACTGGGCCTTCAAAAATAAAAAGTGAACAACAAAAGAAAAAAAGGGCGCGTTAATCGTTACAAGAGCAGAGCACTCAAAGCAAGAACGCAAAACAATAAATTGTGAGCGAGGGAGAAAGAAACTTCACTCACTTCTCACTTAAGGAAATGCACAGAAATGAAATACGCTCTTGTAACTTGAGAGACAAATTGCTAAAAATAGATCGCACTCAGCTAGTCTCGAGAGCAAGGTGAACAACAACAACCTGTGTGAGCGAGGTGCAAAGCAAAGCGAGAGTAAATACAAACACACACACACGTTTGAGAACAAGCACCAAAAGGGAACTTGGCAAATAAAATAAACAACCAAAATCACAGCACAGATGCAAGAAAATTAAGTTAGCAAATATTAACCCACAGAAAGTATAACTGATAAAACTTTACAAGCAAGCTTTATCATTTAATAGCAGTGATTAAATAAAATAACAAACTTAAATGATAAATTAAACACAAAATAATTAAAATACGGAGCACAAAAAAAACCCGTCTAATTCACTCAAAAGAACTCTCTTTCTCTGATGTGTTGCCGGATATTAAGGTCGTTAGGGATGAATTTGCTCCTGAAGAGTTTGAATGCATTTGGAAAACGCCAGTAGGGTGTTGGGAGAGTGTTTAGCTACTTCCTTTAGCGATGTGAACCAATATGGGTTGAGATATTTTGCTCTGTGTGCTGCGAGTGCAGGGCAGATGCATACAAGATATTCCAGTGTTTCAGTAACTCCTGGAACTTTGCACTTTCGATAGCTTTCCTCTGTAGTTATGCCTAGTGTTTTGGCATGGACTACCGCCAGGCAATGTTGCAGAAGAAAGTGAGTAAGCTTTTTGGTTTGCGGCCTGTACATTATTTTCGAAATTCTGCAGCTGGCTGTGTTGTTCCGTCTTACATCAGCTTCTGCCCAGAAGGTTTTCTCTAGTTCACTGTACAGCAACTGTAAGGAAATATCTATATTTTCCGCACTTTCATGAGATAGCCCGACACCTTCTTTAGCCAGGCGGTCTGCCATTTCGTTACCGTCATTGCCCCGGTAGCTGGAAATCCAGTAGATGTGCACTGTTCTAGCAATGCTTAGTTCATCCAGTGCCTCCCTGCTTGCCAGGACATTTCTGATGCCTGCAAACATTTTATTACCGCTTGACTATGCACGAAAATGTTCATTCGTGTATATACTCGGTGAAGCTCTTGAGCTATTTCCGCTGCTTGCCTTATTGCGAAAACTTGCGCCTGGAATATGCTGCAGTAGTCAAGCAGTTTGTACCGCAGCCTTATTTCGGCCTATGACAGTACACCGCCGCTCCGACTCCTGAGTCCATTTTTGAACCGTCTGTAAATATGTGGATGGCCTGTTCGTCCATCTTTGAACGCCAGTCATCTGGTCCCATTAGCGTTGTTGTTTCATTGAAATTAGTTCTAGGGATTAAGTAGTCCGTGCTACTTTGCATCTCCCTGCCAACCGAACTATGTCCAAAGCCTTGTGGCATCATGTTTCCCGTTGCACAGAGTCGTTGTGCTGTCTTCTGTGTAACTAGGCGTGCTTGAATGTCCAAGGGGCTGACGCACATTATTGTTTCTAGTGCCTTAGTTGGCGTGAACCTCAAAGGCCCCGTAATGCAGACAAGTACCTTCTGTTGGGTCCGTTTCATTAGCTTTAGGTATGTGAATTGTTCAGTTGCTTGCCTACATACCAGAACCCCGTATCGTAGGATCGGTCGCACTACTGAAATGGATATCCAATGCATCAGTCGTGGTGAAAGGCTTCAAGTTCTGCTCAAAATCTTTTGGGATGCATAGAGCGCAACTGTTGCTTTTTTCACCCGTTCTTCAACATTGAGTCTCAATGTCAGTTTGCTGTTCAAGACTACTCCTAGATATTTAGTCTGTTTCTTGGGTATAAGTGGAATTCCATTCAGTTTTGGCGGGTTCCACCGCGGAACCTTGTATCTCTTGGTGAAGAGAATGAGGTCCGTCTTTTCCGCATTAATACTAAGTCCGGTTTCTGTGGCCCATCTTAGTATTTCGTTTAGTGTGTGGCCCATGACTGAGCTGAGGGTCGATGAACATTTGCCCGTGATAATTATGCTTATGTCGTCAGCATTGGCAGTTATTCTAAGGGCTTTCCAATAGAATTTTTTGAGAAGTTCGTCCACAACAAGGTTCCATAACAGAGGAGACAAGACTTCGGCTTGGGGCGTGCCTCTATTCGCCTCTTTGGTCATGGCGGTGGTACCCCATTCGGCACTGACTTTCCTACAGCTCAACAGGTTATGTATCCATAAGTCTATCGCCTCGTGGGTTGCTGTAGCTCTCAGGCTTCGCATTATTGCTCCAGTTGACACATTGTTAAACGCACCGGATATGTCAAGAAATGTTCCTTGTGCGTAGTCTTGGTGGTTCAGTGCTTTCTCAATTATAGCTTCTAAGGAATGTAGCGCTGCTTCCACCGATTTTCCTTTAGTTTATGCGTGTCGGTTAGGCTTCATAATAGGATTGGCACCCTTTTTGATATTAAGTTCTCAGTTTCTCTAGTGTTTGGGCCTGTAGACTTTTGGTTGCGCGTGACTCACTTGTCCGCTTTGGGCAGGAATACAACACGTGCTGTCCTCCAGGTCACAGGCACGTAGCCGCGCATTAGACATGCCACAAATATACGTTGAAGCCATGGGATAACCTTATCTTTGGTCATCTGCAACATGGCCGAAAAGATCCCAATCCTGGAAATTTTTAGCTCGCAAAGGAGTCCACAGTCCATTGAATCTTCTTCGGGGTTATTAGGTCCACAGGTAGTGTGATTTCCCGTCCATTTTTTGTCGTCTGTTTAAAGCTGACTCTGTATAGTTGGCTGGCTTGAGAGCAGCTTCCGGAGTCTCGTGGTTTCTGTGACCTCTATGCCGGAGCAGAAGGTTCTCCATGCGTATCTTTTGGCTTTTCGAACTTCTTTCTTGAAATTGCGTAGCCTGATCTTGTATTCGTCCCAGATAATTTCTTCTCCCGCTAGTTTTGCCAGCTTGAAGGTTTCCTGGATGTCTTTTCTTTGTTCTTTAAGCTTAGGAATCCACCAAGGTGGCTTGGTGCTCCTTTTGCTTTTTGAGGGTTTACATGAGGCATGGTAGGCAGACATCAGATGATCAGTGATCGCCTCCAGGGACCTTTCTATATCTTCTTCTGATGAGATTGTGGGTGGTGCGGATAGTTTCCTCTTTAGTGTTTCTGCGAACTTCACCCAGTTTATATTCCGGGGGTTCCTGTTTACACTTCGCGGAGGAGTAAAGTTAAATAGACATTTAAATTAAATTTACCTGTGATCTGAGAACGAGTGTCTTTCGAGGACTCTCCATTCCACCACTTGTGTACCCATTTTATTTGTTAGTGTTAGATCTAGAATGTTGGATGAGGTTGGTCCCACATATGTAGGTACCTCTCCAACGTTAGCTAATCTTAAGTTAGTTTGTAGAAGGAAATTTAAGAGAGACTCACCCCTGTCGTTGATGTCCAGACTGCCCCACACGGAGTGATGTGCGTTGGCGTCTGTTCCGATGATGAGGGGCTGCTTTTTCCGGCTTGCCTCCTCAACTAGCCTCTGTAGCTCATCGGGTGGAGCCTCCCGGTCGTGCACCATGTAGCAGGATGATAGTAGCAATGGCTCGTCCTTATGGCCCTCTAGCGCTACGACAGTGAGATCATCCGTGCTGTAATTAGTCATTAGGTAAGAATAGATGCCTTTCCTTACTAGGATAGCTGTTCTAATTCTACTTACTGTGGTCGGGTAGAAAGTGGTGTAGTTTGCTGACTTTAGCCCTGAAACCTTGTAACCCGACGCCAACCAAGGTTCCTGGACTAGAGCCACATCAGCGGACCCTTCCTCCAGGGAAGCGCCGACGCTAGCTTGCTTTTATGCAAGTTGAGCTGGAGGACCTTTAGCTGCATGGCTGATTGAATCCTCCAGCCTCAACGGTTCGACCGCTAGCGTCGTTTCGCCATAGTTCGTATTTGGTGAGTGGACATGATCTGCTCCAGTGGCTTCCTCTATGTCCATGCCGTGGGCAGCTTCCACCATGGCTTCTATGCCTAGGTCTTGCCCTACCTCACCGGCCTCCAGTGTATTTTTGTTGGCATCCTCCGGGTGGCGCTTTTTGAGGCGTAGGTATACACTGCCCACACCCCATGCCATCTTCCCGAATCTGGGGTATAGCATATCCTCGGCCTCCCTGCTGATTTGCAGGACTATGTGCTGGCCCTTGATATCGGGCTTCGCGACATGTGGCAGTAGCGTTACAACCACTATGGCCTGCTCCAACCATGGCGGAGGTGTGACCGCTGGCGACACGCAGAGAGGATTACTCCTCCCCGTGCCCGCCGGTGGCTGCAGTCACGCTTGCCACCGACGTTTGGGCTGATATCCCAGCCCCGGTTGATCCTTTGTTTGTGTACATAATAACGACCATTAGCGATTTTTCTGTCAGGGGAGACTACCCTTAGCGTTTTTAACCTGCCGCCATGCCCCTCGAGCAATGGCTCAGGTCGCAGTACCTCCGACTAGCCGAAGCTGCCAGAGAATACTGTGCCGTTGCCTTAGCTAGACACTGCACTACCTTGGATGTAGGCGCGCAAGTGACACTAGGTATTACCCGTTGACTCCGAGGTAAATACAGTGCCCATTGCCCAGCCGGCACCGGTGTGAAGAGTTCGAGTTCGACCGATTTTGCCCTCCTTTTTTATTTTCCTATATTACTTTCGATAAAATCATTGTCCTCACGGTTCCTAATGTCCAATTCTCCCTCAAAGTCTCTAATTTTCAAATCATCTTCAACCGCCTTCCGTTGTCCTTTTCCTATATTCCTAACCGCAGTTTATTTAATCTGTGGGTCTATTGCTGCTCGATTTCTAAATGTTTCTAAGACATTCAGTAATCGCGTGAAATGCCTCTTGCTAATTTTTGTCATTTATATATATATATATCCTTTTATTAAATAAGGTTAAGAGAATTAAAAAAAAATTTATTAAAGTTCATACAACACATGCCACAACGCAACAATACTTTCAGCACTTCAGAGATTATTTCCAAGCTCGTGAGACGACGCGTCGTACTTTGTTGTGTCCACTTTAATGCCAGTTTGAGTATAAAATTCATCTGAACATTTTCCTTAGGTACGTCAAGCTCATTTTTCATAGCCTGCATAACTTTTGTCCTGAAGTGTAGCTGTTTACTTAAATATATACTTTCAAAACTTAAAGCTTTTTATCTACTATGGCGCACAAGAAATTTTAGACAAGTACAGCCTTTTAAATAAGGTCATAATTTTTACAATCTTCGGATATAACCAACTTAAAAGAATTTCATAGCAGTTTAACATTTATTCGATTATGCCTTCTGCGCTACAGGCTTTACAATTTTTAAACATTTTAGGTAAGGTTAGGTTGAACCAGTAAACCACAGTGGTGGTTACACATTCGCCGAAGCTGGTCCTTAGTGATACCGGATACTGAAGATCGGTAAGAAGCTTTGTAGTCCTCTAGTATTTTAACATTTTTTGCAAGAATGTTTGGCCGCTTTCTTTAGTGATGCGAACCAATACGCATTGAAATATTTGAGCCTGTGTTGAGCGAGTGCTGGACAGCTGCAAATCAGGTGTTCCAGTGTTTTAAAAACTCCTGCCACCTTACATTTGCGGCAGCTTCCATCTGTTGTTATTCCTAGTTTCTTAGTATGTGCTGCTGCCATGCAATGATCAGTTAACACTCCTACCATTAGTGTGCAGTCTCGTCTTGATACTTGGAGTGTAATTTTTCCAGATGCACAGAGTCGTTGTGCTGTCTTCTATGCAATGATTTGTGCTTGAATGTCCAGGGGGTTGACGCACATTATTGTTTCTAGTGCTTTAGTTGCAGTGGATCTCAACGCCCCCGTGATGCAGACAAGTGCCTGCCGTTGGGTCCTCTCCATCAGATTAAGGTATGTGGATTTTCTCAGTGGCTTGCCACCATACCAGAATGCCGTAGAGTAGGAGGGTCGCACCACTGAAATATAGATCCAATGTATCAGTCGTCGCGAAGGGCCCCAAGTACTGCTCAGCATCTTTTGTGATGTATAGAGTGCAACGGTTGCTTTTTACACCCTTTCTTCTACATTGGGTCTCCAAGTCAGTTTGCTGTTAAGAACCACTCCTAGATATTTAATATGTTTCTTTATTGTGAGCGTGATACCATTCACCTTTCGCGGGTTCCACAGCGGTACCTTGCATCTCTTAGTGAAGAGAATGAGGTCCGTCTTGTCCGCATTGATGCTAAGTCCGGCTTCTTTGGCCTATCCTTGTATCTCTTTCAGTGTCTAGTCCATTATAGAGCTGCGAGTCGATGGACATTTGCCTGTGATAATTATGCTTATGTCATCAGCACATGCAGTTATCTTAGGGGCTTTCCTGTGAAATTTTTACAAGAGCCCTTCTACCACTAGGTTCCATAGCAACGGTGATAGGACTCCGCCTTGCGGCGTGACTCTATGCGTGGTGTGGTTCCCCACTCGGCACTGACTCTTCTGCAGCTCAACAGATTGTGTATCCATGAGTCTACTGCAGAGTGGGATGCTGTTGCTCTTAGGCTTCGCATTATTGTTTCCGTCGACACATTGTTGAATGCGCCAGAGATGTCTAGAAATACGCCCATTGCATATTCTTGATGGTGGAGTGCTTTTTCAGTGATGGCTACTAGAGAATGTAGCGCTGTCTCCACTGATTTCCCTTTTGTATATGCATGTTGATTTGGCTCTATGATTATGTAGTCATTTTTATGTGGAGCTCTATAAGTTTTTCCAGTGTTTTCAGCAGAAGAGAGGTGAGGCTTATCGGTCTATAGTCTTTCGGCTACACTTGCCTGCTTTGGGCAATAACACGACCCGTGCAATCCTCCAGGTCACAGGAACGTAGCCATACCTCAGACATGCTTCAAACAGTGGATGTAGCCATGGGATAATCCGGTTTTTGGTCATCTGTAGCATGGCAGGAAATATTCCGTACAATCCACGGGACTTAGAACTCGCGAACGAATCTATGGCCCACTAGATTTTTTTCGGGTTGACTATGTCTGAGGGTATATCTGTTTGCGTTGTTGTTTCGAATATGTCTGGTTCAGTAACTTCTGTGCAGCAAGGGAAGTGCGTATCCACAAGAGCACATATCGCTTGCCTACTGCTTTCCGTCCTTCTTCCATCATCTGTTTTCAGCTGACTCTGTATGGGTGGCTGGCTTCCGGAGTCTCGCAGTTTCAGTGACCAACTCTATGTCGGAGCAGAAAGATCTTCTTAAGTAATTAATTAAATAAATATCTGTAATTAATCATCACTATTTAAATTCCTAAAAATATTTTCTAATAATTTAACATTATGTGGCATCTCTGGCGTTGGCTTGCAAAGACCAAGTGAAGGTGGTGAAACTGGTCCACCCAGGTGAAAGCGGATGTACCTGAAGTTGTTGATTTTTTCTCCTCGTCGACGTAGTCCTTTAAGCGGTAACAAATGTACCCGGCCAGATTTTCTAGCGCATCTGACTCTAACTCTGGGAGATCTTCGCCATCTTCTACTGGAATGAAGTCTGGGATGCAGTGCACTTTGCTTAAAATTATTCCCGTCATTGAACTTGTAGGCTCCAAATCTGGGGTATCATCCTCGCCGATATTGCCAGCAGAGGACAGCATCTCGTTGTCGCGCCCTAGAAGATAGGACCTCAACCGAAATTTGAATTCCTGCCATTCTGGATGGTCATGTAGTAAATTTTCTAGTACGTCTTGGTTGAGCCGATATGTGAGATTATATTTTACCCTATGTTTAAGGTCTTCGAACATCAGCTTGAGTGCATTGTTGGATTGCAAAATTCCTGCAATTTAAAGAAAAATTTTTTTAAATAAAAAATTCAAATATTTATAAATTTATAAAGCATACCTTTTTGAAATGGAAGCAAAAATGAATTGTTACCAACTCTCATGTTTGCAACCATGTTACTCATTTTATCCAGAATCCCGTTTTGTACATCCAGTTTCAGGCCATAGGCGTGCATGCGCTCCCTGCAATCCGTCTTAGAAACCCGAACATTAGGTAAGTCGAACCAATCCTTTGTCTTAAAAAAATTTGATATAAATTATTATTTGTTCATAAGCTCAAGATGAAAATGACTCACCGTTTTAATTAATTTATGGCATTCATCCCAATTTTTGTCCTGCAGGTAGCCATTTATGGCCTACGCAACGGCCTACTAGAAAAAGTTTGGTTGAAAGCTTAACTTTTTGTCGCTCACCTCTGATTACCAACATATGTTTTTTGGTAATTTTATGTGTGATTGACAAATCACTAGCCGTGCATTGGAGAAGCACGGAAATAATGTCTGCTTTGACATGCTTTCCCCTTATAAAAAATCCGGAATCAATAAAATGATACCGCAATAATTTAATAAGATGCGGTACATCAGCAAATACATATATTTTCCTTCCCTTGAAGCTGAACCACGGTTGCTCGATGCTAACGTTAGGAGACTTCATTAACGTGCGATTTGATCCGCCTATGTCGCTCACCATACCAGTTATTGTATATCCTATTGTCTGTGTAGTTCTTAAAATGTTCTGATCTATCTCGGCAGACATTTGACAATCATATTGATAAAATATGGGTTGCTTTCAATCAGCCACCAAGCCTGAAATAGTAAAGTGAAGTTAGTATATATTTTAAAATTAATAATAAAATGTTTACTAACCTGAACATAATTGACCTGCTTAAATGTTGTGTCTGATACCTTTTTATATGTGAAAGATTTGCGTATCTTCATCTCGTCATCTCAGGCGTGGCACTCAAAGGTTTGACGACAGGCTGCAAAATCCCTGATGAAATTTAAATTATTTGTACCCATCGCTGCAACGTTCTTATTGAAGGGAGCGGGAAATTTTTCCTGCGCATCAACCTATATCCCTTTGGACTAGCAGAATAGAAAGTTATGGGCTTTCTTAAGTTTCCATATTTGGCCCTGTGTAAATATTTGCTTCAGACGGGTCTCCATATTCTTGCAGGCTGCTTCCGATATTAATAAGTCAATTTTTAGCTGTTCGATGTCGTATGATTTTTTCCGCATGGCGACTTTCCATTTGTCCTCATTTGTGCGCAAGGAAGTTTGAAGCTCGAAATTGGCACGTTCCAATTCTCTCATTTTTTCCTGTAGCACGAGCACTTGTAGATCCTGATCCTGGAGACAGTCTTTTCTTTGATGTCTCCCTGGTCTTGTTCAAGCGGATCCAGTTCAGTGGCCATATGCTGTTCTTGTTCAAGCGGATCCGTGGTCATATCCATGTCTAGTTGAAGGGGTTCCTGTTCGCTTAATATTTTTTCACCAGTATACGTCGATTTCGCTCTTCCACGTTCTGCTCGCGTATTTCTAACCTTTGGGCATGCTGCGTGGAATTTTCTGCCGTGCCGTTTCGTTGGCACTGCACCAGGCTTGAGCAAAAGTTTTGTGGATAATCCTAAAAGATTTAAAAATATATAAATTGTGTATATGTGTTTTCTGAATAATTGTCTGATTGTCTAATTGTCTTCTTGGTATACCTCAATCTCGTAAATGATCCTAGGAAGTTCAGGTATACTCTTTCGATACCTGTTATCTTATTAAATAATAAATTAAAAATAATGCAAATTTGGCTCTGCTGGTGTTCATATGCATGTTACCTAATTTTATCAACAAATATTAAAATATACATAACACATTGAATTTAGAGAGAGTTTCAATGTTGACTATAAAATACAAAACACTATTATTATTAATATTTGGTCAACATGTTAAGAGCTAATTTAAACAAATAATCTTGAAGTTTGGTTGACATATCTTGATAAACAATACAGCTTCTCATACAACAACCACATTGTAAATATATTTTTTGTATGGAAGCTATATGATATAGTGATCCGATTTGCTATATATTGGCTTATATACTATGTTTACATAAAAAGCATCTGTGCTAAGTTTAATAAACATACTTCCAGGTCATAAGCGTACATACGCTCCCTGCTATCCGCTTTGGAACACAAACATTTAGTACGTCGAACCAATCGATTGTCTTAAAAAAATTATAATTAATTAATTATTTGTTCATAAGCTCAAGATTAAAATGACTGTTTTAAATAATTCACGACATTCGTCCCAATTTTTGTCCTGCAGGTAGCCTAGACTTGTCAGTATCTGGAGGTGCTGGTCCAGCAAAAGGTTGTTGAGAGCATGCTGTTTAAGAGCGATTATGCGGAATTGCGCTGCAAGGTGTATAAAAATGAAGTGACGATTGCCAATTATCGTCGCAAAATCGCCGAAGTCTCTAAGCAGCTTACACAAACGTGTCCTCAAAGATCTGGAAATCAAGAATACACACTTTACGGTCCCGGTTCGGATTACCACGACGCCTCGAGCCAGTACATTGCCAATGTGTTCACTAGTACGTCCCAATGCGCCAAGTACAGCAGCCGCCCAACATACGCCGTAACAGCAGCAACAACAACTCCATACAAATTTATTTTGATTTTCAGGGCAGCTTTGCCTTGAACGCCATCAACATTGTAGGCTAATCGACTACGGCACTGCCTATCCGCAGCTTGGCCTCATTTTTTGTGTTCGTTATTGTTGTTGTTGTGATAGTAGCGTTATAACTACTATGGGCCTCTCCAACCATGCCCGCCGGTGGTTGCAGTTCCACTGACGTTTGGACTAATATCCCAGCCCCGGTTGATCCTTTTATTTTTTCCATTTTTACGAACATATATGTTTTTTCTGTTAGGGGAGTCTACCCTTAGCGTTTTTTTCGCCGCCAGGCCCCTCGAACAATGGCTCAGGTCGCAGTAACTCCGACTAGCCGAAGTTGATAGAGACCATTGCCTTAGCTAGACACCGCACTACCTTGGTTGTAGGCACGCAAGGTATTACCTGGTTGCTCCGAGGTAAATACAGTGCCCATTGCTCAGCCGGCACAGGCGTGGAGAGTACAGTTCGAGGGACTTTGCCAGCTGTCTAATCTTATAACTTTTACTAAAAGTGTATTGATACTGCAGCACAAAACGGACAAATAAAACGAATTGCACATACACTGCCCGACAACCGATTAGCGCACCCTATGCTCCGCATCTTAGCAGCTTAATATCTGGAAAACGAAAAAAGCTTTTGAGATGAATTTTTTTGTCATTTAAAAAATATTAAATTCTACACGAGATTTAATAATAGATAAGATATTAACTTTATAAATAACATTTTAAATGAATTTAAGCGAACTTAACATTAAAAATTAACTTTAATTTTTGCGACATTTGAGTAGCACAGTCATTTGAAAACTTTAAATAACAAGAAAGAAAGGATTCAAATTTTATTCAAATTATTTTTTAACTATAATGTGGGATTTTATTATATTATAGTATAAGTTTATTGAAATTAGTAACAATGTAAACGAAACAATGTTTTAAACGAAATAGAAATGATGCGTCGTTTATTGTGTGTGTGCGTATGTGACCGTCTGTCAACACACGCATGTCAACACATTATACTGTCTGGCTACTTTTCGTCGCAAATTGTAGGTCTTCTTGTTTTCGGCTTGCAGATTCAGGATTTGTAGTTTTGCTTTGCTACGGAGTTCCTTACGGCTTTCACTAAAATCATCGATTGACTCTTTTATGATGAGTTCCTGCAGCTGTTGATCATACTTAGTTCTCATCTTCACGCCAGTTAAAAGTTCGAACGGAGTGGTATCAATGCTTCAGGTATACGTCGAATTAATGGCACATTGGACTCGGTCTACGTGTTTATACCATTTTGTGGGGTCGTCAATGCTAAGCTTCGCAAGTACTGAGATTATAACTGCGTTTAGCCTCTCAACCTGTCCATTTACACGAGGGAGCCCAGTTGTTGTCTTCACAAGCTTGATATTTTCGCCTTCGCTGTATTTGATAAAATCTTGGGAGGTAAAAGCTGCGCCCTTGTCTGAAACGATATATATTGGATTACCAAATACTAAACTCTGACTTTGTAATTTTGCGATGACTTCATTTGCTGTCGTGGATTTAGTGGGATACAACCAACAAAATTTCGTGAACGAATCAATTACGGCAAGTATGTGTTTGTAGTTCTTGTTTGTTGATTCAAGTGGACCCAAAAGATCGATGTGGTAGGTCTGTAACGGCATGTCGCCTTTCTGTAACGGATGCAACAAACCCTCCTGCTTTCCACGCTTGCGATTCACGAGTATACATGGAATGCAACAGTCTACATACTTCTTGATTTTTTCGTCAACATTTGGTATAAAATACTCTTTGCAGATCAGCTCCTTTGTCTTCTTCAGGGCGAAATGACCTCTGCCATGAGCTTCACTGATGATTTGCCTCTGCATATCCTTTGGTACTACCAGTAGTTCAGCGTCATCAACCAACTTATAAAGGATGCCTAACTTCAGAAAGTAGTCTTCATACTGCTGCTGGTTGTCATCGAGAATCTTTATTATTGTTTTCAGATGTTCGTCTTGTTTTTGCGCATGACCTATGCGTTCGGATACACTATCGTCTCTGATTGTCATAATGGGATACCGTGAGAGTGCGTCAACATGCCTCATGCTTAAACCAGATCGATGTTCAATTGTGTAGCTATATTCCTGCAACAACAATACCCATCTTGCTACTCTTGTACAAAGATTCTGTTTCTCTAATGTTTTTGTAAAAGCATTGCAATCGATTACTATTTTGAATGGTATACCATAAAGATAAACTCTGAATTTGGTCAACGCATCAATGATAGCAAGTATCTCTAGTTCATAACTTGAATATTTTCGCTGAGCATCTGTCGTCTTTTTACTCATAAAATATACTGGGTGTAGCTGGCTGTCGTCTGGCGATTTCTGCATAAGCACAGCTCCAAAACCGTCTATTGATGCGTCAGTATGTAATTCAGTTTCGTATTTTTGGTTGTATATAGCCAAAACTGGGTTTGAGGTCAAACATTTCTTTAAAGCGTCAATAGCGTCCTCTTCGTTTGCACCAATTTCAAACTTTGTGTTATTTTTTGTTAGGTCAGACAACGGTTTAGATATAACAGCATAATTATAAATAAACTTTCTAAAATATCCAGTAAGACCTAAAAAACTTTCAAGTTGCTTAAGCGTCTGCGGAGTTTGAAAATTCGAAACAGCTTCAATTTTCTGTGGCGTTTTATACAGCCTTCTATCTTCAATTATGTGGCCTAAAAACTGAATACGTGTTTTTAAAAAGTGACATTTCTTCAAATTCAAGTCAAGCCCTTACTTCTTACAGGTGTTTACCACTTCTTTAAGATTCGCTAATGCCTCGTGTTCATTTTATGCTGGGATTATTACATCATCTACGTATGGGAGTGCAATACCTTTGCGCGTCAACGGTCGAAAAATTGCGTTTATGTGTCTTTGGTAATGTTTTAGCGGCTCAGACAGGTGCTGCCTCCATAAGATTCGTTGATAGTTACGATGAGCGTCGGCAACCCAAACTTGACGAAACATTTTGACAATGTCTGCTGAGAATACATAAGCATTCTTTCTGGAGGGTAAACAAACAGCGAACAGATTCCGCTGAATGCTTGGGCCCACATACAGAGCATCGTTTAAGGCGTGTCCCTCACGATTCTCATGTAACCCATCAAACACCACTCGCAGCTTGTGTCCAACAACTGGATGGTGAGGCATGTAGAAGATTGGACCATCGTGCGTGTGAATCTCCTCTGGCGTCAGTTCTCGCATGTGACCAAGACTGATGTATTCTTCCATAAACTTTACGTACTGTGCCCGTAGAGTTGAATCTCTCTGTAGACGACGCTCTACAGATTGAAATCGTTACATTGCTCCTTGGAGGGTATCTGCAAATTCACAATTTGGTGTTTTAAACGGAAGCTCTACTGTATACTTCCCTTTTGAGTCTTGTGTATGAGTGCTCTTAAAGTGTTTTTCAACCTTCAAATCGTCTGGATCTGGGTGCACGCATGTGTATGATTCCTCCAGCTCCCAAAACTTTTGGAGTGAGGCATCGATATCGACAATAGACATTAGTGACGTAGCAGGCGTTGAATTTGCTGTGATTATTGATGTGATCACACAACCAAATATTGTCGATACTGCGCTTATGTTGTCGCGACCGTCCAGCTTCTTGTTGCCAGTAAAAACAGCCCATACGTATTCTGTGCCCAATAGAATGTATATTGGCGCTGCCGTGTTGAACGTTGAATATGCAAGCGGAATGCCGTCGAAGATTGCTATTGCTGATGCCTTGCCAATGATGACGTGATCTTGCCTAGAACATGTGCTGTGACATCTAGTGTGTGTTGCGAGACCCGTGACTTGATATGCAGTTTGCCAAAACCCCGTGCGGTTTCAGCCTTTACAGATGAGATACCCGAAACAAGTATTCGGGATGGTGAACGTGTAATCCCAAGTGCTTGAATACACCGTTCCGATACATATGACAGTTCTGAGCCACTGTCCAATAGCAAACGACAGGCCGTGTATGTACCATATGCATTTTGTACATACACCAACGCTGTAGGCAGTGTGCCTTTCCGACGCCCTTGTGGCGTGTTGCATGCTGATGTGCATGGTGCTTGTGTTATGTGACTTGTTGTCACCAATAAAGATTTGATGTGTTTCTGTTGATCTTCATCACTAATGTTGCCCATAGATTGGCCTTGATTCCCGCACGCCTTCTGTGATGATACTTGCGTGTGCAGAAGTGTGTTGTGCCGGCTGCGACAATGCCTACATAGATGCTGTCATCCGCATTTCGCTGACAAATGACCGGGCTTGAGACAGTTAAAACATAGCAGTTTCCTTTTAAATGAGCGTCTGTGCTCTACAGATAAGCCACGGAACTGCGGACAGGTAAAGAGAAAATGTTCAGTAGAGTTGCATTTAGTGCATTTACCTTCCCCAGTTGACAACAATGTGCGTGTCGCTTTCTTCTGCCTTTCGTTGAATGTGTTGCTTGATGGTACATCACGTTGGCTCAATTCAAACTCCTCGCATCGTGCGTCAAGAAACCTAAACAGCTGGTCTACAGTTGGCGATATTGTATCGCGGTTGTTGTCCACCCATTTGCGTTGTGACTCTGGATCCATCTTTGCCAGCAGCAAGTAAATCACCCAGCAATCGCGTGTGCCTTGACCGACTGCATCCAATTCTCGGATAATTTCGTTTGCACCATCTGCAACCTTACGCAGAACTGATACATTGGCTGTCTTTGTTGATGGCAGCTCCATGAATGCATCCAGCAACGAGTTCACTACATGACGCGGTCGATTATATCGCTCAATGAGGCGTGCCCACGCTTTCTTGGACGATCACAATTACTTCACCCCTATCAATCACTCCTTCAATCTAGGAACTGCTGTTGTATTTTTTTTCGGGACTCCTGCAGCAAGATTTGTTGTATGTCTGTGAGTGCGTGTGTTTTTTTTTTTTTTTTTTTTTATAGGGGGAGAAGCATTAAAAGCCGAAAAGTGTGCGACATCCATCCACTAAACCTAACCCCTACTCTCCATTTTCTTCTCATGGAACTACTGTTTAGGTATGGTGGGAGATGGCACAAAGGCCTCAGCTAGATCGAATTCTGGTTGCGCTGTCTCTCAGCGCGACGCAAGGATTCTATGGTCTCTGCGGCCATGGTGCATATAGCAGCCAAATTGTTTTGCGAGCTACGTAGGATATCTAACAAGACAGTGACTATGAATGGGCTCCCAATTACTAGATTCAGCTCTTCCCGTTCAGCAGAGAATCTTGGACAGACAAAAAAGACGTGTTCTGCGTCCTCTATGGTCCGCGCACAGTGTGTGCAAAACGGATCCGTCTCGTGCCTAAATCTATGTAGGTAGAATTTAAGGCACCCATGTCAGGTCAGTAATTGCTTAAGGTAGAAGTCGGTTTGTCCGTGCTTCCTACTCACCCAAGGTCGTATGTCCGGGATCAAGCGTTTTGTCCAGTTGTCTTTTTTAGTAGCTCCATCGCTCCTTCCATGCCTCCAGGGATCTGGTGCGTATTGTACGCCGGTAAATCCAGTGGGACCATTCCAGCAAGCACCAGTGCAGCATCCTCTGATATCGTACGGTATGCACTGAGCGTGCGTAGCGTACACCTCCGGCACGCGAGTTAAAACTAATGATGATACACCTTAAGACAGAAGCTATGAGCCATCTGCTTTTCTGTCGTGGACTGCCTGTGTTCGCCACGCAGATTCGCTTTCACAGCCTTGTCTTCTCGTACGTTAGGTGGTGCTTGAATGTGAGTCGATGGTCAAGCATCACTTCTAAGTACTTGATGGCCGGTTTCGATTTGATCTGGCAGTTGCCCATGCGTATAGTGGCCGATTCGACCACTTTCCTGCTGCTTATTAAGACTGCCTCCGTCTTATGTGCCGCCAATATGAGTCCGTTGCTGGCAAGCCAACTTGTGACCTGGTGTATGGCTGCATTTGTGTTCTACTCCGCCACACACAAGTATTTTGCAACCGTGATTACGGCTATGTCGTCTGCAAAGCCGACTATGCTCGTTCCCTCCGGTGTAGCCAAGCGTAGTACCGCATCGTACATGGTATTCCACAGCGTTGGTCCCAGTACCGATCCTTATGGAACGCCTTCAGATATCCTGTATTCTTGTCGTCCTGAGGATGTGTCATAGAGTAACAGTCGGTTGTCGAGTAGCTGGCTATTATGCTGACTATGTACTCCAATATTTGGAGGTTATGGAGGGTGCGTAAAATGCTTTGCCAGCTGGCTGAGTTGAAAGCATTTTTCACATTCAGCGCTGTGACCAGGCAGTACTTTTTCCATTAGTCCATCGGGATCCCTCGATTGCGCTTGTGGCTTTGCTAACGACTAGGTATATGGCATCTATAGTGCTTCGTTTTTTCCGGAATCCAAATTGTAGGTCCGAGAGCCCATGACGCCCTTCCAACTCCCTTTCTAGGCGGTTACAGATCACCCGCTCGAAGAGTTTTCCAACCACGTCGAGCATGCAGACCGGTCTTATGCCGAGGGGTCTTCTGGTGATTTGTCGCCTTTAGGTATTAGAACCAGCCTTTGGAGTTTCCAGCGAGTAGGAAAGCGCCGATCACTGATACACTTGTTGAACAAGTCAGCGTAGGCTTCAGGATGCGCACCAACTATAAGTTTTAACAACAACTGTATATATAGATTCCATTACATTTTGCTCTTACTATCCGCCAGCTACTTTTCTGCAAGTTAGTTGGAGAGGCTCGCTTACGTCAGCGTTGAGCTCCCTGACTGTTTGCCTTAGGATATCCTGTGCAGTTTGGCAGTGGTTAAGATTAATTTGGATTAATTTAATTTTGCTTGATTAATCCTCGTCGTCTTAATAAACAGCGGGCAGGCCCTGTTAAGGGTGCTGTGTGCCGCGTTTTTTTCGCCTCTTCGCGTGCAGAGTATACACGCTGGATTGCTTTTGCAGTCATTGGCGGCATGGCCCTCTTCTCCACAGTTAAAGCACTGTTTTGTAGCGTCGTGCTTGCTTCGGCATCTGGTGACCGTATGTCCAAAATCAGCGGCTCTAATTTTTGTCGAAAGCGGCAGGCTGCTTATCCAATTCTGAGCTTTTCAATGGTCAGCAACTGGTTTGCCATTCCTTGGGGAAGCACCATTGCGGCAGTTTGAGTGCCGCGGTATGCCTTCCGCAGCTTTGGTGCCGACTCTGCAGGCAAATCGCCTTTGCCCATGCGTAGCAGCTGCTCGCCGGCTGCTGTGCGCATTATGCCAGTGACGCTCTCCTTAAACTGCTGCAGGTCCTGGTTGGTCTGGACAGTTCTCAGGGCGCTTGCGTATCCTTCGGAGTCTTTGCATTTTACCATGATGGTGTTAGAATAAAAATGGTTCTTTATTTGATTAATATTTTTTTTATTTAATTGGGAGCAGCGAAGGTGCCGCTTCCAACGTTCAGTTGAATCTGATTTTTACATTTGTCCTTAGGTTCTAAGTAAGAGTCTTGATCGCTACGCTGCCCATAGTTGGACAGCAGAGAGACGGTTATGTATATGCTATGTATTATATGTATATAATTATGCTCTCTTAAGCTGGAGCGCAGGGGTATATGCATATACTTGAGTTCGGTCAAGTGGCCGGCGCGTGTAACAGAATGCTAACCCTTGCACATAATTGTGAGCGCGCCGATAACTGTAAGCACTGCAACAAAGTGTTACAGTGTGTTCACTTTAAGTACTCTTGGTACAGTAGATATTCAATATATATGCATACTACATCTCCCTCCTTTTGAAAAATAACGTAATATTATGAAGTTATTTTATATGTATATTTTACTTAAAAGAATAATTTTAATTAACAAACGAAAATTTTATTAACAACAAAAAAAAATTATTATATATATTTTTTTGTTTTTTTGTTTTTTTTTTTTTTTTTTTTTTATATATATTCAAAGAAAATGAAATAACAAATAATATTCGTATGTGAAAAAAATTATTTAAGAAGAATAAGAATTATTTATGTCTTAGCATGGCCATACTCAATACAATTATGAAATAAACATTTTTAACCTATCCTTATGGACTTTTTGTTTTTTGTTTTTATTATTCGTTATTATAATGTTATTTCTATCTCCTATTTCCGTTACTTTCTACGGACCAGTATATTTATAATCTAACTTATGACCTGTTTCATTTCTTAATAAGACTTTATCACCTACTGATATATCTATGTTGTTTGTTTTCTGATCATATATTATCTTATTATTTTTCTTATTTTCTTCTATCATTATTCTGGCTCTTTTGTATGCTACTTCTAATCTATATTTACTTTCCTTATCATAGTCATCTATATTATATATGGTTTCTATATTATCTATACTATTAAATTGTTTTGGTAAATTATTTGTTTTCCCAAATACTGACTCATATGGACAGTAATTATGTGCCATTGAGGGGGTCGTGTTGAAACAGAAAACGAAATATTGAAGCCATACGTCCCAATCAGTTTTATCAACCGATATATATGAGCGTATGTATTCATTGAAAGTTCTATGACTACGTTCTATTGTTCCAACTGTCTGGTGGTGGTGTGCCGTAGATGTTATATTTTCAATTTTTAGGTATTTGCACAAATCGTTTATAATTGAATTCTTATATTCTGTTCCCATGTCCGAAATGAACGTCTTCATTGGACCGTACTTCAGAATAAATGATTCAAAAATTTTTTTAGCGACAGTGTTCGCGATCTTATTTGGAACTGGTATGGCAACTAAATATTTAGTTAGGTCACATATTAGAGTGACTGCATATTCATTGCCATTTTCTGATTTTGGTAGTGAACCAATAGTGTCCACTATCACTCTGTCGAAAGCATTAATTGGCGTATCAGTTATTATTAATGGAGTCTTACTGTGCTTGGTTATTTTAGCTTTTTGGCATTTTTCACATATTCGTATGTACTCAGTAATATCTCGAGACATACCTTTTCAAAAATAATGTCTTTTGACCTTGGCCAAGGTTTTTGTAATGCCGCTATGACCTCCTTGTATTGGATCGTCATGGAATTTAGACAGTATAGCTTCTTTATCTTTTTGTTTTTCTATAAGGGTCACCGGGTTGAGTAGCGCTACTCTTATGTATTCAATATCTTAATGCCCATTTGTTTGAAATTATCTATTGAAATATGTTCAAAGATATTTTCCCACGGTGCCATTTTGAGTTGGCTGATTTTTGTTTATACCGGCTTGCATTTCAAGCCTTTGGAAAAATTTACCTCAGTCTAGGATTCCATTGGTATATAAATCGCTAACATCGTATCTTGAAGTAATTTTTCTACCATGTTTAAATAAACATAGCGTATCTTTGTAAGGAAGTTCAAAGGCCGAGGTCAAAGTCTCAGTCGGGCCAGGGAACGTTTACAAGAATATTTGTAAATCGCTGGAAAACTGGGTCAAGGGGTGTAAAATAGTCAGTACAGTTACTAAGTGACAAAACGAATGACTCTCCCTCACTCCTATAGCACTAAGCCCAAAGCCGCGTGCGCCTAGCAACAACGCCGGGTGTAAGCCGCGTGCGTACCCCCCCGCCGGTCTGGCGGCCGAAGCCTTCGACACGTGCGCTGCCTGCTTTCGCCTGGCCGAAGCCGTGGGCACCCTGCACCTATGTGAGGCCGGAGCCTTTCACACCTAAGCACCTAATTGCACCGGGAATGAACCTCTGGCGCACCACCTAAGCGCATTGGGTCAAACCACAAGCACGCCGCCTAAGTACGCAAAGCCGAAGCCTTATGCGCACGCAAACTACTGTTCTGGGCACACGCCGCAGTATCCCCCTCTACCCACAATGCTGTTAAGAGCACGCTGCCTAACTGCACTAAGACTGTGTCACTTGCGCCGATGAGCGCGACTGTACCGGCGCTTTTCTGCACCAAAGGGGAACGGGGACGATCGTGTTAATAATTAAAACAATATGTATTTGGCAAATACTAAACTACTTTATTATAATCTTTGTTCTTATAATTAATGCAAGCGATATTCACCTGGGTACCAACTCGTACTCGTGGGATTTTAACGCCGCGTTTACCGTTTGTTATTCTCTGCTATCTCTGCTTGTCTCGACACTCGCGTATGCCTTCGCATGAAACGGCCCAATTCACGTTTACTTTTGCGTTACACGATCACGCGTCTTGTCGCCTTCGACCTCCAGCACTAACTGACTAGGTCATGGTCGGCTCGGCTGCAGCGATGCGTTTTGGTGACGAGCCCCTCGGAGCTTTCGCTCTTCACCACGACTGCTCACGCATACGAAGAGCTTTTCCGCTCTCGCTCGCTCAGCCGCTGCCGCCACTCCCTGTATCCACCTTGTCGGCAAGCTACCTGCTATGTCACTTATGCTATGTCGCTTATCGGCTATTGTTATCATTATTGTTCTTAAGTTTAATTCTTACTTATTCTACAACTTAAGCTATTTATTACGCTTCTTGCGTCCTTATCATTCTAATTAGTAAATTAAGTAATAATTAATTAATATTCGCGCGCTTCCTGCGCCTCTTTCTAATTTAACTATTTAATCCTGCGCTTCTTGCGCGTCAACCTATTTAACTACTTAATTAATACTTATTTAAATATATTTACATTTATACTTATTTATATTTATATTATATTTAGATATACTTATTTAATAATTAACATTAGTTTATTGTTTATATTTAGATATACTTATTTAAATACTCTGTTCTTGTGAGCGGGTTTGGACTGACCCGCCTCACACCCCCCCCTTTCTCCCCTAGCGACGACCGTTGCCACCTGGTTCCCTCTCACGGTCACCTTGAACTCGGCGCCGTCCTGTATGAAAGTGCACCGGCTCCTGCGGCACCATCCAGTTGCGTTGCGTGCCTTGTCGAGGGCCTGGCGTATTATCCCCATTGGCAGAAGACCATCCGCTGAATAGACCTTCCAGTCCTCCGGGGGTAACCTCCTGCACCGGTCACTCTCGGTCAGCTGGTCGAACACGCTCTGCATCGGCTTTGAGCATCCTGGGCTAGAACCCTTCCCCTCTTTTGGCCATTCAGGTGGTGGCGGCGGTGTCGGTGTCCGTAGTTTTGGCGCCTTTGGCGGTGGTGATGGTGATTCCGCCTCTACCTGGGGGGGCGGTGTATCCGGTCCGGTCTTCTCCTCCTCTGAATCCCATCCCCACTCGTCCGCGACTACGTCCAGCACGTCATCCATCAGTGTTGTCATCGTCGGCGACGACAGTAATGGCGACACCGACTGGCGAGACTCCTCTGCCTGCTCTCTCTGTCGGGGTTCCGGTTGTTGTTCCCCTTTTGCCCCGGCCACGCTTTCCTCTCTGGGACTACTGCACCTGTTGCTGTTGCTACTAGTATTGCTAGGACAGGGGGATCTGTCTCTGCGACTATGCGTCGACCGCGTCCGTTTACGGGAATATGCCCCTCGCCTGCTATTGTTCGATCCTTGTCCCTGACGCCCGTCTGCTCCAACGCTTAGCGTGGATTTGTCCTGTGGCTGCCGTGCAGCGGGCCTGTCCACTATTTTGGCCTGGACTAGGGGTGGCTCTGGTAGCGCCGGCAACTGTGGCGGCGATGGTGGTTCGGTCACATAAGGCGGGGGGTTTCGTGCGTTCGGGCACTCCACCACTAGGCACGTCGTCTCGATGGTCATTAGGCGCACGTATCCGTCGTACGCCTCCACGAACCTGTCGGTGTGTTCATACACCGTGTGCAGCCTCTGCGGTGGTGGTGATCGCTCCTGACGCCTACTGTAGAACGCACTCTCCTGCCGGGGGTCACTGTTTGGCCTCGATTCCCATTCCCCACTGCGGTGATGGCGGAACTCGGGGTTGCTGTCTGTGTCATCCTCCAGGTCCTCCACGTATGCACCCTCTCCTGCAGGTGGGGAGTCCGGGCAATATCCGGGCTCTCGCCCTGAGGCGTAATAGTTTTGAGGCCTGTCGCTCTCCACTTCGTCGCTATCTGGGTCTCCGTAGACCGATTGCTCCTCGTCGTCCGAGTCCTCCACGCATTCATCCTCTGGCGGCGGTGGGGTGTCCGGGCTGTATCTAGGCTCTTGCCCAGCGGCGTAGAAAGATTGAGGCCTGTCGCCATCAACTTCCCCGCTCTCCACTTCTTCCTCGTCGCTGATGACTATGACGTCCGACATTTCTGAAAACATACATACAAGGATTATTACGGGCTAATACCCCAAACGTCAGCTAAGAGATAATGGGTTCTCCCGACTTCCCCTACTCTTGCCCTTCTTCGACTGACTGTTCTGCTTGATGATACTGCTTGAGCTGCGCTATATTAGCATTCCGCCTCTTACGCTCCCCTTCCTTCTCCAACCTGACGATATTTGGGGAAACAAATTTCACCACCCTGTACGGACCATCGTATTTTGGGGCCAGCTTGGCTGCAAATCCGTCGACCGCTTTGGAGAGCAAATGTTGCCGTAATAATACGAGTGAATTGAGGGAGGGCCTCCACTCTCGGCGACGTAAGTTGTAATAGCGACTCTGCTCTTGAGACGCTCGGTTCATATTGTTACGGGCTATGTCGAACACTTCTTTTAGCCGAATAGCCTTCTCGCTCGGTTGCTGGGTTGTATGGGCTGATCCTGGCGTCAGCTCGTCATAAAGTGCAGCCGGGAGTCGAGGTTCCCTTCCCTGTACGAGAAACGCCGGAGAGAACCCGGTGGAATCGGCGATGCTGGAATTTACTGCCAGAGCGATCTCCGGGAGCAGTTCATCCCATGAACTTTGATGACCCTTAATGAACTGGGCCACCATTGTCTTCACCGTCCGATTCGTCCTTTCTGTCGGATTCTCTTGAGGGCAATAAGGCGCTGTATACTGGATCTCGACTCCAAGCGACTTCATGAAGGCCTTGAACGACCGACTTGTAAACTGCACGCCGTTGTCGCACACCAACTTCCGAGGGACTCCAAATCGGCAAAGTATCCTCTCCCTGAAGGCCGTTTGTAGGTGTGCCGTCGTGGCCTTTCTTAGGGGGATTAGCTCCACCCACTTAGAGAATGCGTCGTGGAAAACCAGTAGCACAGTATTCCCGTGCTTGGAACGCGGCAGCGGGCCAACAAAGTCTGCACAGAGCAGGGCCCAGGGCTCTTCCACTTGTCGAGTGAGCATGCGGCCTGCCTGCTTGAACTGCTGGACCTTGAACTTCTGGCACGTCTCGCAACACTTCACGTATTTGGCAGCGTCTCTAAACATGCCTGGCCAATAGTAGCGCTGCGCCAGTCGGGATATAGTTTTCCGTACCCCTTGGTGCCCCGCTGTAGGCGCGTCATGACATTCATGCAACACTCGTTGGCGGTGGCTTGTATTCACGCACAGTTTCCATGGCACATAATCCTCGTCATCTGCTCGGTGACCCAGATGACGGTATAGGTTCCCATTCTCAACCAGGTAGTCCGGAAATTTTTCGGGGCTCTGAGCCATCTTCTCCATCATACCGGAAATCCATTTACATGGGGATGCCTCCATCACTGCTTGTTGAAACGTTTCCATCGGCTGCCTCGACAGTGCGTCGGCCATCACGTTCAACTTCCCTCGGCGGTAATGGACGTCGAACTGGAACTGCTGTAACTCTAGCCTTCCAACTAGCATCTCATTTTTCGGATGGACCAGACTATCGCTAGGCATTCCTTTTCCGTAGCCGAATAGTTGGTTTCCGCCTTCAGCAGTTTCCGGCTAGCGTAGGCTATGACGCGCTCTTGTCCATCCATCACCTGTGTCAGGATAGCACCGAGGCCGTAGTCACTTGCGTCAGTCTGAAGGGTGAACTTTTCGGAGAAGTCGGGACACGCCAGAACCGGGGCCGTCGTCAGCCTCTCTTTCAGGCAATCCAGAGCCTCCTGTTGTTCTGCGTCCCACGACCACTTCCGTCCCTTCTTCAGCAAAGCCGTCATTGGTTGCACCAACGTCGCGAAGTTCGGCACAAACCGACGATACCAGGACGCCATTCCTATGCATTGCCGGAGCTCCTTGAGGTTCGTTGGTGGCTTCAACCTCCGAATTGCTGCGACTTTGTCCGGATCGGTCTTTATGCCCTCATCGCTCACCACGTGTCCCAAGTACACTAACTGCCTCTTGAAAAATGAACACTTCTTACGGTTCAGTTTTATACGTGCTTCATTAAAGCATTTTACTAGTACTTCTACATGTTTCTTAATTTCTTAGTTTTAATTTTTCAGTGTTGTTTGTGCTCTTTTTTTTTTTATTAAATTTTGTCTAGGTCATTTGCCTGACTCATATATTTCTTTTTCAAACATTTGTTGTACAACTTATATAGTTTATAAAAACAATTTGCGCACATTATAACAACAATTATTATTAACAATGTGTGTATTAGTTCTAGGTTATTACTGTTTGACTCTACTTTATTAATTACATTAGCAGTGGAGTCCACTGACTTAACGTCTACTATTGCCATTTTGGGCCTATATATTTTTAAATTGTATGGATACTTATTTGTTGTATCCTCATTAAATTTTGATATTGCATTACTTTGCATTAATTTAACAAGTTTTTCTACCTATTGTTTTGTATAGCTTTACGGGCTATACTTCTAATTGAGCGGAGATGGTTCCGCACAATTTTACAAATTTTATTATATATATATTATAATGTTGCTCCTGCTCTCGAAGAGTTTTCCAACCACGTCGAGCATGTAGAGCGGTCTATATGCCGAGGGGTCTTCTGGTGATTTGTCGCCTTTTGGTATTAGAACCAGCCCTTGGAGTTTCCAGCAAGTAGGAAAGCGCCGATCACTGATACACTTGTTAAACAAGTCAGCGTAGGCTTCAGGATGCGCACCAATTATAAGTTGTAGAGCATATGTTGGCACACCATCGGGCCCCGGTGCTTTGCTCGCTTGGACACGCGAGAGGGCTTCCAGGACTTCCGCCGGGTCCGTAAGGTGGGCTGCGGATCTCTCCAGCTGGCAGTAGCAGAGCTGGACCTGGGGTTGTGGTGGAAACAGGAAAGCGACGATCGTTTCAAGTTGCGTTTCAGAAGTGGGCATGGGTCGCCGGCATAACTTTCCAGTGACCAGCTTGTATGCTGTGCCAAAGGGCTGCGAATCGGCTTCCATGCAGAGGGCTTTCCACGACTCCTCCTTGCAGCGCATTATGGCTTTCTTGAGAACTCGCCTTTTGGCTCAATATTCGGCTTGGAGCTCTCCGAAGAAGGCTCTTCTGTGCGCGCGCTGATATCGACGTCTTGCATGAAGGCACTCCCTTCGCGCATCCTCGATCTCCTGGTTCCACCAGTGGACTGGCCTACGCGTGTGTCCGCCTCTTCTCTTTACCGCCATGGCCGCATTGCATGCTCTCTCCACGTTTCAGCGTTTCTTGGCTCCAGGACGGGTATGTTGGCTGCGTGATAAGCCTACTGGGGCGTTCTTCAATTGTACATACGATGGCTTGATGGTCGCTGTGTGTGTATACTGCCGATACTTGCCAAGTTGTTCGTCTGGCTATGCTGGGACTAGCAAACATCAGGTCGATGATTGATCCTCTGCCTGCTTTGCTGTATGTCAGCTCGTTTCCTACATTAAGCAGCGTCACGTTTAGTGCTGCAAATGTGTCCAGCAGAGTGCGCCCGCGGGTGTTGGTTCTGGTGCTACACCATTCTACGGCCCACGCGTTAAAATCTCCGGCTATAATCACCGGGGAGCAGTTTCGTGCATCAACGCTGATCTCATCGAGGATGTCGGTAAACTCACTTAGCTGTTTGCTGGGGGCGATGTAGCAACTGTATATGTAGACGCCATTACATTTTGCCCTGACGTATACGCCAGCTATTTTTCTGCAGGTTAGTTGGAGAGGAGAGCTGCTACAGCTCCAGATTGCTGATCCTTCAGTGTTCCCAATCCAAACGCCATCATGCAGTGCACGGTAAGGCTCGCTTATGATAGCTATGTCAGCGTTGAGCTCCCTGACAGTCTGCCTTAGGATGTCCTGTGCAGCTTGGCAATGGTTTAGATTAATTTGTATTAATTTAATTTTGCTTGGTTAAGCCTCGTCGCCTTAATAAACAGCGGGCAGACCCTGTTAAGGGTGCTATGTGGCGCGTTTTTTTCGCCTCTTCGCGTGCACAGTATACACGCTGGATTGCTTTTGCAGTCCTTGGCGGCATGGCCCTCCTCTCCACAGTTAAAGCACTGTTTGGTAGCGTCGTGCTTACTTCGGCATCTGGTGGCCGTATGTCCAAAGTCCAGGCACTTAAAGCATCGTCTCGGCTCTAGTTTTTGTCGAATGCGGCAGACTGCCCACCCAATTCTGACCTTTCCAGCTTTCAGCAGTTGGTTTGCCATTTCTTGGGGAAGCAGCATTGCGGCCGTTTGGGTGCCACGGCATGCCTTCCGCAGCTTTGGTGCCGACTCCGCTGGCAAGTCGCCTTCCACCAGCGCAAAAACTGCGCCTAGTACATCATCGCTGCTGGACCACTCTGGGATATCCCGTATCTCAAGTAGCAGCTTGTCGGAGATAGTGATGACATCTGCTGCATCCCCCAGCGCTTCCTGGATAGCTTTTTTAAGTGTTGTAGTTGCTACGTCTGCCGCTTTGCCCATGCGCAGCAGCAGCTCGCCGGCTGCTGTGCGCATTATACCCGTGACGCTCTCCTTGAACTGCTGCAGGTCCTGGTTGGTCTGGACCGTTCTGAGGGCGCTTGCATATCCTTCAGGGTCTTTGCACTTGACCATGATGGCATCAGGCCGGCTTCTACGTGTTGGGCGTCTTTTTTTTGGCTCGACTTTTTCCCATTTGTTGGAATTGTGTGCCATTTTGTTATTACCCTTATTTTTTTCAGTCTTGCCACGCTTGTCTTCATCTTTTCCCATCTGTGATCTACGATCAGCTGTTGGCGCCTTGTTGGTCTTAGCACCAACAGTACGGTCATCATCAGCATTACGCTTAGTCGTTGGCTTTGGCACTTTCCTGGGCAATTGTGCACTAGCTATACGAAGCGACGGGGTCGTTTGCGCAGCGCATTCCCTATTAGGTGGACGCCTGACACTCTCGCTGTAGCTCAGCTTGGGGGAGTTATTTTGCGCCTTCTCTGGTCCTTTTTCCACTGATGCGGGCCTAGTTTCACCCGTCTTCGGGCGATTTTCGAACGCCATTAGGAGGTGTTCGCTGATCGACCTCTGGATCTCCTTCATCCTTGTTAGCGAGTCCTTCATGCTTTGATTTATATGGCGGACCACAGGCTTCTTTTCGCTAACAAGAAAGATTATTTCATCCAGCAGTGGGCCCAGCTCCGTCATCTGTGCTCGTGGTGATGTGCCGTGCCCTCGTAACTTCTTTGGAGGAGTATCCCTTTTAGCGCTACCTGGGCTTGTGAGATCCCTATTTCTTTTTGGGGTCTCGCCTTCCGTGCCTATTTCAGCGTGCGCAGCTATTGGGGTGGGTTGCGTTCCGGTCACTGGGGACCTATGCATCCGTGCGCTCTTGGCAAATGGGTCGTCTGCTGTACTTCTGCTTGTAGCTTTATTCGCTGCTCCGGCCAAGTGTGCCACCGTCGCAGTATTATTGTTGTTTCTAATGGTTGTTGGGGCCTCCAGAATCCTTGCCCCTGCCGTGGTGGGTTCCACGGGTGGATTTTCACATTTGTGACTGCCACCTGGAGTAATTCCAGCAAACAATTATCCTTTTAGGACTATTTGCTTCGTTTGTTACCATCGCCTCTAGATGGGCTTCCGGCTCGTCTACGGGGTCGACCTTTAAATTGGGTTCGCGTCGCAGAACTTCCACTCGCCTAACTTCTGGCCTGATTTCTTGCCGTGGACGGTATCGCTGCATCGATTGCTGTTTGTTGAATTCTTCTGCAAATGCTCTCTCTGCCTCGAGGCACACATCTCGCAAATGATCCAGCGAGTACGCCGGTGTCGGAAACATTAATTGCTTCAGAGGCTCGCGCAAGTTCCTTTTTGCGATTTTCACCATCCATGCACCCTCAAGTGTTCTATCCGGAATATAAATTCATCTACGCTCATCTCCTCAGTATCGCCATTGAAGACTACACATTATTTGTCAACCGGCACATAAGCTGCTCTTCTGTTCTCTGTGCGCTGCTCACTGTCTGGCGCTTTGCAGTTGGTCTGTAGCTGTTGGAATGGTGGCGCCGTTTCCCGTAGAGCCGACGTCGCCCTATTAGTAGCGTATGTTGGCCCTTTACCTATGGATTGTCGCGCTGAAGGCGGCTCGTTCCTTTCATTTGACGCAGTCTGATTTTCCGGCATCTCTAGTTGTCCAGGTCGCGCCGTCTGGTAGTTCTGCACACTCCCAGTGCTTTTTGCTTTTGGCATTTGCGGAATTTCTGTTTGCGGCGCCAATGCAGTGGGTATCAGGTTGCGTGTTTCCAATTGGCACAGCATCTCTGCAAATCCTGCCTGTAAGCTTTGTCTAATTTGTATTTCTACCATTTTACGCATTTCGGCCGTGATTTCCTCCTGGAAATTTCATAATATCCCTTCTACTTCCTGCCTCTGCCGAAATGCGTATGCTGTTGCATTTTCCTGGCTGTATCTCTCTTCAATGGGATCTAATTGAATATCGAAAAATCCTGGTAATGAGTGTGTTTCATGTGTGGTGTGTTTAGAAACGGCACCTCTATATTGGTTATTCTTATCATTGCCATCTATGCCACCTTTTTCCACAATCATTTGTCCCTCCATTTTTTATATATAATATTTATTTATTATTATTTTTTTTTTTTTTAATTTCTTGTTTATTTACTATATATAAAAAAAACTAACGGGTCTCCAATTAATTTTCTTTTCATATAAACGACAGGGGAGAGGAGAAAATTGTCACCGGCTTTGCGAGTTCGGCTCACAATCTTTCAGCGCATATTTTCCCACAACACCTCAAGCATTCGTAAGTGATACATTTACAACTACGTTTAACGAAGACAAACATAAGACAATTGTGGACTGTGTAGATCATTGACTGGGTCGATGGTCCGCAGTCCACAGCTGTCATTTTACATTTAATATTTGTTGTTTTGATTATGTTATCTTCCACCAGGTGAATCATATATATCCGGGTCCGGTGCAGCATTTGGTCGTGTATTACAATAATGCCACCTTCACCAACGCCAGATCACAACAATGCTTCTTCATCAAGATGACCTATCATTGGACGTCTGGCATTTTAAATATACATGAAACATCAAGGAAGACCATCAATCCGCAGCAAATAATTTACATTTTAATAATTTATTTATACATATATATCCCCCCTTTTCTATTCTAATTCCCTCTACAATCACACTACTACATATAATCCAACCATAACAAGCTACACTAATTTATTATTACTAGACATGAAGTAAATTTAGTTTACCTAATCTACTTATCCCAGTTTTGATATCACAGTTAGTTAAGTCGATAAACATGTCTGCGCTAATCACCTTCGGCATACAGCCACGATGATGCCGCCAAAAACTCCTTGATGCCCCTACCAACTGTAATATTTTAACTTCGTAGTCAGTTTTGGCTCCGCTATATCCGCGCTAATCACTTTTATAAAAGAAACGATCCTCATGCCAGAAATTATTTCAAATTATGGAGATTTTAGTGCTGCCATAATTTATATTTTTTTTAAACAAACATCCACTTGGGCGCCATTATTGTTATGTCCCTCTGTTAACATTTACAGGAAACAGGGCCCTTCGTGTGTCTCCTCCCCGACTAGTTCATCTATGGGTCGCGGGTTACTTAACCCTGTCCACACACACGTAACAATAAAACATACAACTCACAAACACACGGGCTCTACGTTTGACAACACTGAGAACTGAACAATTTGAATTATAATTTAAATTTAAATTCATATTGAAAGTACGATACTAAACAACACAGTCACACAATATTTCACTTACGCCTTGAGATGCTTTGTTGGGATGGACTTCGTTGTCATGTCCACCTACGCCTCCCTCCCATCCATAGCAGCAGTTGGCTAATTTTCTGCTGCCCCTAGATTAACGTTGCCGAAGCTCACTCCGCCATGCTACTGATAATTTCCCCCTCCTTCCTCCTTAAAAAAGTTTCTTCACACAAACATATCCTCACACAATTTTTTTACGTATTACTTAATATTTAACATTATTTCTTAAATAAATTTTTTTTTTTTTTTTTTTTTTTTTCAACTCAAATATTCTCTTCAACTAGCAATGTGATCACAACGAAATTCTATAAGTAAGTGATTTGTTCTTTCGCAATGCTCGTCGCATGACCTTCGTGACGCAAAGCTGCATTACTACAAAACTACATTCCGAGCTCTAAAACTGCCGACCACTGCGTGTAGTTTTTGCTGCCTCTGTATTTTCTAAGAATCCCACATTAATATCATATTTCGATAAATTATGAAAAACTACAGAAATTTTCGGAAATCTTGACTTATATGTTTGCTTACATTTCTTATGAATGGGTCCCTCGTACTGACCGGTAAACTGATTGAAGAATTTTTCGCGATCGTCAGTGAAAATTGCTCCTTCACAGGCGGTGCAGTTGTTGTATTCCTGTATGCATTCGTCGTCTATTTCAAAGTCGTATATTGGCTCCTTAGACGTCTCCCAGTATTAGCCATAAAGACTTAACGTTTTACGGTTACGCATATTACAAAATTGCTTTATGCAATCTTCACCTGGTAATAGCATAGAATAAAAAATAAAATAGTAATAATAAGCAAAAGTATATAATTTATAATGCTTACTAATAACTTACCTTTGTAGGTCCACATTTCATTTAAAGCTGACTTATATTTATGAGCCACATAGAATGAAACAGCGCAAGCAATGTGTTTTTGGGCCTTGGTTGTTGACGATGTCTCAGGCGAATTTATAGTACGATGATAATTTTGCAAGATCGCTTCAATATCTGCATATATAACGACCGGTGGGGATATTTTCTTATGCCAATTTTCGAATGACGTATAGCTTCCTTCTTTGGGGATCGTTGAGGCGACTTTTCCGCATGATCTAAAATTTGCTTTCACACGTATAATGTTGCAAACAATTATGGCAAAATTCTCCTTTTGTATGACTTTTTGTAAATTGAGATTTTGTCAATTTAGTCATGCTCGTTATCAATGAGTAATGCATTATCATTTTTTAATGGTTACAAAAGCCAAGTAAACTGATATGCCTTGACTTGATGCTTGTCGATCTAATGGTTGGTCCCACAACCTTTTCATTTTTCTTTACTGACTCATCGACTTCATATACATTAATATTGTAGTCAGGATTGAATTTTTAAAATAATTTCACTCCATGACTGTTTAGGAGGAACTCTATGCCAGAGAAATTGAGAGTTACTCCACCGTAGGATATCACGTCAGATTTTATATCTCGAATTTTGTAAAACGACGGATTTGTTAGCTTTATTCTCATGTCCTTTTTCTTGCTTTCGCTTTCATTGGAATTTTTAATATTCTCATTAGCTATTGAAGCCAGAATACACCATTTAAAGCAGTATGGATCATTGTTATGAATATTAATTGCTGTATTTTTTTTTTGGGACAGTAACAACCGGCTGGAATATGTTCTAATTTAACTATTGTAATTTCAACGTATTTGAAATTGTTAATAGCCCAGCCGCTGTCTTTTTCGTGAAATTCCGAGCTTGTATTGAGAGATGATCAATAATTGCATCTAACGTAGCTTCGGCTGCATCAATTCCATAAAGATTTTTATATGGGGCTGTGAAATGTTAAATAGACTCAGCCATTGTGTTGTCATCCATTTGCTTTATAAAAGCACCATAAATGGTCAAACTAAACTTTATTGATAAGTATTTTGTTAAACTTAATTCAATAGGTTGTATAATGTATGACTTGATCATTGCATAAAATTCTTCAATGTCAATGATATGAGATGCAGTCGATACAATCCTATATGTTTCCACGAAGAAGTTTGTCTCCGGTGAAATTTTAATAATTTTAGTATAATTGCCTAACTGAGCTATGACGGTTAGTCATACATTTTATACAAGTTTGTTCTTACGTTAATGGCGCATACGGTGCACAGTATATCATCGAGCTTTGGAACTTTTGAAGGTCTTTGTAAAAAATTACCAGCGTTTCTTTTCATAGTTTTAGCCGCTGCTGACGTAGACGGTGGATCCAGTTCCATTGTATTATTTCCTGGTATTATTTCCAAATCCAAATTGTAAAAATTCTGTGACTGAAGTCCTTCGCCAAAAATAGGTCCGGCTGTACTAGATTTCGTGCACCCCGCATAATGCGAAGAGAATGCATCAACACCTTCAAAAGTGTGGTGGCATAAATCGCAATCAATTTTTGAAGCCATATTAACTTGTTAATTTATTAACACAAATTAAATCAATGTAAAAATTCACAAAAATTACACTTTTATGACAGCGTTAAAGATATTTTCTCAACTTAAGGGCAAACATTTTTTACAAAAATTAAATTGATGTAGAACTTTTTAAAATGACACTTTTTAGGACAGAGTAAGCCATCTGTTCTCAACTTGAGCACAAACTGATGGTCTGCACCGACTTGTGGGAGTTTATATGTGTTCCGAACAGGTCATTCTTAGGACCTTCTTACACGAGCAGGTCACCAGATAAATAGGTAATCAGTTGGTAAGCAATAGAAGTCACAGTCGGTGTAATAACAAAAGGATGCATATAAAAAGGAAAGTAAAGGGTTTGGAGTCGAAGGTTTGATTGAAAGGTCAGCTATTATGTCTATCATGAACAGAACTAGGATAATCTAAATCTTCTTCAAAGATGTATCCTATTTCACCATCAATCGAAATAGATGTAATGATAAGATTATCATTTTCCTTTTGATTTAAAAACCTAAATCCTGAAATAGGCAAGTTTTGACAAATTGCCCACCCATGCAAATTATTTGCATCAATATATGAAAGGAAATTAGTTTCCTTTTGTGAATCAAATTTTTTAAGGTAACTATTATTTGCTTCAGAGATTCGTTGAGTGCATTGAGTATGCCCTCCTCGAACTGCAACCTTAAGAAAATTATATATATCGGAATTGCTAATAAGTTCTAATCTAACATTGGTATATTTTAACATGGCATCCCAAGATATGGAGGGGGCTGTTACATAAGTAAAAGGATCTAATTTGTAAATTGATTGACCTATCAATCGAAAGTTTTCAAAAACGTCTGCTAATATTAACACGTCACTTTCTAAGTATAATTGAAGATAGTTAGAAAGATTTCGACATTTAAAACTATCCCATACCTAAGTAAAAGGATCTGATTTGTAAATTGATTGACATATCAATCGAAAGTTTTCAAAAACGTCTGCTAATATTAACACGTCACTTTCTAAGTATAATTGAAGATAGTTAGAAAGATTTCGACATTTAAAACTATCCCATACCTGATGAGCAAGCTCATAGTCTTCATTGCTACATTCCGAATCATTTAACGAATTAAAAAATAACTCTCTTGAAGGAAGTTTAGTTTCTTCCAACTTTGAAAAACTATCTAAATAATCATAAGGAAAAACCCTGTAAATGTGGGGGCGTCTGTTGTAAAAAAATATACGTCTTAGTACTTCCTGTGGTGGGTGTGCGCAAACTTTTTCGAAATAATAACACTTGGTTGGTTTTAATATAAAATACGAGTTTTAATGTAACTTTGTAGTAAACGCGCGCGCTTTGGTTGATTACAAATCGTAAGTAGAGGGAGAATCTAATGTTACATGCACATTTATGTAGTAATTAGGAACTTATGTTAACATTAGACCAAGCAAGAGAATGGATTTATTACTCCAGGAGAGCGGAAGGATTTTTGAAACTGTTGCATACCTTCCGGCAGCAACACACCCTTTCTACGCATTTGTTTGAACTTTAAACCCTGATGTTTTGTTTCAATAACTTTAAATCAGTATCATCTAAATAACCAGCTAATTTTTCTAAGCTAGAATTTAGAAAGCGATTTGAATCTATAAATTGTATGTTATAAGCATTTTTTCTATTTAGTGTAACTTTTTCAGTAATTGAAATGTACAATTCCTTATTGCAAGGAATTATACTCACGTCTCCTCCTAGCTCGGTTATAAACAAATTAATATCATATTTCGAATAAATTATGAAAAACTACAGAAATTTTCGGAAATCTTGACTTATATGTTTGCTTACATTTCTTATGAATGGGTCCCTCGTACCGACCCGTAAACTGATTGAAGAATTTTTCGCGATCGTCAGTGAAAATTGCTCCTTCACAGGCGTTGCAGTTGTTGTATTCCTGTATGCATTCGTCGTCTATTTCAAAGTCGTATATTGGCACCTTAGACGTCTCCCAGTATTGGCCATAAAGACTTAACGTTTTACGGTTACGCATATTACAAAATTGCTTTATGCAATCTTCACCTGGTAATAGCATAGAATAAAAAATAAAATAGTAATAATAAGCAAAAGTATATAATTTATAATGCTTACTAATAACTTACCTTTGTAGGTCCACATTTCATTTAAAGCTGACTTATATTTATGAGCCACATAGAATGAAACAGCGCAAGCAATGTGTTTTTGGGCCTTGGTTGTTGACGATGTCTCAGGCGAATTTATAGTACGATGATAATTTTGCAAGATCGCTTCAATATCTGCATATATAACGACCGGTGGGGATATTTTCTTATGCCAATTTTCGAATGACGTATAGCTTCCTTCTTTGGGGAACATTAATGTTGCAAACAATTATGGCAGAATTCTCCTTTTGTATGACTTTTTGTAAATTGAGATTTTGTCAATTTAGTCATGCTCGTTATCAATGAGTAATGCATTATCATTTTTTAATGGTTAAAAAAAGTCAAGTAAACTGATATGCCTTGACTTGATGCTTGTCGATCTAATGGTTGGTCCCACAACCTTTTCATTTTTCTTTACTGACTCATCGACTTCATATACATTAATATTGTAATCAGGATTGAATTTTTAAAATAATTTCACTCCACGACTGTTTAGGAGGAACTCTATGCCAGAGAAATTGAGAGTTACTCCACCGTAGGATTTCACGTCAGATTTTATATCTCGAATTTTGTAAAACGACGGATTTGTTAGCTTTATTCTCATGTCCTTTTTCTTGCTTTCGCTTTCATTGGAATTTTTAATATTCTCATTAGCTATTGAAGCCAGAATACACCATTTAAAGCAGTATGGATCATTGTTATGAATATTAATTGCTGTATTTTTTTTTTGGGACAGTAACAACCGGCTGGAATATGTTCTAATTTAACTATTGTAATTTCAACGTATTTGAAATTGTCAATAGCCCAGCCGCTGTCTTTTTCGTGAAATTCCGAGCTTGTATTGAGAGATGATCAATAATTGCATCTAACGTAGCTTCGGCTGCATCAATTCCATAAAGATTTTTATATGGGGCTGTGAAATGTTAAATAGACTCAGCCATTGTGTTGTCATCCATTTGCTTTATAAAAGCACCATAAATGGTCAAACTAAACTTTATTGATAAGTATTTTGTTAAACTTAATTCAATAGGTTGAAGAATGTATGACTTGATCATTGCATAAAATTCTTCAATGTCAATGATATGAGATGCAGTCAATACAATCCTATATGTTTCCACGAAGAAGTTTGTCTCCGGTGAAATTTTAATAATTTTAGTATTATTGCCTAACTGAGCTATGACGGTTAGTCCGTAAATGCATTTTATACAAGTTTGCTCTTACGTTAATGGCGCATACGGTGCACAGTATATCATCGAGCTTTGGAACTTTTGAAGGTCTTTGTAAAAAATTACCAGCGTTTCTTTTCATAGTTTTAGCCGCTGCTGACGTAGACGGTGGATCCAGTTCCATTGTATTATTTCCAAATCCAAATTGTAAAAATTCTGTGACTGAAGTCCTTCGCTAAAAGTAGGTCCGGCTGTAGTAGATTTCGTGCACCCCGCATAATGCGAAGAGAATGCATCAACACCTTCAAAAGTGTGGTGGCATAAATCGCAATCAATTTTTGAAGCCATATTAACTTGTTAATTTATTAACACAAATTAAATCAATGTAAAAATTCACAAAAATTACACTTTTATGACAGCGTTAAAGATATTTTCTCAACTTAAGAGCAAACATTTTTTGCAAAAATTAAATTGATGTACAACTTTTTAAAATGACACTTTTTAGGACAGAGTAAGCGATCTGTTCTCAACTTGAGCACATACTGATGGTCTGCACCGACTTGTGGGAGTTTATATGTGTTCCGAACAGGTCATTCTTAGGACCTTCTTACACGAGCAGGTCACCAGATAAATAGGTAATCAGTTGGTAAGCAATAGAAGTCACAGTCGGTGTAATAACAAAAGGATGCATATAAAAAGGAAAGTAAAGGGTTTGGAGTCGAAGGTTTGATTAATCCCTCTGAAAATGGTTGCCTCTGGGAGCATGTATTGAAGGATTCTCATCAATGGATCGAATTCTATTGGTTAACAATACAGAAATTCAGAAATGCTTCAACAAGATTCTTGTCACAATGGATGTTTCGATCACATTGTTATACTTATCTGTAGGTGTCATAAATTTGTTAGGGGTTGACAGGAATATAGGATACCGACAGACATGTTTAAACACGTCGCTTTTTCATAATGTAGGACATGTCAAGTTTTTATGATCATTGTTAGATACCTTCACAGGTGTCACGAATATGAGTTTAAACATGTTTAAACATGTTAAAGCATGTTCGAATTCTTGCACGAATCAATGAGGTTTATATCTAAGTTATGTTATAGGTATATAAACCAGTTTCAAAGTAAAAGAAGAAAGGTATATAATATAACCGCTTTCAATATAAAGCCGTCTCTTTCACTCACAATTTTCATCCTATTGATTCCGCCCTATACTAAGCCCATTGCAGCTATTATTGAGTTTGGAAAATAATTTTTTTCAGTTGCACTCTTAAATCGAGATGGCCGAGTACTGGTGCGAACTCTGTGCAAATGTTAAGAAGTATAATAGTAAATAAAGTTAAAAAAAACATTTTATGTTTTATCGAAACATATCGAATATATAATGTAAATAAAAGTAAAACATGTACAACCACGTCTGTTTTTATTGTAAGTAATCTAGAGTCCAATGATCGAAGTGCATTGAAGCAATAGTAATCTTCAGGCTAACGCTTATGCTGCAGTAGTTAGAATATAGGCTAGCTCAGAGTTTTGTAACGGCTAAAAAGACCTCAAGTCATAGTGGCAAAGGATACTCATAAAAATAACATAAAATCAAGTGCTATAAAGAATCTTGAAGATATTATAAAAAATCAATTGCGTCTAGGTAGCAACAACAGGTTCGCAACGAAGGTATTGTCACCTTTGATGTGGTCGAAGGTTAGTAGCTTGATCACCATCTGTCAGGATGCGAGCGACTGTGTCATAAAGAGTGAAACGCCTTGTAAAAATCCTTCCTGGTACCTAAAATCCAGTTGAGGTGTTTTATGAATCGGATGAATTCAGCTTATACACAGATCACGCAGGTCAAAAATTTTCGCGCAAAGAGAGAAAGAAAAGGAAAAAAAAGAGATAAAACAGAGAGAGACTAGTAGTAGAGTATTAGGAATGCACTTCGGTATCACCATATAGGATGCACCAGGGCACTATGGGACCAAAACCGATTTCCTGGCCTAAATTAAAAATGCAATGATTTGGCGAGTATTTTGGCTCTAGTTTATTGGATAACATTTAAAATTTGATTATAAGTGGCTTTGATGAAAAGTGGGCGTGGCACTTTTTATCACCATTTGTAAAAATCTTTTTTGTATTAAAGCTGAGCATTTTTCCTAACATTTTTCCTAACATTTAAAACGATCAAATTAGATATTGCTTCCTTATATTTATAGTAGGTTATGGTTAACAATTGCATTTGCCCGATCAACTCGCTCCTTCACCTTTCGCTAAACTTCAAATAAGTCCAAAAAGTGATGTCGTTCTTAAAGTGAGGTCGTTTGCTAAATAAGAAAAGTCGCAGTGCTGCCAAATGCTGCTAAAATTTTTAATTCCTTTCCCAAGTCAAAATTTGTAAAAAAAAAATTGTTGCATGAGACACTTTCTTAACTTACATAAAAATAAGGAAAACACATAGTACAAACCACACTGTTTAGAATTCATCACACACTTTTCACAAACGCTTATTCTTATTTAACTTCTGGTTAACATTTCTGGTACGCAACATGATACTTTGATGTATTTCTTATATATAAACAACAAAATTTATGTTAATTTACATAAGTTGAAAATTTGAATTTTAGCCCAGGAAATCGGTCATTGGTCCCATAGTGCAAGGTTGCCCAGTGGCGCCATCTAGCGATCACAATTTACAAACCGCTAGGCGGCGTTACAAAAGTTCAGTCGCCGCTACTGTCCGCTAAATGGCGCCACCACATTTTTAACTTGAAATATTCGCCCGCTTTCTACTAATTTTATTATATCTTATATCTATTAATATCCCGAAACATAACAACGACCTATGTGTTACACTTGGGCCCAATAAAAGCAGAAATAGCGAAATATAAATTCTTTGGATATGCCTTCACCAGTGACATACGATAACACCAGGTAATAAAATTTAGTTTTTTTTTTATATAAGTTACCAAACCTACTTTTTCTGATACATACAAACCACTTTAAAAATTTTTCTATGGTAAGACTTTTTTTTAAACATTTTTTGAAGTCTGGTATTAATTTTTTAGCTTTTTTCAGAGGCAAGCTTACAGATTTTAGCATTACTCGATTTTTAAATGCTTTACGTTTTCTGAAAGCTAATAAAAGGGTCTATAATTCATACATATACCTTATTAAGTTTAAATTACTAGTTTTGCAACTATTTGATTTTGAATTAAGAAAATTATGATATTTTGTGCGGTATTTTTTACGATTTTTTGACTTTAAAATTCGAGAAAAAGTCGAAAAATTTTTTTTTCGTTTTCCTCTCCATAGTTTACATAGTTGCATTAATTGGGCGTCATTTAAGATATGAAAAAATTTATATGCACTTCGTGTCAATCACATTTGTCAAAAAAACAAAACAGAGTAACTGTCGCATTACATTATGATGATATCAATTCATGTTCAGAAAATACTAATAATTTCGTTTCTTTTTAGGTATACTTTTCAATTTTCAAGACATATGATTTGGAAAAATACTGATTCTCATGAATCAGATTGTTACTTTTGCGTATTTTAAAAAATTGGTATTGGAAAAAATATGAAATGTATTTATCCGTAATTAGCTGCACGTGGATTTCAGCTTCCTGTAAAATCGCTGCCAAAACTACCAAACACAGGAAAAAACACAGAATTGAATGGTTTAGTAAGGGACATGAACCTTACTAAGGAAAATGCTGAGACCTTAGCATCGCGGTTAAAGGAGCGAAATCTTGCGAAGAAAGACGTTAACGGAATTTTTACCGAAGCCGACATCTTGCCCTTTTTTCAATACTACTCGATGAAGGCTTGGATTTGCACTTGCTATGACGTTTTCTGAATATTTTCTATATTTATTTGTGGATAGCAGCAAGGATAGTTTTAAGGCTGTATTACTTCACAATGGAAATCATTCCATTTCAATCGCCCATGCTGTACATATGAAAGAAACCTATGAAACAATGGCTAAATTGTTTTAATGTATCAAATATAAAGAGCATCAGTGGAAGGTCTGCTGCGATTTCAAAGTTATAGCCATGTTATCTGGATTGCAAGGTGGATTTACAAAGTATTGCTGCTTTCTCCGTCTATGGAATAGTCAAGATCGCGATGAGCATTACTCAAGAAAGGAGTGACCAAAATGAGAAAAACATATACCGGGAAAACATAATGTTCAAAATCCGCGACTAGTGAACGTGGATGACATAATATGGCCACCATTGCATATCAAGCGTGGACTAATCAAATACTTTGAAAAAGCATTGAATACAAAAAGGCGAAGCCATAAACCCACTTCTTTCGAAGGCTAAAATTAAGTAAGGCGTACTCGATGGCCGACAGATTCGGAAAGCTATTGGGTAATGAGGAATTTTGCACCATGTTGACATCACATGAAAAAACAGCCTGGAACTCATTCCAACAAGTCACTGCACACTTTTTGGGCAATAACAAAAGTACAGATTACGTTAGAATTGTCAAAAATTTGATTAGCAATTTTAAAAAAATTGGGGCAAAGATGTCACTAAAAATGCATTTCCTACATTCCCACGATTTCACCAACAATTAAAATCTATAGAGCGACGCTATAAGGGTTTCTGGAATCAGAACATGATGGGCGATTACGTGTGGGGTCTCATACGAGAATCTGATTCCAATACCGAAAGCAGAAGAAAACGATACTTGAATCATTTTTAAAATATCGTCGATGTTAGCAAACACAAATTTTAAACTTAAATATCATGTTATACCTTAAGAAACAAATAGTTTTTTTTATTTTAAATAAACATTTATTAATATACATATATAATTAATTTCTGATTGTTTTATGACCGTTTATCTATAGATGGGGGCCAGACATCGGTGAAAGCCACCGAAAATCGTATATACTGTGAGTATAACATCGCATAATTCGGTCGTTCTTGGATAAATTAACGATCCATTTATATATTTATGTGATTCTAAAATCAAAAGGTGAGAAAAATTAGTTCGGGCGGCATTCCCGGTGCTCTAAAGACCGAATTTCGTACAACTTTCAGTAAAGAAATAGTCAATGTTGACAAAAACATATTTAGCTCTAAGATGTTGTTATTTCGTTGTCTATCAATCGGTTTTAAAGATTCATATATTAAATGACACCCAATTAATGCAACTATGTAAAAGCAGAGAAGAGGAAAACGAAAAAAAGTCAAAAACCCGTAAAAATACCGCATAAAATATCATCATTTTCTTAATTCAAAATTAAATAGTTGCAAAACTAGGATTTTGACTCATTCGTTAGCTTTCAGAAAACATAAAGCATTTGAAAGTCGGCTGTAAGATTCTCGAGTATTTCTTATGATATTTTGGTGACCTTAGTTTGTTAGGAGATAAGTTTAGTCGGCTCGAGGTCAAATTAGGTTTTTAAATAAAAACTAATATTTTCTTTATTCTTTTTTCTTTAATCTGATATATTTCGAACTCCTTCGGAATTCGTTATCAGGGCTATACGTTTTTACAACAATATTAACGAAAATAGTACAACAATTTATATTATATTATTTACATACATTTTTCACAACGTCTTGTTCGTCAGCTGTGGAGTTTAATACTGTCGTCTGTTTTTGTTTCGGTCAAGTAGGTGTCTATACCAGAGACCTGCAGAAAGAAAGCACCAAAAAATGAGACTGTGCTGCTTGCATGCACTGCGCAAAATGAAAAGCAACTTATATTTATGAGCGCGCTAGCACGTAGTAAATTTTTTTTTATATATATTAAAAAATATTAGAATTTATTTATTTTTGCAATAAAAAATTAACAATAAATAATAACAATACTAAAACAACTACAAAAACATAAAGGACGCAAGTGTCTGCGCATCATCGCATATTTGCACATTGTGTCGATCGTATGTACAGAACTTTTTCGTTCAATGTACTTCGAAAAAAATTCGATAAAAACGAGCATGACCCTTCTTCAATGAAAGCATAATTGCCACTCGCTACTTCGGTTCGTGTCTGTGTGACTTCTCGAAAGTCTTCGGCCCGTACGGGCAACCGCTGACTGTCTTATGTGGGATCTAGCATGTTATTTTTGTTTTAAATTTATCAAATGATGCAGAATGCCTTTATTGCAATCGCATATTTGACAAAAAAGTAAATATAATTTGGAACGACATTGTAGAACTCATAATGAGCTGCATAATTTGGTGGATGAAGATAAGAAAAAGTATTTTAATAAATTAAAGAAACGCTTTGATTTAAAAAATGACAAGCGGTTCCGCTATAGTAACAAATATTAATAAAATGCCCAGAAAAAGTGGTTACTGATGCAAAGATAAAAGCTTTTATTGCAATTTCTTTGTGTTGAATATCGATATTATTATGTTAAGCATCGATATTATGTTATAAACTAAATATGAATATCTGGCAACACTGTATTATCTTTGCATAACCTTTGTCAGTTCTCTGTTATTATTTGACCGTTCAACACTGCGCGGACCTAATAAAATATAATTTATACCAACAAAGGTTATGGGCCCAGGTCCCGTTAGAGTTGTGAAATAAGACAATTACGTCGCGAGAGAACCAAAAATGTCATACATGACTGCGCAAATAGAAAAACTTGATAGTGGAAACTATGACTTGTGGAGTTTGTCCATGCGAAGTGTATTGATCACACAAGATCTATGGAATGTCGTATGTGAAAAGGAAGTCAAACTCGAAGAAAATGAAAACAATGCAGCAGCAATAGAACAGTGGGAAAAAACTGATTTAAAGGCACTGGCATGTTTAATATTGATTGTAAGGCCAACGCAGTTGATGCACATTAAGGCGTGCACAACATCGGCAGAAGCATGGAAAAAATTGCGAAGCATTCATTTGCCAAAGAGTCCAATCAAAAAAGTCCAGTTATTCCAAAAATTGTTACGATTAAAAATGCAGCATGGTGACAGCGCTGCACAGTATGTTGATTCATTTATGAATATAGCTGATAACTTAGCGGAACTGCAAATATCAATAAACGACGAGTTAAGTTTGCCGGATTCTTGGGAAAATTTTGTAGTCGCAATCGAGACACGCGACGAGTTGCCGCCGTTCGAAACCTTAAAAACAAAATCAAGGTGCCCGAAAAGAAGACAAAGAAGAACACGAAGTAGGAGCGCAAGCTATGTGTACATACACAAAGAAGAAATACAAAAATCAGCAAAATAGCGACAATTCTAAGAATGACAACAGAAAGAGTGAAGCAGACCAAAAATTTAAAGAAAATGCTACAGTTGCGGAAAGACAGGTCATCGTGCAAATGAATGCAGAAATAAAAAGAAAGAAGTGCTAAACGAAAATAAATCAGAACAATCAAATTATTTAATGTACAAAGAAATACTTGGTGCCTGGACAGTGGTGCTACATCACATATGTGTTGTGACAAAAGTAAATTTGTTTCTATGTCTGAAAATAAATCCACAGTTATGTTAGCAGCCGACAAATCTATTGTGTCGCCTGTTGTTGGAACCGTTATTTTGAATGTTGGAAATAGAAAAATAACAATGAGAGATGTTTTCTATGTCCCATCACTAAATATGAATTTTGTGTCCATAAGCAAGGTAGCAAAATACGGTAACCATACAAAATTCAAAAAGAATGAAGCGATAATAAGTAACAATAATGGTGAAATTGTGTTAAGAGCTGTACAAGAAAACAATTTATACATATACGTAAATAAATCCGAGCGTTATGAAAATTAAGTGCATTTGTCTTAAGATTCATCGTTAGCATCAAAATGGCATGATCGATATGGCCACCTAAATTTCAAAAATCTAAAGGACTTAAGTGAAAAAGAACTTGTGCATGGAATGAATATTAAAAATATAAATATTAAAACAAACTGCGATACATGCAATAAGGCAAAAATTTGTGCATTGCCATTCCCACAAAAGGCGGAACGTGTATCGAAAAGTGTACTGGAACTAGTTCACACTGATGTGTGCGGTCCGATGAATATCAGTTCGATAGATGGAAATCGATATGTTGTAAATTTCATCGATGACTACACCAAAAAGAACTTTGTTTACTTTATGCGCACAAAGAACGAAGTGTTCGAAAAATTTAAATTGCTTAAGAACTATGTGGAGGACCAAACAAATAAAAAAATAAAAGTATTACAGAGCGACAACGCCACCGAATACGTTAATAAACAACTTAATGAGTACCTAAATAAGTGTGGCATACGGCGACAATTAACAGTTCCATACACGCCGCAACAAAACGGTGTAGCTGAACGCGCAAACAGAACACTAATTGCAATGGCAAAAAGACTTTTAATTCACGCATATTTGAAAGAATTCCTATGGGCTGAGGCTATGCAAACTGCAGCGTATTTACGTAACAGGTGTTCAACTAAAGCTCTTGATGGGCGTCGCACTGGATAAAACACACAAAAGCAAGTTCCAGGCAAGAGGAAAAGAATTCATTTTCGTTGGATACTCTTTCAAGGCAAAGGCATATCGGCTCTACGATCCTGAAAAACGATCAGTAGTGGTACGACAAGATGTAAAGTTCAAAGAGGGTGAGTTTGAAACAGCTTCTCAAGATTCAAACAATGATTTTTTCACAAACATTATTCGTCTCGAGCCATCTATCGAAGTTTTACAGCAAGATCCAGAAGTTCAAAATGAACAGAATGCTGAAAACAGAGACTCAGACGAAGAAGGGGAAGAATTTGTGAGTGCCAACAGCGATGCAGAAGAAGAAGAAGTCATAAATGATGAGCCTGAACAAGCTGAAAGTTCACAGGCTGAAAGTTTTTCGCGTCGTGGACCTGGAAGACCAAAAATCATACGTACTGGTCAACAAGGCAGGCCTAAGAAGCAGTATAGAATACTCAGTTGCCTAGATAGTTCCGAGGACATCGAAACGCCGCAATCCGTTGCAGATGCATTAAGCTGGCAACATGCTCGTAACAAAGAAGGCGAAGTCGAGCGATTTAAATCTAGACTGGTCGCCAAAGGATGCGGGCAACAGCCTGGTGTCAATTACTATAAAACATTTTCACCGGTAATCCGTTATGAAACGATTCGAATGATGTTTGCCATCGCCGCTGAAAAAGAGCTATGTATGCACCAGCTCGACATTTCTAATGCATACTTAAACAGTAATCTCGACGAAGTAGTTTCCATTTATCGACGTGAATCATCTAGCTTAAGTATTAAAATTGCAGAAGGCGATCTATGGCCTTAAGCAATCTGGACGAGCCTGGAACAACACACTGGATGAAGTCTTAAAAAGTCTAAATTTCAAAAGATGCCAAAGCGAACCATGCCTCTATGTCAAGCAGAAAGAACATCACTACATTGCAGTTTACGTAGACGACTTGATCATCATGTGTCCAAATGAAAACGACATTTCCAAAATTAAGAGGAAAATTGCAGACAAATTCGACATACATGACAGTGGTCCATTAAAATATTTTCTTGGAATGGAAATTGAAAGAATTGGCGAACGAGGTCCTGTAATCATGACGCAGAAGAAGTATATTGAAAATCTCTTGGCCAATTATGGAATGCAAAATTGTAGATCTGTCACTACACCACTTGAGTCTGGATTTCAAGTTTCCTGCAAAGATGAACATTGTGCTCAGGTAAATATAACCGAATACCAATCATTAATAGGGTCTCTTATGTACTTAGCAGTTCTGAGCCGGCCTGATATATTGCATGCCACTTGCAAGTTATCTCAACGAAACACGAACCCACATATTGAGAACGAGACAGCAGCCAAACGTATGATGCGCTATTTATCAGGAACTGTGGGTCTAAGCAATACGTATCGAAAGACTGGAGAGTCAGTTAAGGGATTTGCTGACGCTGATTGGGCAAATGACAACACAGACCGAAAATCGTATTCAGGATACGCATTTTATTTGGGAGGCAGTGCGTTTTCCTGGACATCTACAAAATAAAACGTCGCACAAAGCAGCACAGAAGCAGAGTACATTGCTATGTCAACCGCTGCCAAAGAAGCCGTCTATCTACGCAGATTATTAAAGGAAATTGGTTGGTCTGATCAAGAAGAAGTCACCATACTTGGGGACAACATAAGTGCGCAACACATTGCTCAATCTCCAATTCATCACAAGCGCGCTAAGCACATTGTGAGGCGGGTCAATCCAAACCCGCTCACAATAACTAATATTAAAATAGTTAAATAATGTGGAAGCGCAAGAAGCGCGCAAGTTGTTAATTGATTATTTAAATAAGTTGAAGCGCAAGAAGCGCGCGGTTTAATTGTTAACTATTTAGATTTATTAGAGTAAGTTAATGATAAGAACGCAAGAAGCGTATGAATTAAATTAAGTTGTATGATATGTAGGAATGAAATGTAAGAATAATAATAATAATAATAGCCGATAAGCATATATCATTACGGACTGGGTGACATAGCAGACAGCTATCAGACAAGGTGGATACAGGGAGTGATGGCAGCAGCTGAGCGAGCGAGTGCCAAAAGATCATCGCCTGTGCGGGCGTAGCGCCGTGGTGAAGAGTGAAAGCTCCGAGGGGCTCGTCACCGAAAATGCATCGTTGCGACCGAGCCGACCATGACCTAGTCAGTTAGTGCTGGAGTCGGAATTGGGCGATTGAAGGGATCGGTTGCGACACGTGCGCGGTAAACGAGAATTGGACCGTTTAGCCGAAGCATACGCGAGTGCGAGAAACGGAGTATCAAAGAGATATAACGGTAAACACGACGGTTAAGTAAAACGCGAATAAATTAGAAATATTAAGAGCAGCCAGGTGAATATTCCTGTAATGGTAGTTGTAAGAACAGGGCGCCTACGGCTCCGGCTAGGCAGCGCACGTGTCGGTGGCTTCGGTCGCAAGACCGGCGAGGGGGATACGCACGCGGTTCATACCCGGCGTTAGTGATAGGCGCGCACGGCTTCGGCTTAGCGCTATAGGAGTGAGGGACGGACTAGCGGGGAGTTGTTAGTTTATTACGCATTGATTATAATGGCTATTTAACACCGCCTTAACCCAGTTTTCCAGCAATTTACAAATCTTTCTTGTAAACGTTCCTTGGCCCGACTGAGACTTTGACCTCGGCCTTTGAACTTCCTTACAACATAGATAATAATAATAGCATTTTATAAGGGAAAAAATTGAAAGCAAAGAAATCAATGTAAATGCTGCCGGAAGGTATGCAACAGTTTCAAAAATCCTTCCGCTCTCCTGGAGTAATAAATCCACTCTCTTGCTTTTTTCTAATGTTAAGATAAGTTCCAAGTTTTATGCGATACCCTTTCCAACAGGTATATCCGACAAATTATTTGCGTGTGATATTAATTTGTTTACTTTTATTTAAATAAACCATTATTATACAATATTCAATTTTTTTGTTGTCGATTATTATTTTGTTATTTATATCGATTATTATTTTGTTATATATTTTTTGCCAATACGTTATATATTTTCTCCAATCGGTTCGCAGGAATATTTTCAAGATTTTTTTTTCATATCGTTCCAATTCCAGTTGTTCCTTCTAAGTTTTTTTTATGCGTGTGGCATTTTCTTTGATTCTTAACGTTGTTCCAATTCCGAACGTTCCGTTTGATTATATTAGTATTTCGGCATCAATTTCGTGTTTATTAATCCAACCTTCGATAATATTAGACCCCGAGAGGGCATATTATGTCAACTGGTAGTGGACAAGGAGGAAAGAAATTATTATCCGTACCAGCCATCGATTAAAAGCGGGTCGGTTCTCCTAACTTGAGTGAAAGGCGTTCTTCATTCCCAGTCAAAACCGAGTCCAAGAAATTAGTTAGATCCTCGTCTAGTGAATCTCGAGTCACAAGAACTATTTCCCAAAGAACTCAGTCAAGTAACAAAGTGGCGTTGAATAATTTTATTGCAGTTTCTGATAGACTTAGCCAGTTAGAGTCCAGAATTAACAGTCCGACAAGTACAGACGTAACTCCATTTACGCTTCAAGTCCGCCGTGACCAAATCCGAACGCTTTGGGAAAAGGTCGAAGTGGAGTTTGAACAATGTTCGAAAATTCTGAATTAAGGTGCCAGCAGTGAAGATAGTGCTGTTCTTCAAGCCAAGTACGATCACTGCTATTCCGTATATGAGCGATGCGCAGCTCAATTGAGCGAACAATTTGAGCAAGCTTCTGCTGTCAGCAGATCCGAAGCGCAAACTCCACTAAACGCTCCTGCATCACGAGGTTGTAGTCTTCCTCCATGCGACACAGAAGTGTTTCATGGAGATTATCTGAAGTGGCCAACTTTTCGCGACCTCTTCACGGCAATCTACGTCAACAACCCTCGCCTAACGCCTGTAGAAAAACTTTTTCATTTAAATGCCAAAACTAGTGGCGAAGCCAAAGCAATCGTTGCAAAATCTCCACTCACCAACGATGGCTTCAACTCGGCTTGGAGCGCGTTACAAGACCGTTTTCAAAACAAACGTCTCTTAGTCAACAGCCAGCTTAAAATTCTTTTTAATCTGACTGCCTTAAACCAAGAATCAGGCGCAGGTTTAAAAGATCTCCAAAGCACAATCCAAGGGGTCTTGACCGCTCTCGATCATTCACAAATTTCCACGAGCAATTGGGATTGTCTGCTGATTTTCCTATGCTCTTCAAAGTTACCCAAGTTGACACTGTCATTATGGGAACAGTCCCTTACTAATAAAGCCGAAATTCCTTCGTGGCTTCAAATGAATAATTTCCTTAGTGAGCGCTATCGCACTCTAGAAGCGATCGAAGACGTTAAGCCAGTCTCAAGCTCAAAATCCTTCCGCTCTCCTGGAGTAATAAATCCACTCTCTTGCTTTTTTCTAATGTTAACATAAGTTCCCAAATTACAACATATATGTACATGTAACATTAGCTTCCCTCTCTTCTTACATTTGGAGATCAAGCAAAGCGCACGCGTATTACAACCCGAAATTAAAGTCATATTAAAAAACTAAAAAAACAACCAAGTGTTTTTATTTGATCAAGCTTGCGCATACAGGAAGTACGAGGACGTACTTATTTCAGGAAAACAGACGCCTCTACATTTTCAATATGTAACAACTAATGAAAACGTTGCAGATATTTTAACAAAGTGTTTAGGAAATCAAAAACCTAATAATGAATTTGTAAAATGCCTTGGCCTAAATTAATAACTGTTAAAATGATTATATGTAGCTTAAGAAGAAGTGTTGAATATCGATATTATTATGTTAAGCATCGATATTATGTTATAAGCTAAATATGAATATCTGGCAACACTGTATTATCTTTGCTTAACCTTAGTCAGTTCTCTGTTATTATTTGACCGTTCAACACTGCGCGGACCTAATAAAATATAATTTATACCAACACTTTGGCATAAAACCAGCAACGTCTCTGCTTCTGCTGATCTATTTGCCAACTTTTTCCAATCAACCTACTCCTCTGTTTCCCCTATTAACTCAGCTTATCGTTATACTATTTTACCCTCTAATTCTATCTTCACTCCAAATATTTTATATAGCTCCCTAACCTCCGCTGACTGGCAAAATCCCTCGAGCTGTACCCTCCACGCGGGTGCCGGCTGGGCAATGGGCACTGTATTTACCTCGGAGTAAACGGGTAATACCTAGTGTCACTTGCGCGCCTACATCCAAGGTAGTGCAGTGTCTAGCTAAGGCAACGGCACAGTATTCTCTGGCAGCTTCGGCTAGTCGGAGGTATTGCGACCTGAGCCATTGCTCGAGGGGCCTGGCGGCAGGCTAAAAACGCTAAGGGTAGACTCCCCTGACAGAAAAATCGCTAATGGTCGTTTAATATGTACACTAGCAAGGGATCAACTCTGGCTGGGATATCAGCCCAAACGTCGGTGGACGGCGTGACTGCAACCACCGGCGGGCACGGGGAGGAGCAATCCTCTCTACGTGTCGCCAGCGGTCACACCTCCGCCATGGTTGGAGCAGGCCATGGTGGTTGTAACGCTACTGCCACAACAACAACAACAACATCTAACACAAACTTAAAATGTGAGGCAAAGCTGTGGAGAGCCAGTGCCGTAGTCGATACAGACTCGGACTGTGACTCACACGGTGGAAGCATCACCAAAGAGGCCGAAGCAAAGCTTCTGCTATCTCCCGTTCGTGAGGGTGCCGGAACCTCTAGTAAGGCCGGGCCCAAACGAACGAAAGAGGGCATGAAAGCGAAGGCCCAATACAAGGCGGCTCTAAAAATCAGAGCTCGGCTCAACAGTGGCGGCGACCTCACCCCTGAGGAGAGGAGCAAGCTGCTGTGGGCCGAACAAAAGATTAAAGAGGGTCGAAAACATTTTGCTGAAAAGGCCAGTATGAAGGCGTCCAGCAATCAGTATGCAAACGTTGTGGAGGAGCGACTGGCCGCAAAACGTCAGCGCTCAACGGAAGCCGCCAGAGTCGAGGTGCCCGCTGGCAAACGGCCCCGACCAACACGAAAGCCGAAGGAGTCTGCTAGCGACGTGGCGAGACGACACCTAATCGTAGCCCTCGTCGACAACAACGATCCCAACGGATCGCCATGGCCGATCCATGGGAGGGTGCTAAGCTAGAGGTAGTGGAAAGAACGCGTATTCCTTCCGTACCAAAGGCGAAGGTGCTGTTCCCACGGATCGTGCCCCAAGACCAGGCGCTACGACTCCTAAGGTGGCAGAATCCTGATGTGCCAACCGCTGACTGGCAGGTTCTCCATGTCGCGAAGCCTGATAGCAAGGGCCAGCACATGGTCCTGCAAATTAGCAGGGAGGCCGAGGATATGCTGTACCCCAGATTCGGGAAGATGGCATGGGGTGTGGGTAGTGTATACCTACGCCTCAAGAAGCGCCACCCGGAGGATGCCAACAAAAACACACTAGAGGCCGGTGAGGTTGAGCAAGACCTAGGCATAGAAGCCATGGTGGAAGCTGCCCACGGTATGGACATCGAGGAAGCCACTGGAGCAGATCATGTCCACTTACCAACGAAATATGGCGAAACGACGCTAGCGGTCGAACCGTTGAGGCTGGAGGATTCAATCAGCCATGCAGCTGAAGGTCCTCCAGATCAACTTGCATAAAAGCAAGCTAGCGTCGGCGGAACTCCTTCTAACCCTGGAGGAAGGGTCCGCTGATGTGGCTCTAGTCCAGGAATCTTGGTTGGCGTCGGGTAACAAGGTTTCAGGGCTAAAGTCAGCTAACTACACCACTTTCTATCCGACCACAGTAAGTAGAATTAGAACAGCCATCCTAGTAAGGAAAGGCATCTATTCTTACCTAATGACTAATTACAGCACTGATGATCTCACTGTCGTAGCGCTAGAGGGCCATAAGGACGAGCATTTGCTGCTAGCATCCTGCTACATGGCGCACGACCGGGAGGCTAAACCCGATGAGCTACAGAGGCTAGTTGAGGAGGCAAGCCGGAAAAAGCAGCCCCTCATCATCGGAACAGACGCCAACGCACATCACTCCGTGTGGGGCAGTCTGGACATCAACGACAGGGGTGAGTCTCTCTTAAATTTCCCACTACAAACTGACTTAAGATTAGCTAACGTTGGAGAGGTACCTACATATGTGGGACCGACCTCATCCAACATTCTAGATCTAACACTAACAAATGAAATGGGTACACAAGTGGTGGAATGGAGAGTCCTCGAAAGACACTCGTTCTCAGATCACAGGTACATTCAATTTAAATGTCTATTTAACTTTACTCCTCCGTGTTTAGTGTGTTTACAGGAACCCCCGGAATACAAACTGGGTGAAGTTCGCAGAAACATTAAAGAGGAAACTATCCGCACCACCCACAATCTCTTCAGAAGAAGATATAGATAGGTCCCTGGAGACGATCACTGATCATCTGATGTCCGTTTACCATGTCTCATGTAAACCCTCAAAAAGCAAAAAGAGCACCAAGCCACCTTGGTGGACTCCTAAGCTTAAAGAACAAAGAAAAGACATTCAGGAAACCTTCAAGCTGGCAAAACTAGCGGAAGAAGAAATTATCTGGGCAGGCTACGCAATTTCAAGAAAGAAGTTCGAAAAGCCAAAAGAGACGCATGGAGAACCTTCTGCTCCGGCATAGAGAAGGTCACAGAAACCGCGAGACTCCGGAAGCTGCTCTCGAGCCAGCCAACCATACAGAGTCAGCTTAAAACTAACGACGGAAGATGGACGGAAAACAGTCGCGAAGCTATATGTGCCCTTCTTGGTGCACACTTCCCAGGCTGTATGGACGTCACAGAAACAATAACTGCTCAAAACATGCACGGAGAACTAAAAAGTATACCTGCAGACCTAATAACCCCGATGAAAATTCAGTGGGCTTTGGACTCCTTTGCGAGCTTCAAATCTTCAGGATTGGACGGGATCTTTCCGGCCATGTTGCAGATGACCAAAGATATGGTTATCCCATGGCTTCAACGTATATTTGTAGCATGTCTAATGCGCGGCTACGTGCCTGTGACCTGGAGGACAGCACGTGTTGTATTCCTGCCCAAACCATCAGTTCTCTGTTATTATTTGACCGTTCAACACTGCGCGGACCTAATAAACTACAATTTACACCAACAGATACAACTACTGAAAAGATAAAAAGCTACAAACTTACTACAGTCACTTACGGTACAGCGTCAGCTCCATATTTAGCAACAAGAGAATTAACAAAAATAGGCAATGATTGTAAAAATAAAGTAATTGGAGAAACAATTGTTAATGATTTTTACATGGAAGATTTAATGACAGGAGCAGATAGCATAATAGACTGCCAAGAAAAGGTAATATCTGAAGAATTAGAAAAAGCTGGGTTTAATTTGAGAAAATGGATCTCAAATAGACCAGAGATTTTAGAGAACGTAGAAAATACGGAGGGAAATAAATTAATAACGATTGAATGAAATGAATCTATCTTTCATCTTTATAATCTTAAAAGATGTGTTTATATTGGCCTAGTTTAAGGTCTGTCTATACATATCTTATAGTTTTTAGCTTTAGCATTTAGTTTTACTTTACGTTTTTAATTTGTTATCATTTATTGTATCTGAAACTGTATCTAAAAATATTGCAAGTCGTCTCTTTTATGTAATAAGCTAAATAATATGCAAAACCCTTTAGAAAACGCAGCATTGTCATTAATTACACTAGCTAACAAAATTTAGCTTTTTTTTTGTATATTTGATCAAACCTACTTTTTCTGATACATATGGTGCCCCAGATGACGAAAAACCACTTTAAAAATTTTTCTATGGTAAGACTTTTTTTTTAAAAATTTTTGAAATCCGGTATTTTTTTTTAGCTTTTTTTCAGAGGCAAGCCTACAGATTTAAGCATTACTCGAGAATATTACAGTCGATTTTTAAATGCTTTACGAAAGCTAATGTAAGGGCCTATTAATCATACATATATTTTATAAAGTTTAAATTACTAGTTTTGCAGCTATTTAATTTTGAATTTAGAAAATGATGATATTTTGTGCGGTATTTTTTACGATTTTTTGACTTTAAAATTCGAGGAAAAGTCGAAAAAAAATTTTTTCGTTTTCCTCTTCTTTGCTTTTACATAGTTGCATTAATTGGGCGTCTTTTAAGATATTAATCATAGAAATGGATAAAGAGACGGCGGAAATATAAGCATTTAAACAAACACGCCTGAAGTGGCATTTTTAAATGTGCCTATAAAATTCATCGGTTTAACAGGCCGTCCACAGGCGATCATGTGCGCGAACTTGGCTCGGTTCGGCGAATTGTTCGACGTTAGTGGAGGAGATGGTAGTATTCTTGCTTTTCTTTTTTTCGACATGTATGTTCGCGAGGATGCTCGCATTTGGATGGCCTGATACTGTCAATGACATGTGTACAGAAAAACAACCGGTGAAACGCATTAGGTGAAGATTGGCGAAAAGGCGCTCCGCTTCTACTAGTAGTGTTTCGGTGCCCAGAGAATTGTCCGCTACCTCGAACTACAGGATTGTTATCACAATGTGAAGAAATTAACGTCAGTTACCGGTATAGCACTCTGATTTTATCGAAAATTGCCTGATATTGGTCTGCATATTAGTGCTCCGGTACACTAATATAGCCCAAAATAGTGAGTTTTACTTGCGAAGGTTTGTTGATTGGCACACGTATTCAACCTAAAGTACTACCTTTGAGAATTTGGAGCAAACAAACAATATTGAATTTAATTTTGAACAAAGGTTAAGGTGATAAGGATATATTAACGCCATCTACCCAATTTTGAGTATCGGTATATAACTCCCTACCACAATTACTGATGCACATTTTTGTTCTGACATTCATCGGATTACTAGCTCAAAAAATATACTATATAAAATGAGTAACCTTGTGCGCCCATATTCGTGCATATACAATCCCGATTCGTTCTGCTACATATGTGGTATCTACATTGCCAATACGAAGTTTAGAATAAACTTCACCAAAAGGTTTCAAAATATTTATAAGGATTTGTTTGAAATCGAACCCAAAGTTTGAAAGAAGATTGGGCACCAACTTTTATATGCACTTCGTGTCAATCATATTTGTCGAAAAAACAAAACAAGTAAGTACCATATTACATTATGTTGAAATTAGTTCATCTTCAAAAAAATACTAACAATTTCGTTTCTTTTTAGGTATACTTTTCAATTTTCAAGACCTATGATTTGGAATAATACTGATACTCATGGATCCGATTGTTACTTTTGCGCATTTCAAAAAATTGGTATTGGAAAAAATATGAAATGTATTTATCCGCAATTGGCTGCACGTGGCTTTCAGCATCCTGTGAAATTGCTGTCAAAACTACAAACACAGGAAAAATCGTCAACATCACACGAAACTACGACTACAGAATCTGACTTTTCTGGAATAGATAAACGTCCTATGCTGTACAACCAAAAAGATTTGAATGATTTGATAAGGGACATGAACCTTACTAAGGAAAATGCTGAGATGTTAGCATCGCGGTTAAAGGAGCGTGAAGGAAGACGTTAATGGAACTTTTTACCGAAGCCGACATCTGGCGTTTTCTCAATACTACTCGATGAAGGACGGGATTTGCACTTGCCATGACATTTTTGGACTATTTTCGGAACTTTGTCAAACAAAGGCTTTATTACTCCACAATGGGAATCAGAAGCCCTCCATTCCTATCGCTCATGCTGTTAATATGAAAGAAACCTATGACACAATGGCTAAATTGTTTGAATGTATCAAATATAAAGAGCATCAGTGGAAGGTCTGTTGCGATTTCAAAGTTATAGCCATGTTATCTGGATTGCAAGGTGGATTCACAAAGTATTGCTGCTTTCTCTGTCTATGGAATAGTCGAGCTCGCCATGAGCATTACTCAAGGAAGGAGTGGCCAAAACGAGAAGAACATATTCCGGGAAAACATAATGTTCAAAATCCGCGACTAGTGAACGTGGATGATATAATATTGCCACCATTGCATATCAAGCTGGGACTTATCAAAAACTTTGTAAAATCATTGGATTAAGAAGGCGAAGCCCTTAAGTATCTTACAACTATTTTCCCACTTCTTTCGATGGCTAAAATTAAGGAAGGCGTACTCGATGGCCGACAAATTCGAAAGCTATTGTGGAATGAGGAATTTTGCACCATGTTGACATCATATGAAAAAGCAGCCTGGAACTCATTCCAAGAAGTCACTGCACACTTTTTGGGCAACAACAAAAGAGCGGATTATGTTAGAATTGTCAAAAATTTGATAAGCAATTATAAAAAAATTGGGGCAAACATGTCACTAAAAATGCATTTTCTGCATTCCCACTTGGACTTTTTTCCGCCTAACTTAGGTGAGCTTAGCGATGAACACGGAGAACGATTTCACCAACAATTAAAATCTATGGAGCGACGCTATCAGGGTTTCTGGAATCAAAATATGATGGGCGATTACGTATGGAGTCTCATACGAGAATCTGATTCCAATACCGACAGCAGAAAGAAACGATACTTGAATCATTTTTAAAAAATATCGTCGATGTTAGCAAACTCATATTTAAAACTTAAATATCATGTTATACTTTAAGAAACAAATAGTAAATTTTATTTTTAATAAACATTAATATACATATATAATTAATTTCTTGTTTTATGACTGTTTATCTATAGATGGGGGGCCAGACATCGGTCATAGCCACCGAAAATCGTATATACTGTAAGTATAACATCGCATAATTCGGTCGTTCTTGCATTAATTAATGAACCTTTTATATATTTATGTGATTCTTAAATCAAAAGGCCAGAAAAATTAGTTCGGGCGGCATTCCCGGTGCTCTAAAGACCGAACCATATGTATCAGAAAAAGTAGGTTTGATCAAATATACAATTTGTGTGTTGCCTAGTGTTATTAGGTACTACAACTACAATCCTATATGTTATTTTTATGTGTGAGCCCAGCAGAAGCAGCAACAACAACAGCAATTGATCAGATTTATTGTGTGAATACTTTATAAAGAATGAAAGTTAAGTGAGAAGCAAAACAAAAAAACTAAAAAAAACTAAGACTTTAGGACTTCAATGGGAATCTTTAAAAGACGAATTTAATTTTAAAGTAAGCTCTGAAGTGAGTGAAAAAGTAAGCAAAAAACAATTATATTCCACACTTGCAAAGATTTATGATCCATTAGGATGGCTATCCCCGATCACAATAATAGGAAAGTTATTTATGCAAAAATTATGGTTACCAGATAAAGATTGGTGTTCGAGTGTGAACATGTTTCACCACCTGCACCGGCATCTTACAACAGCTGCAAGCAGTTATCCTAACAACTTGTGTTAGGATATGGAAAGGATAGGGCGTAAATGTGTTCCAGATGTGGACCAATAGGCGATCGCGTTACAAGCGATCGTAATAAATTATAAACATGCTGTCGTTGGTAAGGCGATTGTTAGATATACATAAGAACATTGTTAGACCTAAGATTTTTTGTAATAAATGAAGGATTGCTCAGCCGAGCAATCCAGTTCGATCCTAAACGTCGTCTCGCGTACTTATTGTACATTTTGGTCCTTCGAGCCAGAAAATTATACAAGATTTTAGAGTTCGAAACTTATCGTCGAATCTAAATTTGTATAAATTTTTTGTTCTTCGAGTTATTTTATAGCGTGTTCTGTGGCTTACAACAGAACAGTGGAAAATAAAATTGAAAAAAGTCAACTTTAAGCATGGCCAAGCGTTTTCTGTGGAACTGTGAAAATTAATTAAAAAATTAATTAATGTGTCAATAAGTCAAATCTACAAAGAAGTTCAATCATGATGAAGGAGAAGCAGATCGTACTATTGAAGAAGCAGGTGTCGTTCAGGGATGAGTTTCACACGCTGATGAATCAAGGTGCAAGTCTGCACTTGATTGAAAGCGTAATAGCGGAGTTCAAGGTCAATAACTCAACCCTTATTAAATTCGGTGTTATTGATCACGAATATTTCAATAATAAAATATTCGATTCAACTCTGGCGCACTTTGCGACATACAAAATGTCGATTTCTCGAGAGGAATCTGCCGGACTATCCCAAAAACGTGTGGATGAACATGCTGCAGAGGAACCTGCCGGGCCATCCAAAAAACATGGTGAACAGGCTGGAAGAATTGATGTTAATTTGAACACTAAACGCAGCGTAAGCCCAGTTGACGGCTTGGTCGAAAGAGTTGACAGGCAAGTAGTCCGTCTGCGCAATGAGATGGAAAAAGCCAAAATACATTTGGCAAATCCAACATAAGATGAGCTAATGGACATAAAGGAAAGTATAAATGTCCGAATGGAATCGATTCAAAGCATGCTTACGATGCTAGAAATCAAATATGAATGGTGGGCCTATAATTCTGAGGAAATCGACGATTTGAAAGTCGAGGTGAAAATTCTGTCGAATAAAATCGATAGAAAAATGTCAGAAATACAAAAGCCATCAAGAGATGAACATCAGGGGCAAGATGCCCCAAAGGTGGATCTACCACAATTTAACGGCAATGCCAAAGAATGGCCAAACTTCTACGGAATATTTACGGAAGTTATTCACGAGAGAGTAGATATCAGCGACACAATAAAGCTGAACTACTTAAGGTCATGCCTCAAAGGAGAGGCAAGTACAATGGTCAGCCACTTACTGCTCGGCTCAGCTGCAAACTATAAGGCGGCGTGGGAACTTATGTGTAAGCGGTATGAAAATAATCGTAAAATTTTCGCTGACCGACTTAACATATTATTGGAATTGGAAATTCCGAAATGCGACTCGGAAGAGAGGATTCGCAACTTTCTGGATAGAGCCACTGAGTGTATCTACATTATAAAGGAAAAAACAAGGATTGGCGAGGAAGCTGATGTCATCTTTGCCCAAATCCTACTTCGGCGGTTTTCAACGGAGGCTCTTCAGCAGTACGAGCAACATGTGAAAACAAAAAACCGGGAAATTCAATCACTAAATGATGTATGGGATTTTATAAACCAGCTTCATAATGCAGTAGATTCTGTTCAAAAAAGTGTTATAAAAGGAACAAATCAACATCAGCAAAAATCATGCCGTTTTTGTTCAATAAACGGACATGATACAAATAGATGCCAAAAATGTAAGGCAGCATCAGTAAGCAAACGTAAGGAGTTTGTAAAAAGAAATCATTTGTGTGTCCGTTGTCTTGGCACTCATAGCATGATCGAGTGTAAAAAAGAGTGGAAATGCCAAAAGTGTAACAAAAAGCATAACACTTTGTTACATGAGGACACCAAAACGGAAAGTGTAAATTGCCTCAAACAAAATACTGAGCATGAAACTACACATCCTGGAAAATGGCCAATGGGACGAATAGTGAAAGCTGTACGAAGAAACACGCGGGTCAACAAGGTTGCAGCAACTGTTCTTAGCCTGTTAATGCCTCACAAAAGGATTCAATATCTCGACAGCCACAAAGTACATCTGGGCGAGCTGCACTTTTTCACAGCAAGTGGTCAGACATCGCTGGTGTTAGTGGTTGTGGTCATTATAGTTCTTGTGGTTTATGCAAGAATGAAGTATTTACAAAATAGGCAGCTTCTGGCTGTCACATTTATGGCAACCCCGGAGAATGTTCGAGTGTGAACATGTTTCACCACCTGCACCGGCATCTTACAACAGCTGCAAGCAGTTATCCTAACAACTTGTGTTAGGATATGGAAAGGATTGGGCGTAAATGTGTTCCAGATGTGGACCAATAGGCGATCGCGTTACAAGCGATCGCAATACATACAAGCGGTCGTTTTACAAGCGACCGTAATTAAAATAAACGGTCGCCTTACAAGCGACCGTAATAAATTATAAACATGCTGTCGCCTTACCAACGACAGCATTAGATATACATAAGAACATTGTTAGACCTAAGATTTTTTGTAATAAATAAAGGATTGCTCAGCCGAGTACTTATTGTACAATTGGGATGAAGAATTAGGTGTGGAAGAAAAAAAATTTAATGAGATAAATATAAAGTAAATTTAGCGTTGCTAGAAAAAATTAGGATACCAAGATGGATCCAGACAAAATCAACAATAAATATACAGCTACATGGATTAGTGGATGCATCAGAAAAAGCATACGAAGGAGTGGTATATGCAAAAGTAGGGAAGTTGATTACTATAATAGCTGCTAAAAGTAAAGTAAATCCGAAGAAAAATAAAAAAACCATACCTAAGCTAGAATTATGTGCAGCACACTTATTAGCAAAATTAATGAAAAGGTTAAATGAATCAATAACAGAAGCATCAGAATTATACGCCTGGAGTGATTCCACTATCACGCTAGCATGGATTAATAAAACTACAAGATGGTGGCATGGACCCGATTGGTTACAACATTCGCACGACCAATGGCCATCGCAGCATATGGCATTTCCAGAAACTAATGAGGAGCAACGTCCCATTAAATGCCATCATGCAAAGCTCCCTCCACAATTCAACTTGTTAGATCGCTTTTCAAAATTTGACAAAGCGCTTCGGGTAATTTCTTATGTACGCCGTTTTATATCACGCTGTCGACATTCTACGACAACGTTTCCAGCTGAGCTCAGTACTAGTGAGTTGGTTGAAGCTCAGCAACTTCTTATAATTTCAACTCAACGCCTTGAGTATCCGCTAGAGTACAATATTCTGCTTGATAAAAATCAAATTCCCAAGTCTAGCAGTATATTAAATCTGAATCCTTTCCTTGACAAGTATGGTGTTATGAGAGCATGCGGCCGGACAACCGCTTCCAATTCGTTAAGTTATGACGAACGCCATCCTATAATTCTACCATATTCTTGCGCTTTCACGCGTCTGCTTGTCGGATTCACTCATAGAATATGTCTTCATGGTGGTAGCCAATTAATGATTCGCCTCATTCGTGCTAAATACTGGATTCCAAAGCTGCGAAATCTCACAAAGCATATTCAGAATTCTTGTAAGGTCTGCATAATCCACAAAAAGCGGCTACAAAGTCAGCTAATGGGAGAATTGCCCACAGAACGCAGTACCTTCTCAAGACCCTTCACGTACACCGGCATGGACTTTGCTGGACCTTTCGATGTTAAAAATTACACAGGACGTGCATGTTTAATAACGAAAGGGTACGTGTGTGTTTTCGTATGCTTCAGTACAAAGGCAATCCATTTGAAAGCGACCTCTGATTTGACATCAGAGAAATTTCTTGCAGCATTCGCCCGTTTCGTATCCAGAAGAGGCTGCCCACTCCAGGTACACTCTGACAACGGAACCACCTTCGTAGGTGCTTCAAGGGTGCTATCGCGTGACTTTTTAGAAGTCACACGAGCACAAGTTGTATCCGCTTATAGCCAGCAAAGTTTGACATGGCGCTTCAATCCCCCTAGTGCCCCTCATATGGGTGGCCTCTGGGAGGCCGGAGTAAAGAGTTTTAAAACTCTTTTCTACAAGTCCACTGGAGGGATAAAATACACATTTGAAGAACTTTCCACTCTTCTGTGTCGTATAGAAGCCTGCCTCAATTCACGTCCTATCTCTCCCATGTCAGAAGACGCAACTGATCTGCTGGCATTGACCCCTGGCCACTTTCTAGTTGGTGGCCCGTTGCTATCCATTGCAGAGCCAGAGATCAAAGAGGCAGCTGAATCCATTTTGAACCGTTGGCAACGGTTAAAGGCCATGAGTCAACAATTTTGTCAACGCTGGAAGGCAGAGTATCTCACGGAGCTGCACAAACGAAATAAATGGCAACAACCCATGCGAAATACTCAGATAGGTGATATGGTAATTGTCAAAGAGGATAATTTACCATCATCTGAGTGGCGACTTGGCAGAGTCCAGCGCACGTATCCGGATCCCGACGCCAACGTACGCGTTGTTGATGTTCTGACAACTCGCGGAATTATTAAGCGTCCAATTGCAAAATTAATCCTACTCCCTACACATGCGTCACTCCAACTTCCTAGTTCCAACTAACAAATAGTTTTATCCGGAAGTGACAACAAAATATTAATTAAATTTTTCTATTCTACATCCAGAATCATGGCTCCACGTCCACAAACTGACAACATTTCCAACGGCACCAACTCCTTCCGGTGCCGAGTTTGCCGTGGCGTCCACGCACTCAAAAAGTGCCAACGTTTCTTGCGTCTGACCGCTGAGAAACGTCTCCGGGCAGTGGTCATTAACAAGTACTGCCCAAACTGTTTGGCCCATCAACACAGCAAGGACTCCTGCCGCAGTGGGGACAAGTGCCGCAAGTGCAAGGGTTACCACCACACATTGCTGCACATCAGAGAAGGCGAGGCGGAAGAAGTCAATCCACGGCAGCAAGCAACCCGAGCGCGGCCGCAAAACCGCTCCGTGGCTGCCATTCAGGCGCCGTCAACCTCTTTGATGGCGCTGATTGGCAACAAAGTCACAACTATCCTCCCCACTGCGGTCGTCAAGCTGGTGACTGGCAAGCGGACCTTTGAGGCGCGCGCACTCATTGATCCGTGCAACAACATTAGCCTGATCGAGATCCACATGGCAACGGCCTTCGGGCTATCCGTCACTCGGATCGGTCCGGCTGGTGTTTGCACAGCGCGCCTCAGATCGAGAATATCAGATCTCAGCCGAGACGTGATTTTCAAGGTCCAGCCGTCATTAAGGCTCCGCACGCCGCTTAAATTCATCCCAGAACGGGCCCGAGGGAATGTGGCTAACTTGGTGTTAGCAGATCCGAAGTGGCATACACCATCCTCGGTGGATATCGTCCTAGGGACGGATGTCTATCCAGACATCATCCTGCCAGGGGTGCTCCCCAGCCAAGGAGCATCCCCAGTAGCCCAAAATTCCACTCTGGGATGGATCCTCTCCGGGTCTTGTGGCCATTAGCACTACAATTTCTCTTGTTTCCTTTTTTTTCGCAATAGTATTGCAAGGGGGGCGGAATGTTGCTGCCGGAAGGTATGCAACAGTTTAAAAATCCTTCCGCTCTCCTGAAGTAATAAATCCACTCTCTTGCTTTTTTTCTAATGTTAACATAACTTCCCAAATTGCAACATATATGCACATGTAACATTAGCTTCCCGCTCTTCCTACATTTGGCCACAAGCAAAGCGCACGCGTATTTTCAACCAGAAATAAAGTCATAATTAATAACCCAAAAAAACAACTAAGTGTTTTTTTATTTTGTTCAATTTGCGCATACAAAAAGTACGAGGACGTACTTTTTCTGGAAACCAGACGCCCCTACATTTTCAGAATCGACGAATAGAAAATATGACTAAGCTACTCACAGAAAATTTGTATGTCTATAAGGAACCCATTAATTTCTTTATATTAACAAAGCAGCTTAGTTCTTTGATTGATGAATGCAATAGCATACAAACAAGTATCATAAGTCTTTAACATTTTAAAACCAAATCAATTAGGGATGAGATCTTAAAAATTAAAGATAGTCTATCTGACAAGTTAGCTCTTCCAGGGAAAAGAACGAATACCGAACTCAAGAAAATTTATACACTTTTGAAAGCTAAGGGGATGTTCATTGATAACAAACTAATTATAAATGCCAAGATCCCACTGTTTAGTAGGCAACCATCATAGTTATTTAAAATTATTCCAATACCAGTACAAAAAGATGGGCAAATGATTACAACGTGAACCCCAAGGAGCTAAAAGGTATGTTGAACCAATGCATAACTGGCGAATACACCCTAAATATAATAAATAAGAATAGGACCCACATTAATGTTTACAGTATTGATAGCTTTACCAAAGTTAGAGGACAGTTAGACTTCAAAAAAGCAAATTATTACGCCTTCACCCCCAAAGGAAATAAAGCCCCAGACCTTAATTATTAAAAAACTTCCCCAAAAGATTTTCGATATTAAGGAGGTCAAAGAGGCTATTGAAGAGGCAATCCCCGAAATAAAAATATTGGCGGTAAAACCCTTCAAAGAAAATCTTTGGTTAATCCAAATTGAAAAATCAGAAAATATCCGACCGCTAACCAACCTAAAAACTCTTCTTAACTGCAAAGTTATTATGGAGCCGCTGAAAAGCAGCAATTCTGTAAAGCAGTGTCACAACTGCCAACGCTTCTGCCATGTTGCAAGTAATTGCAAGATGGAATACAGGTGCGTCAAGTGCGTTGGCAGCCATGGGCCAGGTCAATGCCTAATCAAAAAATCCCCCAACCCTAATGATAAGACAACTGTTCAATGTGTGAGCTGCAAAGGTTCACACAGCTAACGCGAAGATTTGCCCTGTCCGTGTTTCAGTACAGGGTAAAATCGATAAGAAACGAAGCGATTCCAAGCGAACCTTCGAAAGTAATCTAATCAAAAGTAATGTCCCATTCGCGGCTTTGTTTAAAAAACAAACACCGCCAATCCCACTTAACCAAGAAGCTGACGCAGCAACCTCAGCAAAGTAAACCTTTCAAAATTCAATCCGAGTCAACGCCCCTGACATTTAACAATTTTGAGTCCGATTGCATGCAAACATTCGGCAAGTCAATTAACGAATGCATCAGCATCATGAAAAACCTAGTATTCAAATACCCTACAGCTAAAAATTACACAAGCACTAAGTCAAAGCTACTGCTTGACTTTATCTTTGCCATGTCAACATGTTTTTAAAATGCATGTTCCAAAACGTTAATTCGCTTGTCTCCTTAAAAAAAAAACAAGAATTGGATATCCTCCTCCAGAAACATAACCCAGACGTGATGCTCATAGCAGAGCAGCCGGTGCTAAGTAGTAGACATAATTTGCACCTTACAACCCATAGGTTTATAAGGCAAAAAACACCAGCCACCCAAACAAGGGCGGCACAGAAGAATACGCCTGGCACATCAGTCGCTATCTGTATTTAAAACGGCATTAAATTCAAAGAGTTGGATTTAATACCATTAGACTTCCTTGAAGCCGTAGCCATTTCTATATCAATTTCTGACCCTATCAGTAATATTTCTGAAAAATTTACAGTAGTTTCCCTATATAACCGCCCCAAGGAACCGCTCCTTCAAGCCGATCTTATAAAACTAAAACAGTCCATACTATTAAGTAGTCAAAACTTAATAATAGGCTGTGACCTAAATGCTAAGCACCCCAGCTGGCACATGCCGTTTCAAAGCCCGAGGCATGTAAACCCTAGCGGCAATACCCTGTATAAATGGTTATTAAGACAACACGACTTAATACTCATTCCAACATTAGGCCCGCCTCCGTGCTCGATCCACCCAAGACGGCCAACCCAAGCGACGCGGCGGCCCCGCCGCCCGGGCCCCCGCCGGGCGCCCGTAATAAAAAACTTTAATATCCTACAATAGAACAGTTATAGACAACCTAAGCCCCATTCCCATAACCTCTATACTAAGTCCGTCCGAAATAGATGAGCATGTCGCAAAACTAAGTAATGCCCTAAAACTGGCTCTGGAATCAACCGATGCCATCCCGCAAACAACAATATCCCCCAGAAGGCCCTTCAGAAAATTAAAGCCAGATAGGCAAAGTCTTAAACTCATCCAAATTAGGCAATATTTTAAGCGGTACGCTTACAAACATAAACATACAATGGCTTACGACGATAGACAACAGGTCCAATTTATTATCAAACACCTAACTATCCAAATCCATAGCAAAATTGAAAGTCTCAGACTCTCCCAAATTGAGAACTCTCTTATTCACCTAAACCCCAGTAAAATAAGCAAAAATGCACTGCTTAAAATCAACCCCAACCCACCCAACAATAGTAATCTAAAAAATCACATTCAGCTAACAAATTCTGAAATTTCCAATATTGACATTAATGTAGGCCCCACATTAAACACAGATTTTCACAAAATTAATGCCCTGGCGTGGTCGTTTGAGCAAACGCACAAACAAAACGACCACATGTCCGATAGTTATCATACAAACCATGTTGACCAACAAGTTAATAGAAATTTCACATTACCTTCCACAACAATAAGTCCCATCTACATATTTAATATAACCCATAATGCTGAAGGCAACTGGCCAAGTGCGGGCGAAATAGGCTTCACAAACGCCAACGAACTTTTAGATTGGCTAAGAGCTAAAAATAACAAAAAGACACTAGGTCCTGATAGCAGCAGTAACTTCCTGCTAAAACACCTCAACTATATTGTGCTAAAATACCTAGCCATTCTTTTTAATCATTGCTTCAATATAGGCTACTTTCCTTCTGAATGGAAATGTAGCCGAATTAATCCAATTCCAAAGCCAAAAAGCAATCTTAAATCACTGCTAGGGTATAGGCCAATTTCAATCCTATCGGCAGTTAGTCTTTTGTTTGAAAAAGTTTTAATGAAAACAATCAAACAACACCTCAACTCCAGAGGAATACTTAAGCCATACCAATTTGGATTCAGAGATAACCTCTCTATAAACCATTCTCTAGCTGTAGCAAACAATTTTATATACAGCAACATAGACTGGAAGCGAGCCAGCATTGCGTGTGCGTTAGATTTTGAAAAAGCATTCGGTACGGTGTGGACGAATGGCTTAATCTATAAAATGCACAATAAATTCTCGTTTAACCCGCACTTGACTAGAATTATTCATAGTTTTCTAACATCCAGAACATTCTTTGTAAATAGTCCAAATCACAAGGAAACCTCTCTAATAAGAGAGATAACTGCTGGAGTCCCACAGGGTTCTATCCTAGCCCCAATTTTATACAACATTTACCTAGCTGACATCCCCGAATTCCGAACACATCGGTAAAAATCCAACCACTGATTTACGCAGATGACATTCTACTATTAACGACTGGTGCTTGGCTGGCAAATGTCGAAATCCAGCTTAATAATTACCTAAACTGTCTCTATAAATATTTCAGAAAATGGAGACTTAAGCTGAACATTTCCAAATGGCTGTCTTCTTCAAGGCCCCAGACTTAAAGATCCCCAAAAAAATGCTAGGCACTTCATACCAAGTATCCAAATCAGCAACACCCAAATACAAGTCAACCCCACAATTAAATACCTACATACGACCAAAAACTCAATTTAAAAAAACATACTAAAATATGCAAAGAACAAAATTGGTCAAATACAATACATTTTTAAACTCCCATATAATCCGATTGATCATAGTCCAAGTCCACAATTATCAAAAATAAGAAGCCTAATATATAAAAAGCTAGTCCAGCCCATACTTATACATGGCTACATCAGCTGGTTTAACATAAAATCAAGTCAAATGGAGCAACTACGCCGCTTCGAGAGGCAAATTCTACGCCAAACAATAGGCAGCAGTGCCCGCAAGCCAAACTCGTTTCAATTTATTAACAACAGTTAGCTTTACAAATTAACCAACGTCAAGCGTATTGATACCTTGATTTTCCAAATTATAGAGAAATTTGTAGAGGTAAACTCAAACAGTGATAATGAAATAGTTAATCATAGCGTAAATCAAATTAGGATCCCGATAGGCTACTCAACCGACCACCTTTCTATCACCTCAAAGAAAAGGACATTATCAAAGACCCAAATAATAACTTAATATTTTACCACAGAAAGCGAAAGTCCATTAACCCCAATGATGGATTGGTTTTAATATAAACCAATAATAGTTGCCCTTACATATTCGCCAGTTATGTATTCGTTCAAGATTCCTATTACCCTACATTAAATATTAATATTTATACCAAATACAATAGTAACCAAATGTGATAATACACACCCGTTTAACCCCTGTAAATAACTCCCAACACATGCTTCCTTTTATCACATAAATAACCATTTTTATTTTTTTATTTCTTTATAATCATCATATTTTTAATAGATTTAAGTAGTGCAAGAACTGAGAGAGTAGTAGTAGTAGACGCACTCGGCTATGTCGACTTATCTCTTCATCCTGATCAAGAATGTACATACATATAAACTTAATGAGGTCGAATAACAGTTCAATATCATAATTACGAAATGCCAACCAAACGTTTAGCTGTTTTTTTTTCAGTCGTCAAATGATCCCATTGTGCAGTTAAAGCACCAAATCAAAAAATCGCTTTTTGTTGTGAGTATGGTCATGGTTCTTTGAAGACCAAAATGTAAATGACTCGTTGTGCGTTACCGCGGTACTTATATAGCAGTTGCTGATGGCGCACTGCCAATTGCTGACAACCGCCAACCAATCAAAACTGATTTACATATATGTAAGTCCCGTTTTAATTTGTGTTTCAAGCGTGAGCGCACACATATGTACAGTGGTACGCATTTTATTTGTCGCCCACCAAAATTGGAGTATTCTTTTGTTCATGCTCGTAGCCATGATTTAGCTGGTAGCGATGCTTGAAACTGGAATGTAATATAATAAGAACTGATGAAGCTGGGTCGTGATGTCCCCTCAAAAAAGGGTTACTTGGGTAAGTCCCGTTGTCGCTCTATTTGGATGCGCGGGCGTGCACAATAGTGCACTGCTGATTGCTTGAAGTGAACTGCCTAGTTTGCAATTTTCCTTTCTAGTTGGTGTACTTTTACTGTTTGTATTATTGTAATTATTATTATTATTGCTTGATGTGTATTCATATTTATTTTTCAACGCACTGTAATTTTTCCCAGAAGTTTTCGTTTTGCCTCAGTGTCCAAGTTTGCGATCCCGTTGTTTCTCTTTTGCATGGTCGTCGAAAACTTTAAAAAGGGCCTTAAGCGATCACAGGCGCAGTTGAAAAATCGTATAGGGGTCTGTTATTTTGCTTCGTGTGTAAATATTTTTTTTCGTGACTTAGAAACTTGTTCGCTTGTTGGTGAGGAATCTATTGTTTTTATATTATATATTTTTATTTTGCTGTTTTGATGTGAAAAATATTAGTTATTTTGAAAAATAATTACTAAAAAAGGGTATTATAATTTTGTCTCGAAATGTGTAACGCATAGAGGGAGACCATAAAGTTTATATATTCTTGGTCAGGACGAAGAGCTGAGTCGATATAGCCATGTCCGTCTGTTTCTATGCAAAGTATTTGGCTTTATCTTTGAGCTATATTGATGAAACACAGGTAAAGCTTAATAATGTATGTAATTTGTATGTAAAAATCAGCCTGATCGGACCACTATATCACATAGCAATGGAGGAAAAATCGAAGAAACTTCATTTTCATTAATAGTATTTGTATGAATACCTTTTTTTTCTTTTTAAGATATCAAAACCAAACTTGGCATATCAATGTAGAATTACGATTTGTACAATCTTACCGAGTTTCGGACCACTATATCTTATAACTTCTATAGGAACAATTGGTCGAAAAGTGCTCGTTTTAAAAACTTTGTTTTTAAGAAATCAAAAACAAAGTTGGTCTTTAAAATTTTCTTAGGAGACAATTGCAAGGGTACATAGCTTCGGCGTGTCGAAGATAGCCGTTTCTTTTTTGTTTTTTATGTATTGTTACTTTAAATTTCTTACTTAGTATTTTCTTAGTACTTTTTCTACAAATTTTTCTAGTATTTTTACGTAATTTATTTTTTCTAAAAAAAAAATCTCTATTTACTTTTCTTCTTCTGAAGTTTTGAATGGTTTCATGTCATTTATGTGCAACTTACGAATTTGTTGTCGTCCCTGCCTTTCAGTTTCCAGATTACTGGAGATGCAAAGTCAATGACTTTTTGAAAAGTAAAAATATATCTTTTTTCGATTATCTCGAAAAGCCAAAATATTTTAAATTTTATTTTCGGAATCAGCGACATATTTTACATATAATTTTACTCTAAATCGTTCGGAATACAAGAATTTTTTCAAATTGTGGCAAAGTGTTAATGTTTGTTTTAAATAAATAATGTTAAATGTAAAAATAAATGAAAAAATTAAAGAAAAATATTTTTTTTTTGTTTTGTTAATTCGCTATAATTTTTCCCATAAGTTTCCGTTTTGCCTCAGTGTGCAAGTTTACGATCCCGTTGTTTCTCTTTTGCATGGTCGTCGAAAACTTTGAAAAGGGCCTTAAGCCATAAGAGGCGTAGTTGAAAAATCGTAAAGGGGGCTGTTATTTTGGTCTGTGTGCAAATATTTATTTTCGTGACTTAAAAATTTTGTTCGCTCTATTATTATTTATTTTGGTGAGGAATTTATCTTTTTTAAATTATATTTTTTTTCTGCTGTATTGATGTGAAAATATTAATTATTTCAAAAAATAATAATTCACTCCCTTTTTTATGTATTGTTGCTTTAAGTTTCTTTCTTAATATTTTCGTAGTATTTTATCTAATATTTTTTGCTTTTGTTTATACGTAAATAAACGTAAATAATAATTTTTTCTTAAAAATATATAGCATTATTTACTTTTCTTTTCTTCTTATGAATTTTTGTGTGGTTTCAGGTAATTTATGTACGCTGTACGTATTTTGTTGTCGTCCCTGCCATTCAGTTTGCAGATTACAGGAGATACAAAGTCTATGATTTGGTATGGTCCACCATATTTCGGCGCTAGTTTTGCTGCGAATCCTTTTGCTGCGTTTGACAAGTGGTGTATTTTTACCCACACTAGGTCGCCTACTGATGGTTTCCATGGTCTTCTTTGCATGTTTTAGTACCTTGCTTGATCCCGTGCTGCTCTCTCCAAGTTCCGGTGTATCACTTCAAAACTTTCGACAATTTTTGATGCGTTTTCCTTGGGGTCTCGTGGCGGTTGTCCTGTGCCTAATGTAATCTCGTTATAAAGTGTTTTCGGAAATCTTGGCTCGCGTTCTTGGATGACAAATGCTATGAATGCTGTTACCGCTGCACATTGGGCGGAAACGGCTTTTTTTTGGCAAAAACTGTAATTTTTAAGCTAGAAACTTAAAACTTGGAGAATTTGCGGCTCATTATATTTGTGAATTTTGAATTAATTTTTTTAAAGCTGCAACCACGCCTTCGCCCACGCCCACATAAAAGAACCCCATTAAATATAAAAATGTATGTAAATTTTATTAAAATATATTTTCAACTTCTAAATCAAAATCAAAAAGTTCTTTACTTTTAAGCTCGTCCTCATCTCCATATGTCTGGTCTGCAACTCCAAATGTTGGCAACTTTAAAAGTGCAATAACCTCTTTTGGCAGGTTTTGTGATTTTGAAGGCTTTTTTGAAGTGATGCTTGATAAATAAGGATCAGAAAAATCCAAAGCACGGTGAACTACGTCTGTTATATTGTTGTCAAATGCAAACGAAGCGTCTCTTCACAAAATTTTTTGAATTTAATCGAACAAATTTCATATTCGCATGATATAAATGTTTTAAAATCTATATAAATATATATATAATAACACATACTACCACATAATCACTTTTTTGAATCCTACTGTATCTTACTAGATATGCTCCACGAAACACAACTATATTGAAGTTAGATTCAACAAAATTATGGTTTATTAATACCATTGAAAAAATAACGAAACAGAAGCACATATGATTAAATACATATATAATACTTTTCTACATACTTTGATGCATATTTTCCATTTTGAGGTATTCAAATTAGTCAAACCGTTTAAAAATGCGAGACTGTCAAATATTTACAAATTTTTCAATCAGACTGCGTACAGAAACCACGTGGCACAAAAAGCTAACTTTGGAATGCTGGCGTAAGACGAGGGTTCCATAATAAAATATAAATTAAATATTTTCGATGAGGTGGGACAATTATTCACTGGAAAAAATATTGTAACCATAAAAATATAAACTTTTTTTTTTGGGGTTTTTGCCAAAAAAAAGGCTTTTCCGCCCAATGTGCACAGTTGAAACAAAACTCTTTTTTCTCATGAGTAAACCGCGAATTTGAGTTGTTTACGCCACATTTCTATCAATGTTCTTCTTTACTGGTTCATTTACCAACTCAAATAGTTCATATTTTTCTCTTAACGATTTGAACGATTTGCAGCAATACATGGCCACTTTATATTCATTTCTCACTTGCAAACCGTTAACTATGTGCCGTATTAATGCTGCTTCTTCTAAATTTCCAACACTTCCCAACTTTTTCATGTTCAGCAAATATTCATGAAATGATTCGTTCTTGTTCTTCTTTCTATCGCTAATTTTTTTTTATATTTTTTTTTTTTTTATAGCCTACTGTTACTATTTTTAATAACTTATACTATAGCGAATATTAATTTCAACAACTTATATACATATTTACATATATACACAGTTTCTTCTATTAGCTAGGTGATATAAATGGGAAAGGGTATTAAAGTATTCTCATTGACAGGTCGGTTGGGTGAACTCTCTGGAGGCGCCTTCCCCGCTTGTTCCGCGAATATGCCGCCTTCTTAGGAGTCTTTGCGCCAGCTTGTTCGGGTGATTTGCGAGCTTGTCCAAGTATACAGCTGCTTGGCGGTTGATGACATCTCCGATCATTGGTACCTGGAGTTCTTTCTCAATGTCTCTATTGCGTATGTACCATGGCGCACCAGACATATTACACAAGATTTGCGACTGCATTGCTCTGATTTTATTCAGATTGGTTTTCGCTGCGATGCCGTATACCTGGATACCATATCTCCAGAAGGGTGTCAGAATAACTTTATATATTTTGACTTTGTTGCTAAGTGACAATTGTCATTTTTGAGTGTGTATGTGACTGATGCACACTTATCGGGGTTTATTGAAATATTCCACCTGCACGCCCAGTTCTCAAATATAACCAGTTCTCAAATATAACAGTTTTTAAATATAACTGGCAAGAACTGCAGTGTCATCTGCAAAGGTGGCAACGAGCAGATTGTTGGGATCCGAGATCGGCATGTTAACGGCTGAAGGCATGTCGTGCATATACAGGCTGTAGAGAGTTGGCCCTAACACGCTACCTTGAGGTACACCAGCTCTCACTCTTTTTGCTTGAGAGGACAGGCCATCCTGAACAACTTTAAGCGAACGTTCATGAAGAAAGCTTTTTACAATTAAGTAGAGCTGTGGGTTGAGCAATTCTTTAAGCTTATGCAGGAGTCCTGCATGTCACACTCTGTCAAAAGCTTGCTGAATGCCCAAATAGGCTCCAACGACGTATTCCTTACCGTGGAACCCCTCAAGCGCAAAATTAACAACGCGGTATAGTTGCTCGGGCGTGCCGTGCCTGAGTCTGAATCCAAACTGGAACTTTGGGATTGCCTTTTTGACCGTCCTGGATTTGAGAAGTCCTTCTCAGGATGCACCTCTCCAATATTTTGCCAAAAGCTGGTAGAAGGCTTATCGGACGATACCAATACAGTTTATCTGCTGGCTGCCCGCTTTTGTGCAGCATGATGATGTTAGAGTTCTTCCAGGCGCTTGGAAAGTGCCCGATTCGAAGAGCGGAATTGCAAATCAGCACAAGGAATAGTAGAGCTCTGTGAGGGGGCAGCTTAATTGAGCGATTGTCAAACTGGTCCTCACCTGGGGCCTTGTCGTTGCGTAGTGCTTTGATTTCCTTTTCCACTTCGATAAAGGTGATAGGGGCTACAGGAAGGGCCATCTGTAGGGGAGCTTCCAGAGCCTCAGTCACTAGCTGTATTCTTCTTGGTGAAGCTGTCTCGAACGGCTTTCCTCCAAATTTTTAGCAAACGCTTCGGCTCGGTCCTGAGGGGATCTTGCCCAAGAGCCATCAGGATTCCTAACTGGAAACTTCAGTGCAACTTGCCTCTTGAACCTCCTCGTAAGTTTCCAGAGCGCAAAGTTTGATCTTGCATTGGGGGTAACACTTTCCAGGAAGGCATCTGTTGCTTCTCTTTTTAATATGGCCAGTACCTTTTTCACCCTGTTGGAGATCCTGCCGTATATTCTATCGATTGCTGGGTCATTAGTTCTGATAAACTCGCGTCTGAGGCGCTTCTTTAGGGTTAGGAGACCTACTGCTTCCGGAGAGAGAGTGAAGCTGATAGGCGCGTGGTTACAGGGTGCTCTTCCCGCAGGGGCCGCAATTTGGGCTGCATCTTTGGCCTTTTTTTATAAATATATCGACAGCTTTATCAACATCTTCCGCCGTGGTTAACTCCATATTGAGATTTAGAGCATTGTTCAGTTCATCTTGGAAGAGTCTAATATTGGCACCGGGGGAACAAGCCTCGTCATTGGAGTAGTTCGCTGCGGCATCGTTGATAGTGAACCAACCAAGAGCAAGTGATCTGATGTAAGTTCATACTCCTTCCGCACCGTGAGCAGACTGCTAGGTATACCCTTGTACATG